>JAUMTR010000011.1:15171912-15190177 GCA_032270685.1 Microctenopoma stevenorrisi | reverse complement strand
ACTGTTTGTCTTCTTCTCTCTGATCAGATACAGCTCAGTGAAATTTAAAATGTTTTTCTTTCTCTGATCTGTGAGCCACAAGAACCAACAGAACAAGAACAGAAACGTGTTGTGTTGATGCCGAAGAGAAACTAGAGCCGGAGTCAGACAGGGAAATTCACCCAGAAAAACCTAAGAGACTAAATTTCACTCTCTTCATGGTGTTTATATAGTTAATTGTTGTCCTTACTTTAAATGGAGCAGTATATTAATAATGAGAATAAACTATGAAAAACTCCTTTAAATACTGAATGAACTGTGTGAACAGCGCTGATGATTTGTATTAACCCTCAGGCATCCCTGTGGACATTTTTGTCCAAATGAGCAATTATTTGCTCTTCATCTGGCTGTCATTTTGTCTGTGTTAATGCATATGTCACAGTTTAATGTAACAAAGTCTCTCTCTTGAAAAAGTTTGGAGTTCAAATTTACATTTTTTACTATTATATTATACTATTGGATCACTGTGTAACAAATTTACTCTTGTATCACCCAGGACAAAAATGTCCGTCTCCTAAAAACTGCTAAAAAAATATAAAAGATCAATATTTTTTTGCCTAAATCTTAAACTCCTCCAGCCCTACTCAAAAATACCAAACACTCAATCATTGTCTGACAATCAGCTACTGATTAAACTGTAAACCTGCACAGTTTAAAAGAGGAGGAGGCCTCAGACATAATCTATCCCTCACTTACAATGCAGATCTTTCGAATGTACGAATGGTGTTTCACAGACGTTCACGCTCTTGCTCAGGTGCTCACATATATGAAAACCACAGGTGACCACCAAGTGCTATGGTCTCCACATGGTTTATAAAGCTGCTACTCCAACCAGTAAGAACTGATGAACGTCAAAAGACTTTAACTTAAAAAACAAGTCCAGCCATGACTGAACAGCAATCTTTGAGACGGTGAAGAGGCATGTTTCCTCAGTGGAAACTGCAAATGTAATTTATTTTTCTTAGGTCAAGCCCTAAAAGATGAAACTACAACAGACGTTATTTTATAAAACAATCGTACAGAAAGTGAAGACAACAGACCACAGCAGCTCATGCTCAGCTTCTCCTTTACTGTCAGTGTTCAGCAGATAAACAGTCAGTTTGACTTTAACTCTGAGTGTGTCGCAGCAGCAGCCTGAAGGAAACATCTGAATCCTAAGATTTCACCAGTTGCTCACACACACACACACACTCGACATGTGACTTTGGCTAATATGAAATGATCATGTCAGCTACTGACAGGGTTGGGGTTAGAAATGATACAGAAACATGACAGATTAATTAACATCTAATCAGCCTCTATGTGACTGATTGATTCTACAGGTTCTGTGAGATTATAGAGACAAAAATCAGCATCTGTCATTTAGCTGTTTGTTTTTCCTGGAGATTCACTGCACAGGACGGATCTTCATGCTGATGCTCTTCAGGGAGTAGTTAGGACCTGTCCAAGAGTGCCACTCCACTCCAACACGAAGGACAGTATCATCAGCCCCCCAGTGATAAACCCCATTAGGGTTCGTTAGGTGACAGGTGTTGTACCAGAACGCCCCCAGGTAACTCTTAGAGCAGTTGGCAGTTGAAGAGTCCTGATCTCTGTCATAGGTGCTGAACATCTGACCGCTGTGAGAAGTCAAGGAGTCTCCTACAGAAACAAAAGTGTATACTTATTACTTCTAGTCATACCAATGGCTTAAAGCCACACCAACATGAATGATTGTACCCAATCCCATCTGATCTCGGAAACCTTGCAGGTTCGGGCTTGGTTAGTACTTGGATGGGAGACTTCCTGGGAATACCAGGTGCTGTAAGCTTTGGGGCGGCATCATCGTGGTGCCAAGAACACTGATACCCAGTAGTAGCGCAGACACAGGTCTAGCAGCTGTTCAAACAACAATTTCTACAAGAAGATCAATGAATGAATATTATTAATACTGTACGAGGACTACGGGATATTCACACTTAGAAACTATGAATGGATCAACAAGTTCAAAGAGTGAGAGAGTTGTTAAGGTGATATCAGGGAAGGGATCTTATGGTAATATGTCACATGAACATTAAAGATGTTTTTGGATTAAAATATCACAATTTTAAAGATAATTATCAACATAAAGCAAATTTAAGATATTATGCAGCAGAACCTGATATGAATCCTACTTCTGAACACTGGTGGCCTTTTTCAATAAAATCTAGATTATTTTGTAGTGTAACGCAATGTTTTTACTATTTAGATAAGTTAAACAGAACAAGGATAATAATTTGGAACACAGTGTATTGAATCACGTCAAATCTAAATCAACATCAGTTTACCCACTTTATTCCTGCACATTGTGGCTGAATAAAAAATCCGCAACTAGAGTGGACATGGTTCTAGTTTTTGAAGGCCAGCTACAACATCAATATACTAAAATGTCAACATGTGTTTCCTCACCTGCTTCTCCATCAATGAATCCAGATACTTTCAGTCTGTATCCATCAGATTCTGGGTTGATGAGGAACGAGGAGTAACGAGCAAACGCTTTGTTTCCACTGAAGTCCTCCATGTCGACCAGCAGCTCGTACTTCTTCCTCAGAGTCAGGTGGAAGAGAATCTCTAGACCTGAACACAAACACATGTAGAAATCGTGTCTGGAGTTTGAGTTGGGTGTTAGTGGACAATACAGAAGATACATAAAGTGCCCGTCTTCGCTGACCAACTGGATTTCTCTGGACCTAAACCCAGCTTGACTCGTCCCTGACTGTCCTCTGTTTTGGTTTCATGTCTCACCGAGCCAGTATTCTCCTGCCGCCTGTCCGAAGCCAAACTTGTAGTGATCCCAGGGTCTGTAGAAGTTCACTGTGCCGTCCATCCTCCTCTGGAACACCTGGATGGGGTTCAGCAAAAATGGGTGCAGATGAGGTTTTAGTTCAAATTGAATCCAGATGGTCAGAGGTCACGACATCAACACTAAGAAGATTTAATTTGAGAAAACATCAGGACCAGAAACCGAAAACATGTTAAAACACCTACCGTCCACCTCCCGTCTAGTGAGTCCATGTCACAGTACACCTGCACACAAACGCCAAACTCATTATGAACATTTATTCATACATGGTTAATGCAATGAAAAGCGTTGAGCTGTCTGAGGTTGAAGCTTCCTTCAGTTGTTTGCTGCGTCGCCTTAAACTCTTACACTGATGATGATTAATATAACTCTGTGCAGGATGTTTATATGTCTGTGACCTGAGTCAGATATGAGTCTCGTGGTCTTAACTTGGTCTTGGTCTGAACCAACATTTATGTAAAGTTAGGAGAAGTTGACGTGTACCTGAACAGCGGACGTTGCTCCAATGGGATAGATGGTGTAAACTCCACTGCGTTGAGTCTTGTCATGATTATAGATGTCACTGCAGTCCACGGGGAGGACGAGGGAAACGCAATGGGTCACCGCTGCAGCCAGGAGGACCAAGACCACTGGTACCAGCTGGAGCAGGGGAGATGTTTCTGTTTAACCAACACTTACCCAATGTGTAGATTAAAGATCTCTGGTCAAATCGTGTGCAGAGACACCGAACCCGTCAGTGAAAAGTTTAAACAGCGCTTTAATACATCGAGTTACAAGCGTACCTTCATTGTCAGATTTCAGCTGAGGCGATGCGATGAAAGTGTGGATGCTCTGACGTCTCTCAGCAGGTTTTATGTGCTAAAGTTTAATACATGACCAAACAGCTGCTGCTCCACTGTGATAAAACACTTCAGTAAACAGATGGAAACTTTTTATATGTCCTTGAACGTGTGTATCGATGGATTGTGTAACATTGTTGGGAACCAAACCTGATGTCCCCTCACACTGAGAGCACTCAGACGTAGTGTTGTTTTTGGTGGCTTGTCTTCATTTTAGAGTTAGTCTAGTCTTTGAGTTTTGAGTCTCTAGTTGAGTTTCAGTCGCATAAGTTGAAATTCAGAGCATTTCCGTCTTATTATAGTCAGAATTACTGTATCTTCTACTTTTTTAGTCTTGTTTTAGTCAATAAAAATTGTATTTTAGTCCCTTTTTTCTTAATGCAATTCTATTTAACCCAGTTAATATAGATAACTAGTAGTATAGACAAAACCAAGATGATCTTTTAGTCCAACCCATTTCACTATTAAAACAAAGTTATTTTATTATTATGTTATTGTTACATTACAAACCTAACAATAGTGTACATCCATACCATTGCTTTGGATAAAACTATTTTGAGACAAAAAAAAGAGTCCTTCACGATGAACGTGTTTCTGAGATGTGTAAATTTTTTTCAGGGAGTGTTGCGCCTAATATCCGCTGCACCGCTTCCACCACTCTCTGCAGAGCTCTGAGAGTCCAGACCAGGAATAGATGAGACAGAAGTGACTGCAGAGGAGAGATGCACAGACCAAATTACAAGTAATTGATCTTTATTTTCTTCATGTATGAAGAACTGTTTATGTCCTTAATGTTTAGGTTGTATATTTATATTTATATATAAGTTGTGCTTTTAATTGTCAAAGTTCTCACGGTGTCTGCTGACAAGAGAGAGAGGGAGAGAGAGAGAGAGAGAGGGAGAGTGCAAATTAAAAACATCATTAATAAGACATCTGTGTGATGCAGGGCCATGATATAATAGAATTATACCATTTTAAAGTAGAAAAAGTCTTATTAAAAGCTTCTTAAAAAGTCGTCTAAGCTAGAAAAACATGGTCTGGCTGCAACTTTGTCATAGAAAAATCACTAAGAGAAAAATGTGACTAAACTATGAATGAATAAGCTCAATTTCATAATATGGAGATGAATGAGACTCATACAGGTGAGTAACATGTTTGGGTGATTGATCAATATGTGACAATTTGTGCAGTAATTGCTGAATATTGTTAATGTATATTGGAATTCACATGCAAATATCAAGCAGTCTGAACATGAGATAAGAAACAAACCTGTTGACACATAAAAAAGTTAACTGATGTTTTAGTCCCGTGCCTTACACGTGTAACATTACTGCCATCTAGTGGTATCACATTTAAATACCACCCAGAATTACAGTATTTATGTTGTAAAGTAGTGTCCAAACTGCACATGTCCACTATTTGTGCCAACATATGTAAAAATGTACAAATGTTATATTTTTGTTAGTAATTAATTTATGTTTGAATTTCCAAGCTTCAAAGTGTCTTTCTGTCCAACAAATATCAATTTGTCATTATTAATACTAATAATATTAGTGATATTAGTAATATATATTTATTTGTTGTAATATGAACTGTGAGATAAAACACTGACACTGAATAATGTCTCAGGGGAAAGTTCAAACTTCTGGATTTGCATTGAGGATCTAGTAGAAGGCTGCTGCATGTCCCAGAATGTTTAGTGTTTCTATGATGTTATTTATAATATGTAACGGTCACTGCAACACTAACATTTCTCCTTCTGGACCAATGAAGTATCTGTATTTACCGGTAATGGTGGGTCCTGTTTATGGTTTACATTTTTAAGATATTCATGTTTCAAATACTATATAGAAAAATATAATTGTAGTTTAAAAGAACGAGTCAATCAGCTGGGTTAAAATTTGAAGTTCTCTGTGCCACTATCCACCGCTCATCTGAGGTCGGGTGCTGTAGCCCATCCCAGCTGTGTCCAGGTAAGAGGTGGGGTACAACCTGGACAGATGGCCAACACTTAGACAAACAACCATTCACACTCACATTCACACCAACGGACAATTCAGAGTGATCAACCTACCTGACACGCATGTGTTTGGACGGTGGGAGGAAACCAGAGTATTTTCTAATCTTAAACTTTTTACATTGGGTGCCCCTTAAAAAAAATGTTTGTCTCTGCAAGTACCATCATTATGATCAGAGGTGAACGAGTTACATTCACTTCATCACATACACTGAAGTAACTTGTTGTAGAGTAGTTTTACTGCACCACATGTTTTACTTTTACTTTGTAGTTTTGTGAAGACAAATAGTCCACTACACATCAATCATTCTCAGGTGCACCACTAGAGGGAGCCCCGGACCACAGATTGAGAACCACTGATGATAAAATACTTAATACTAATTAACACTGCCTCAAATCAGCGCATTGACCTACTGAACTTATCTGTTTCTGTGCGGCCTCCTACTCACCTGTGTGACCTTTCAATATGCTGCATATCTCTGCACCGGAGCTGACGGAGGCCAGAGTGTTGAAGCTCTGTCGCTCCATCTACTCCACGCTGCGTGACATTGATTCCCATTTGTCCAGGGAGGAAAAACATGTTAACTTTTATGTTTTGCTCTTTGGGCAGAGGTTGTAAGCTCCACGAACAGAAGTTAAGAGATTAATCAGACAAATATAGACTGTGTAGGGTTTTGTGCCTCGTGTAATTAGACTTTGAGAAATTCAAGCGCATGAGACCAGGACGTTTCCACACTGACTCTGTGCTTGTGTGAGATTTATCTACAGGAGAGACGTTTCTTTTCATTCATCTCAATCTCAGTGTGTTTTCATTTTAAATCTAAATAACTTGAAATAAAAGACAGAAACTGATTTGCTTTCCATTGAGTGAAAAAAGTATTTGAACCCTCTAACAAAAAAAGACTTAATACTTGGCAAAACCTTTTTAACATTTCTTGTAATTTGCGACCAAGGTTGCGCACATTTTAGGAGGAATTTTGGTCCTCTCCTCTTTGCAGATCATCTCTAAATCTTCTCTCCCAGATACTTGCTAATGGTTTTGTAGCCCATTCCAGCCTTGTGCAGGTGTACAATTTTCTCTCTGACATCCTTGGACAGCTCTTTGGTCTTTCCCATGTTGGAGAGTTTGGAGTCTGCTTGCTTGTTTGATTCTGTGGACAGGTGTCTTTTAGACAGGTGACTAGTTAAGACATGTCTTTACTTAGGGTGACTAATTGATTAGGAGTGTCTAACTACACTGTAGGAGCCAGAACTCTTAATTGTTGGTAGGGGTTCAAATACTTATTTTACTCAATAAAATGCAAATCTATCTTTTATTTTAATTTATTTTTTCAGTTTTCCTTTTGAAGTCACTGTCAAACACATCCTACGCTCTCCCTTCTTAAAAAGGGAAACCACCACCCCGGCCTGCCATTGCAGGAGAGTTTCAGGGGACTTTCTTGCGCTATGCAGACTATGCAGAGGCATGGGCCCCGCGGCCACTAGGGGTCCCCCAAGCTACCATTTTTAACTGTTGGAAAATGTTTCTTTTATCACAGAAACTGCTGCACCAGCAGCAAATTTAACCAATTTCAGAATTTTTTTCATTATTTCTGGGTGATTTCATTCACATTTTAAAACTCAAATTTTCCCAATTATATTAACTTTGTTTTAATACTTCATTTGTAAGTCACCTTTGCTGCCAATCTTTCCTACAGGTATCTTCACATCATCAAATTTGTCAGTTTTTTAATAAGGTTTGGGCACTTCTGCTCTTTACATAATTGTTATTATTATGTTATTATGTAATAAACCAAATTGTTGAATCTCATAAAACAAAAAATAGAAACAGTGGATCTTGTTTGAATCTTGAATCATGTTTTTAATTTTAGGTTTGGGGCGGCTGTGGAACAGGAGCAATCGCCTGTCACTGGGAAGATTGGTGGTTTGATTCCCCGCCACCTTCAGTCTTATTTGGAAGTGTCCTTGGGCAAGGCACTGAACCCCAAGTTGCCCCCTGTGTGTCAGGTCAGCAGCATAGCAGCTCTGCCTACACCCTCTGTGTATGAGTGTGTGTGAGCTTGTGGTGTGACTGGGAGAATGAGAAGCAGTGTAAGGTCCTTAGAGTACCAATCTAGGTAGAAAAGCGCTATATGAGTGCAGACCATTTACCATTACTATGACGCATTGCAACAGATAATTGAAGGGTTTAAATTTGTTATATCTATTCAAAATAGGGGCCCCCAAAATAATCTTGCATAGGACCCCCAAAGACTCAGATACAGCCCTGCTCTGACACCTTAACAGATATCTTGAGTCCCCCTCCACCTGTCAGACAAACAGGTCACAACAGGTTAAGATGGGAACAGCACTAGATTTGTCGCTAGTTACTCTTTAGAAAATGAGTCCAAAAACTAGTGGCAATACTAGTTTGGGTTAGGGCTGGTGGTTTATGTTGGATCCCTGAATGCAGCAGTGCCTACAGACTGTCCATGTTTTTAGGGAGACGTCTGATACAGTGCAGAATGAGCTCCTTCAGTGTTACACAGACTGTGTATTTTCACGTTAATTTAATATTTTAAAGCAGTGCTAATTAATGGTGCTTTGGCTTAGTAGTGATATGTGGTCAGACTGCTTCTGAAAACTGACACCCCCCCAAAAAATTATTTCACCAGCTGCTTCTGGTTTGGATTCATGTATAAAGATTTTAGAACCTGATTCTGGACAGACATGTATGAAACTACAATGTCAATAGGAGGAAACATACAGCCACAACACATCTATTATGGTTTTCACTTTCATTCTGAGATTTACTGTAAATTTCAGTTTCATTTACAAGAAACCACATGGTCATTAAACCATGTGGCTTCACCCAGCACAATAAAAGGAGGAGTCTGCAGTAGGGGGCTTCATTGACACGTGTTGAGCTGAATGAATAGACTGTATATTCATCCCAGGTTCGTCTTCAGTAACAAGACAAATTTATCAGCGTAGCCATGGGTAGATCTCTCATCTAACGGTGAGTTGCTTTGTTTTGCCTACATTATATACCTGATTGGAGACCTATGCAGAAACATAGCTGCTGTCTGCAGAAGTGAGGCAGGGCTATCGGGGCTTCAATGTTTGACATGCAGCATGTTCAGTCTGCATGTGCAGAAGCAGACAGAGGAAAAACGTTTACTGTATTTGCAAAGTTTTTATTTCTACTGATGGTTATAACTGCTGTTAAGATGTTTAGCTGCTCCTCATTTGATTATCATACATAGTTAATATCACATCACCAGCATCAGAAAATGCAAGTCATACACAGGGTGAGGCAGAAAGTACCACACCTCACTGATAGAGGGCAGTGCTGAGCTCTATTGAGTCGATGGATTTTCATTCAAAACAAGAGATGTTTGTTTCAAACAAGTAAATAAAGAGGTAACTCACGCTTAAAGTAAGGCTGTCAATCGATGAAAAAAAATGTACTACTTATTCGCAAAGTTTTCTGTAATTAATTGTGATTAATCATAACTTCATTAATAGCCTGCCTGCAATTCTTTTTTCAATTTTATATATTTTATAAATATATGAACTAAAGAAAGATGCTTAAATTCAAACAGAATTTAATAGTTTTCTTCAATCTTTTAACACAGTTTCTCTCCTGTGAAATACAACTTAAAAAACCTTCGAGGTCAACAGTGACTCACATTAAAGACATCTTTCTAGTATCTTCTGATAAGAAATAATACTGAACCCAGGCCTAAAGGTTAAAGTGCAAGCAGAATATAAAAAGGCCATTAAAATGAGATTTGAGCTAATTTCTTTTAGAATCCAACAATAACAGACATGTAAACAACAATGTGTAACATCTTTATACCAGCTGAATTTCAAAAGGGTGCACAAAAGTCACTATTTAAAGCACAAACGTTTCACAAATGCTTAAAATGTCCAACAATCTTGCGACATTTTTCCAGAACCCTTTCACTGTGGGCCGTGCAGGGCAGGTGGAAGTAGTCTGGTGGCTGCAGTCATGTTACGAGCACTGTGTCAAGCGTGGTTTACTTGTCCTTGATTTTCCATTTATTTGCAACACTCAGAAAATGTTTAGCACACGCCTCAGCATAGTGTCGCTCTTTAGTTTTACTCACCGTTAGTGCAAACGATTGTAAAGAAGTCCAGTCGTTATCAATAAAATGTGCTGTGAAACCTTTAGTAGTTCTCGTTGTTCACTGAAGTCCAGTGGTCACATGTGAGAGACGCGTCTTACTTGTTGGACCGCTGAGTCCTCTGGTCCTCAGACAAAGTGTGCAGTCTCCACACGATGGTTCCTCTGGAGGGTAGATTATGAGACACATTTCCTGATGCAGCGCGAATGACTTCTCTCACTCCGTCATCTTCTACTATGCTAATTGCTCTGCAGATGTTAGCTAACAACCGAGGAAACGGTTAACCTTCGCGCTGCCGAGGTCCCGTGGACGTGGATTCAGCTGGGTGTTTTGTGATACACCAGAGACGTGTTGCTTCTGTAGTAACTGAAGAAAGCCGTCAGGCAACTTAAAGTAAAACATTTCACCCAAAAGTCGCTCCTTGTCCATGCTAGCGTCTGTTAGACGAAGTAGTATCGCTTCTTCTTCTTCATCTAATCATTTCCTGCAGACCAAACACCAGCATAGCGCAATGCTGCCCCCTCTTCAGAGCTGCTCACGAGTTTAAGGTTTTGGGTCTTAAGTCACAGAAAATCAAAAACTGCATATACTACATCAATTTTTTTAAGGCATTAAACGTTTCACATTAAATAATTAAAGTAAACCGGCTAATTCTGACAGCACTAGCTTAAAGCTCAACCTATGGAAATATAGCTGTTCTATTTTGGGTTTATATAATTGTACATGTGACTCCAGAGATGTCGCTGGCTACGTTACAAGTAGCAGAATAAAGAAGAATTCAGGGGCCTTTTCATTGGTTGTTGTGATGGACTTGAACCCAGATACAATACTGCTATTTTCTGTAAAGTAACAGGACTCAAGCGGAGTCCTGCTTGTTTCATAGTGAAGCACCAATGAGCCACAGTCTGACAAATATTGGTCACTGCGGCATATTAGCCTACCAATTATTTTTCAGCGTGAGAAATGCAATGTGTGGTGGGAGTGCGTGACAAAAGATTGAAAAGAGTGAAGCTTAATCTACTCTTAAGAGTATTATCAAATCCTACAGAGGTTTTAAGACTAATACCTAGTGATTATTTTGTGATTATCCAAAAACATTTGACTTTAAAGTTTGCTAGTTTTGTGTATAAATTGGTCACAAAATGTGATCTGTCACAAATATGAATTTCTAAACTGATAAAACACACTCCTGATCTTTCATGTTCTTTTTGAACACATCCATTAAACACTCACAGTGTTGGTAGAAAAAGTACGTGAAAAATTGTTTTAATAACGTGTTGAAACTTTGATAGCAACAACCTTAAGCACTTTCTTAGTTTGGGGCGAGTCCAAACCGTATTTCTATTCTAACTAACTTTATGTTGCAACTGTATTATAGTAAAACTATTATACTATCCCAGCATACACAACCCTACATATACACACTTAAATATTTGTTTTGGATTGTCTTTGTGTACTTTTATATCAATATAATACTTCCCTTCCTGACAGTTCACATTTCTTTATCACTTCATAGGAAGTGTGGGATAATAGTGTCCACAATGGAGGTAGGAGTTTGTACGTCCACAAAAGATAAATAAAATAACATTTTAGGTAATGTGTTGGGATAATGAGTTTATAATCAATTTCATCTCATTTTAGAAGGAATGGACTGATGAAGATTCATTTGTTGAACTTTACTGTGAGGTTGTAGATGACCCCCCATCAACACCAAGCAGTGACTGCAATGTTGACTGTCAACAAACTGATGCCAATGACACAGGTCAGTTTTTTACTTTGTAAGTAGATCTTACTAAGTAACATCACTCTTGTCATCAGCATTCTTACTGTTGTTATTTTCACAGTGAGGAGGAGAGTCTATAATCTCAGCGGCGAGTTTGTGTCTTTGCATGTGGACTCTCCAGTTGGTGAAATAGAGAACTACATTGTAACTAGTTGCAGTGAGGGACAAATTAAGCCAAAGACAATGGATCTAAGACCAGAGGAGGAAACACTGACGAATGAAACACCTGCAGGCACAAGTAAGTAAAAGTAAAATCAGTCGAAACGTACGGCAGTGTGTCAGATAGTGCTTCTCATATTGCAAATGTCATATCTCATATTGCTGATGAATACAGAAAGATACATTTAAAATAGGAATAGTCTGGATCTGTGCAAACTAGGGCTGCAACGATTCCTTGAGTTATTCAAATAACTCCATTATAAAAAAAAAGTTGAGGCATTTTTTCTAGAGCTGTACATCTGATATTCAGCAAATGAAACCCTCTACTTCTATAACTTTAGTTATAGAAGTATAACTAAAGTTATTACATATTTCTACCGTCAAAAGAATTCTGTATCTAGAACTGTTTGTGCGTTTGGAAACATCACGGAAACAAAGGATCCATATGAACATTTACACAGTGAGTTGTTTAGTGCATTTCTGCAGATATTACGTATGTAGCGGCCTGCTAGCTCAATGGGTTAAGCGTCAGACTGGGAAGCAGAAGGTCGTAGGTTCAAATCACAGTCTGACTCCTAATCCATCTCCTACCAGGTGTGTCCCTGAGCCAGACACCCAGCGCTAGCTCCTTGTTAGTCGCTTTAGATAAAAGCATCTACCAAGCAAAGTAAAGTAAAGTATTACAGGCGCTAACGACACAGATTCACGACTGTAAGTTATTGTGAAGTTTTCCACATGCTGTGCTCAGGTGCTGCATCAGGAAATATATTAACACACAATAAAAAAAATGGTATCAATACTAAGTAGTGGAGTAGAAAAAAAAAAGAACGTTGGCTAACGCGTTTCAAACCAGAAAGTGGTGAATGTAGGTTTGACACTGAGGAAACAGAACAGGGCTAATCCCGCGAATGGTTTAAAACCAACCCCACCCCCCCCACCACAGCAAACCTAAGGGAAACACTGTTTATATCAGATTGCTAACTAATTTAAACCCTAGCCAGTTATAACTCATCGTATATGTGATTATTGGTTTATCAAGGTTTATAAATCCCAGCATGGCTAAAGCCACACATCTAGATGTATTTCAGTCTACAAAAAAACACATGCAGATCAGATGTTTTAACAGACAAAGATATTATCATAATAATGATAAAAACTTTATTGCTCCCTTGGGGAAATTGTTGCTAGACCTGTGTCTGCACTACTACGGGGTATCAGTGTCTTGTCCATAGACGCCACAACATTTTGTGGAGCTTTGTGGAGACGGATAATCGAACTGCTGACCCTAAGCTATCATGTCGCCCCTGAACGTTTGTGAACATATTTGTGAACACATGATCATTATGTTAACAGAAAATGTAATCGGGTTGCAGTTGTATACGAACAGCTGGTCACAAATAGTCATGATTTTAATACGTTTTTTCCCTTATGTCCACAGAGACACAACTCCAGAATTTATTGGAGGATCTGGGGTTGGAGCAGTACCACAGCCAAAAGCTGTCCCTGAGCACAGTACTTCAGATTGATGAGAGGACCATCAATGATGAACCTCCCAAGTGTAACTCAGATCTTCCCTGGTATTTTCTGAAGAAACTGATGATGGTTAATGTTACAGCCAGGAACCTGAAATGTACATCAGAATGTGACAGTAATGTTAAATCAGATATTACAGATTTTGATTTTGATGATCTGATAGACTGTCCAAACTCAGGTGACATGCAAAACCCCCTTGACATGATCACTGCTGTATTTCTTTGTTCTGATGGTTTTGTACAGCAGGAAATGGCACTCAAAATGTCAATGTGTCAGTTTTCTGTACCTCTTCTGCTGCCTAATTGTGACACAGGACAGTGCACACTGATGCTGTGGGCAATGAGAGACATTGTTAAAAAGTACAGACCTCAGTCACTGTCAGAGACAAAGGGTTTTATTGAGGACAGAATTGTTCTCTCCAAAATTCCAATGATATCTTTTGTGAGACTGGGTGAATGCTCCTTGTCAAAGTCTGAGATCCTTAATAGGCTTCTGTGCAATTCACAGCAGTATCATGACATCTTTGTTCACTCTGACATGGAGTGTGGAGACAGTCCACGAAGAATATCCAATGGTTTGGTTGAAATGACTTGGTACCTTCCTTGTGGAAACAAAAACATTGATATTTTCAGTGAGCTAGTGGCTATAGCCAACCTACGAGGAGACATTGCTTCGTTTGAAACACAATACTCCTTTTTATGTCACACCTCTGAAGCCGTGTTTGTGTTATTTGACAATTTGGACTCTAGTTCCAAACTGCTTACCAGCAAGCACCACAAGGCACAGATCTTCCTGGTGGGTAACCATCATAGCAAAACCTTCAGTAAGGCTGAACTAAAAACAGTAGCAATCAACTTGGGCTTGAAAAAGAACAATATAATTATCAAGACTGAGCAGAAAAATTATGCAGAATTTATCAAAGACTTGAGGGAAAATGTCAGTGATATAGTTGAGAACTCAAAAATGAAGATGCAAGTAGAGCAGATGGTTGACATTGCTCACGAACTTGGAATCTTGGTTGATGAAGACCGTCCAGAGTGCCAGACAGCCAAGAAGAATGCAGATGCCATAACTGAACAAATTCAAAACATCCTTAAATACAAAGAAGCTCAGCTTCCACTGCAAGGTCAGATTTGGAAGGAACTGACAAACCTAGAAAAAGAAGAATTCCGACTCAAAAAACTTGGTTCAGAAAGTATAGAAATATACAAAGATAATCTTAAGAAGCAGAAAGAAGAACTAAGGAAAAAACAGAACTCTTACGACATGTCAAATGCAATGACATGCTTCATCAATGCAATATCAAGTTCAGAAATAGAAAGGTGTTATTTCCTGAAATGGATGAGAATGAACCTTGACAACCTGTCTCGAGAAAAACTGTCTGGCCTCAGGGAGCTGTACAAACAGAAATGCAACAATTCTGAAAACAAAGAGGAATTTAAAGACATTGACAAACAACTTTCCAACAGCTCACTGGGAACTGAACACTTCTTCCGTGAAATGGGTCAGATCTATGAAGCTTCAGTTTCCCTTCCTGAAACACACCCATCACGTCAACAGTTAAAACATCTGCCCAGACTCTGTGCACACCTGTTAGTGGATGGATTTCCTCTTGAGCTTGTAGATGGAGATGCATCCAACATACCTCTCCGATGGGTGAGAGACGTCCTCTCTGAGCTTAACAACTTTGTGTCTCCAAAAAACAAGATACTGGTCGTCACGGTTCTTGGAGTTCAGAGCACAGGAAAGTCCACTCTTCTCAACTGCATGTTTGGAGTGCAGTTTGCAGTCAGCAGTGGTCGATGTACTCGAGGTGCCTTTATGTTGCTCATCAAAATCAGTGAGGACATTAAAAAAGTCCTCAACTGTGACTTTGTGGTGATCATTGACACTGAGGGACTGAAGTCACCAGAACTTGCACAGCTGGATAACAGCCATGAACATGACAATGAGCTGGCAACACTTGTTGTGGGTTTGAGTGATGTCACCATCATCAACATTGCCATGGAGAATTCCATAGAAATGAAGGACATCCTACAGATAGTTGTACATGCTTTTCTTAGAATGAAGGAGGTGGGTAAAAAACCTAAATGTCAGTTTGTTCACCAGAATGTTTCAGATGTTTCAGCCCATGAGAAGAACTTAAGAGACAGGAAACTGCTCTTACAGCAGTTAAACGAGATGACCCAGGCAGCAGCCAAGATGGAAAATAAGGAGGAGTACAAGAGCTTCACTGATGTGATGGAGTACAATCCAGACACTGGGAACTGGTACATCCCTGGACTCTGGAATGGAAACCCACCAATGGCACCAGTTAATGCAGGCTACAGCGAGGCTGTGTATGAGCTAAAGAAAACCATAATCCAACAACTGGGAAAATGTGGGTCAACTGGTAACAATGTCTTGGAGTTCAAAGAGTGGATGACAAGCCTGTGGAATGCAGTGAAACATGAAAACTTTATCTTCAGCTTCAGAAACAGTCTAGTAGCTGACGCGTACATGAGGCTCTGCTCAGAATTCAACAAATGGGAATGGGAATTCAAAAAAGAGATGTACACATGGGTCACAAACGCTGAAACAAGGATTTCAAATTTTGGCACAGTTGCTTCAAAAACTGAAATATCTGACATTGGGGATCTTCTCACCCGGATGAAAAGTAAAGCCTCCACAGTGCTGAGTGAGTGGGAGGAAAAGCTTCTAGAAAACCTGACACAGTACTTTGAGCAAACAGAGGGTCATGTTTATTTAGTTGAAAGATACAGAGAGGATTTTTCAAACAGTGCAAGGAGCATTCGACAAGAAATGGAAAACTCAGTTACTAACCAGCTGACAGCAGCAGTAGAAATCAAACAGGGATTCACAGAACTTGATAGAATCAAGGAGAGCCACACAAAAGAAATTGAAAAGGCCGTAAATGCACTGATTGATCAGTGTCGGAAGAAAAATGTCCAGATGAATGACAATGAGCTGGACACAGAATTTGATAAGATGTGGAATGAAACATTGAGGAAACTGACATTTTCCAAACAAAAGGCATCAGATGTCTTCAACAGTGTATCAAACTACCTGAGACAAAACATGTCACATAAAGGGAGTCATGCGTGTGAATTGTTAAGTCAAAAAAGACTGCAGGATTGTGGATTAGAGCCTTTTAAATATAATGCTGAATGGTCCTTGGAGACATTTAAACGCCAAATGAGCAAGTGGATCAAGTTTCAAGATTACACAATGATGGTACAAAAATTGGCTGACAGCATCATAGCTGCTTGCACAGAAGTTGTAACTGAAAAAATGCAAAGAAAAAACAATTATCATGTAAATTACATCCAGGAGATCCTGTATGTGATCGATGACAAACTGCAAAACAACCAGAACGTTAAGACAGACATCAACTTTGAAGTTTCTCTAAAACAACACATCTGTGGATTTGCAGCAAGACACTTTCAGAAAATGCATGAAGATTTCCTCAAAGTGAATGATCCCTACAGACGTCTGAATCAATACAAGGACAAGTTTTGTGCTGATTTCAAAGATGTGTTTCATGAACGAGACCAGTGTCAGAAGAAGGCAGAGGAATTCACCAACCAAGGCCTGAAGCCTGCAGTCAAAGACTTTGTCAACCGTTCCCTGGGTCCTTCTATCATCAGCGAGATGTTGACGATGCAGCAGTTCAGCACACGTACATACTTCCAGTATTCAGTTTTACAGGATTTGCTTGCAAAGAATGACTTTAAGAAGTATTTGAGCTGCATCAGCTCATATGAGGATTATGTAAAGAAATGGATACTCAACCAAATAGTGACTCACTTCTCAGATGATTCTAAGTTGTCTGAACTGGAGAATCAGCATCTTCAGTCAAGTATCAGCAGCATCAACGAGGCCATCAACAAGGCCAAAATGAAAAAGAGTGAGAACTTTAAAACTTTTATTACAGACATCTGCAAAGAACTTGGTGATAAACTGGTCGTTTCCCAGGATGCTCTTGGTGCTTTCATGATCCTGAACAACGCTGATGAGGAACAATTTGGTCGTTTGCTAACAGTATCTGTTACAGACATGGCACAAGCTCTTAGAGATGAGTTTAAAGATTCAAACATTGAGGTGAAACTACAACATCTCCATGTGAAACCCCAGAACGAGCTTTTCAACAAAGTGATTGGATGTGGTGAACAGTGTCCATTCTGTACAGCTCCTTGTGAGGCAGGAGGAAAAGCCCACAGTGAACACTGGGCTTCACTACATCGGCCAGAGGGTATTGGTAAATTCAGCTGGAATGACACGGAAAAACTTGTCACTGACATATGTTCTTCTCTTGTGATCGCTGACGTGAATTTTAGGTGCCGTGCTACAAATTATAAATGGCATCCTTATAAACGCTACAAAGAAATCTTTCCACACTGGCAAATTCCTCCAGATGTGAGTCTACAGGCATCAGACTACTGGAAGTATGTGTTGGCACAGTTCAATGAAGACTTTGCAAAAGCATATGAAGCAGAGCCTGCTGATATTCCTGATACTTGGAAACAAATCACACATGAGCAGGCAGAGAAGAGTCTCAAAGAGTCATTTTACATCAAATGAGAAAAACAGGCGAAGATGGGAACAGCTAGATCTCATACACGGCACATCAGCACTGGTGCCCCACAAAGCCGTGTCCTCTCTCCTCTTCTCTTCTTCCTCTACACAAATGATCTCCAGCAACCCAGGTGTGAAGCTCCTGAAGTACGCAGATTCATCACTTTCATCGGCCTCATCCGGGACGGTGATGAATCTGGGAGGTTGAACGACTGACACTCTGGTGCAGTCACAACAACCTGGAGCTAAAAACAGTGGAGATGATAGTCGACTTCAGACGACACCCCCCCCCGTTCCACCCCCCCTCACCATACTCTGCTCTCCTGTGTCAGTGGCTGAAACCTTTAAGTTCTTGGGTTCCACCATCTC
>JAUMTR010000011.1:15135157-15150826 GCA_032270685.1 Microctenopoma stevenorrisi | reverse complement strand
TCTGTGGTTAAATATCTGTCCTCAGTCGTCTTCTGTGGTGAAGGACAAACGAGATGGGGCTCTTGAGAACATCCAGGAGCTGCTCCTCAGCTCTCCCTCCATCCTCGGCAGTAAAGGTCAGTGAAAATCCAACAGCTGCTGGTTGGTTTTCTTGTAGTGACCAACATGAACCAGCAGAGGACGCTGCTTGATAGAAACATGTCCTCTGACAGCAGCAGCTCTGAGAGATGAACCCTCAGTTTGATTTGAACTAGCCCTCGTTCAGTTACTGAGTCCTTTGTCTGTCTGCAGCTAAAAACATCATTGGTCTGCTGAATGGACCCTCGGTGGAGAAGGAGGGGGTTACCACGGCAACCAAACCCCGACGAGGACGGAGGAACCTTTATAAGACGGGCGCTTCGTCTCTGATGCTCGACTCCCCGAACATGGTGAGTCTGTGCTCCTGAGGTAAAACGCCGTGGGTTTATCAAGTGAAAGACCTGCTGACAGTTTGGTTTTTTCTTCAGATACCAGGAGGCGCACGAGAGGAAAAGGAGAGCGATCACCACATCATCAAGAGACGGCTACGCTCCAAAACCTGCAGGAAGTAAAACGGGTCCTCTTCCTTTCAGGAGAACAGACTTTTTCTGTACAGTTTGTTTGGGTCTGATGATGATTTTAGACAGTTTGTGATTTTAGTTTTTTTATTGCTGGGAGATTACTTGCTTTGTCAATTAAAAAATAAATAAAAATGATTACCTGCATCCTCCTCTGCTTCCATTCGAGGACCACGTCTGCTTTTCACACCTGCTCGTGTCCTGGAGGTAAAACCCAGAGCTCGAGCAGCAGCAAACATTTGTTGATGACGAGCGTCATTTCTGTGTCTGTGGGACGAACTCCAGATGTGGACATGTTTAGAATGATCTCAGCTGGTCTGATGCGTCGGTCCAGGCAGCACGTGGATAATATCAGGGATGCAAATGAAATGTGTCGCCCGCGTGTCTCCAGATCATCTGGCCGAGGTCATGTTTCCATATTTCCAGTGGCAGATGAAGTGTTTACTGTAGAAATCCTCAGCTGCTGCTGATCATCACTTTTAATTGTATGTCATCAATAAAGCATCAACCTTCCCTCAGGAGGATTATTACTAGAATAAATGTGACACAGTCAGGAGAGTTAACGTGTGAAGACCTCCGATTTGCACCTTGTCTGGAAACTGGAGGTAAAAATAAATGGTATCAGAATTCTCCTTTAAATAAATAATATAAAAACAAACGTATAAACTTTGACAAAGTTTTTCTTTAATAATCAGTGTTTCAAATAATTTTCATCTGTTTACAAATGTCTGTAAAGTTTAAATGTAGAACAGCAGCTTGACTTTTGTCATTGGTCATCGTGTCAGCAAACATCACGACTCTTATTTTGACATTAACAGGATGCTCGCAGACGGAACCACGTTTCTATTAAACAACCTATAAATGAGCCAAAATCCATCGAAAAATTAAAAATGTACCTGAGTGAAAAACATTTTTCTTGCAAATCTCATCAGTAAAACCCAGAAATCAAGAAGTTCCTGAGAGCAGCAGAGTTAAACCCATGATCTAAAAGCAGAGTGATGCGTTTGAGGTCATATCATTAACCAGTTGACCGTTCATACTGATCATAGACCATAATTACCTGTCAGTGACATGCATTTACTCTCTAACATGTTTAGGGCCCCCGTTCTACTTCATGAAGCTTATTTACACCCACCCGCTGAATCACCTCCCCCCACGCCCCCAGCACCACCTGATGTCCAGCGTGACATTTTACACACACACACACACACACATCAGAAACACAAAACATACCAGTGCTACGGTACAAACAATACTAGTAATGGGGGAGTGTTGATGCACAGTCATGGCATCATTCAAGCAAAGCTGTTGTGCGTCGTATGTTATTGGCAGAGGTCAAAGAGAAAGTGTGTTTGTTCAGCGCGACACGCATTAAAGGACAAATAGAGAAATACGTGTTTGGACCGCTCCTTAATGATCGCACATGACAATACGTCACTGTATTCAAAAGGCAGCACAGTCATGGCTGACAGGAAGTGAAGCAGTCAGTCAGTTCCTGAAGGACTTCTCCCTGAAGAGGGGAGACTGTTCTATGACACTTTATGTAACGGAAGAAATAATGTGAAAAAAACTGTTTGGCACTTTTGTTGGTGTTGACACATCACTGTCCAGTGATGCTAAGCTAGCTTGATGCTAAGCAGTTTTCCCCGTCCGACTTAGCCGTCCATCAACAACGTGTGTGATTAGGAGGGAACACGTTGAAGCCAAGTGAGTTCTAGAATTATAAAGTTTGGCACCAGTGGAACTCCGTATGTCTGACGTCCATTCGTCCACACTGTCCCGTGAGTGACTCAAACAAACACAGTTTAACTATTTAAGCTTTAACAAATTCTGTTCATGTTTTGTTTCATTGAGTTATTCGTGTTTGAGAGCATAGGAAGCCGTCCACTGCTTTACCGTCTCCTCCTTCTCTTTAAAATCCTGTTGGACTGGAAGTTTGTCCTGACATCTGTCGCCCTCTCGTTACTAAGCCGAGGACGAGTTTTAGCCTAAAGACAAAAATGAGGCTTAGTTCATGCAGCAAGTGGCTGATTTGATTCCTGCGCTGGACCGCTGGACTTGGTGCATCAGTCACTCACTGCCACTAGTATTTTGTTCCATTAAATCTGATTGGTTGTTTCCTCTGAGGCTAGGAGACCACAGCCTTACCAGCTGCCCTGTTGAAGGTGATGCAGCACCCCGACTGGCTGGCCAGGTGGAGGGGGAAGGGTTCATGCTTGCCGTCCCTGATGACGGCTGACTGCTTGTGGTGGCAGCGTTGGATCCAAGCGACGGTGGAGAGGACAAGCGCGCTGGCGAGCATCGCAGCGCCACTGAGGAAGAAGGTGGCCATGTAACTTTCTGTGATGTCAACGAGCCAGCCTGGAGACAAGAGAAAAAGAGTTTTAGACCACAGAGTGGGGACAGAAACGCTCGTTAGAAATGAACCAGCCAAAGGTGATCAATGTACAACGCAGCTGTAGATGAACATTGTTTCATGATTCGGCAGCAAATCGTGGTAAATGTTTCTCACCTCCAACGGGCGGGCTAATGAGGTATGGGATGGCGTGGAGAAAGTAGACTACACCTAGCGCTGAGGAGAGGTACGGAGCCCCCACCACATCCGACGTCACCACGGGGATCAGGGCGACATAGGCACCGTCAAAGTAACCATAGAGAACAGCGAAGGGAACAAGGAGTGCAAAGGAATGGAGCAGTGGCGTGAAGAGACAGCAGAGACCATCCATCCCCACCGAGAAGATGTAGCATGCCAGGCGGTACGGCTTCAAACACCTGAAACAGAGAAAAACACGTTTACATTTCGAATGCCAAGAAGACCTTTAACAAGAATAGGAGGCTGGGAACAGAGCATTAGAGTTGGAGCTAATGGTTCCGTCTATTAGGAACTGGGCGAATACTTTTAGGACATGCTGACTAGTCTTGGCATCTATGAATTTCATGTGGTGGGACTTTCAGAAAACCAGAGTACCTGATCCAAAGGGCATTTTATTTTATACCTCTAAGTTGTTTCTGCCTCTGCATTTAACAATAATTGACAGTTTTATCAGCAGCAGCAAGTTTTGTACTATTTTGGAACGCGTAACACTGAAGGTCAAGGTCAAGACAAAGCCCGTACAGCTCAGTCACACTAACAATCAGCTCAGCGTCATACCTCCGGTCGGTCAGCCAGCCGAAGGTGATGTTCCCCACAATGTCAGTGATGCCTAGGATGGACATGAGAAAGGCCGCTTGCTGGTGGCTGACCGTGACGCTCAGAGCGTACGGAACCAGGTAGACGAAGGGAAGGCTGCAGCCACTGGCCAGGAACAGGAAGGAAACGGCGAGGCCCAGGAAGTCTGGCAGCAGCAGGAAACGGTACTCCTTACTGGACAGAAAGTAAGGGCTGAGGCAACGTCTCTTCTGAAGAGGAGGGGTGGTGTTTCCTGGCAGCTGGGGCGCAGTAGGTGATGGCAGATGTCCTGATTCTAAAAGTCTGTCTTCGGATTCTTTAGAGAGTTTTACTGCAATGTCACCTTCCTGCGACAAGATACCTGCATGAGAAGATAGAGTGGAGACGATGGCGTGAACTCTGAGTTGTTTTCTTGTCACCAAACCATCATGTTCTGGTGTTTTCTCATATTTATGGGCAACAGACAGTAGCCATTGTGTTGAAAAGTGTAGCACTAGCTGCCACATGTACAACTTCTCACCATGTTTCTCCTCCTGGGATGACTCCCCCTCCTCCTCCATCCCCTCATTCTCCAGCAGTGTAATTGGTCGGAGCAGAGCCCCACACACGCAGAGGTTTCCGACAACAGCACTGAGGACCAGCAGGGCCCCTCTCCAAGAGTACAACTCAATGAGCTCCTGCACAGCTGGGGCCAACACAAAAGTCCCGATCCCGCTGCCGGACATGGCGATACCGTACGCCAACGCCTTCCTCTGCTGGAAGTAACAGCCAACCATTGCAATGGCTGGGGTGTAACAGAGAGCAAAACCCAGTCCTGGACACAACAACATTTTTGGAAAATGAAAAAATTCAGAAATATCCATCTGAATAATCTGAAATATTTTAAAATGACAAAACATTGGAGAAAAGTTATAAGAATCAGCAGATATGTTTTAAAAACAGAGACAACGTTTCTACAGAGACATTTCTGGACAGGGATGCAGGGACAACCAAAACTAATGGAAAGTGTGGAACCTGTGAGGATCCCCATGCTGAAATAGAGAAACTCCAGGCTAGTGGCGAAAGAGCTGAGGAGGAGGCCACAGGAGGACAGGAGTCCACCCAACATCACAGCCACCCGGCACGACCAGCGATTCCCGACCAGACTGCCAAGAGGAGCTTCAGGAAAACACAGCAAAGTCCGTTCAGAGATCAGACAGCACCCGCTACAGGCTGCAGTGTTCGTAACACCTCGTTGAGCCAAATGTGACGGAATCTCTACAAATCTGAGGTGGCAAAACCTTTTCATTCAATGAATCAAAAGATTTTTATGGTTTACATTTGTCCTTTATAGGTGTGGAGGCAGATGTCACATGTCCTGATGACGTCCTCTACATGTCACCATTGAAATTAAAAAGTAGTGGTCCTAAACATGGATCCTTGGGAAACACCATAAGATGTTTTAGTTTTTTTATATTGGTGTAGAATTTTGTTCAGTCAGTATCATCACTACAGATATTATTTGCGAGTGACCAACAGTAGCTGGTAAAGTGACTGTAGTGTAGTTTTACTGGAACTACTGACCACAGAGCATGGTGGTGCAGTCCACCAAGCTGTGGATCCAGGCTGTCGCAGAGTAGTCGGCTTCAAAATGAGCCTGAAACTCCATGAAGAAGATGGAGATGCACCTTGAGACACATAAAGGAGGTAATGTACTCATCATTTGATTATACATTCACAAACAGAAAACCCAGCCTGCTGTTAATGGTCTGCTTCAGCTGAGAGAGAACAGTCAGCAGATCACAGGACGTGTGCACGCGATACACAATGAGATAACCGCGCTACACAGGTTCGACTGGTCTCGTAGAGGTGTTTAGGTGGTAAAAACAGACTGGTATGTGCGATGTGTCTTTGAGGTACCGTGCAGTCTGTTTCTGGCACGACCACATGTTAATGTGTGTTACACACAGTTTACTGTTATGTAATGTGTAACCGCTGCATGCGAAGGCAAACAGCTTGTTTGTGCTCTGGACTTTGGGGTAAATACCCTTCTGTTGTGCAACTTGTTTGACTCTCACATTTTACAGGTGAATTAGCCTAATGAATGTGTTTTCATTCCTAAATCTTTAACCTCACCTAACTTGACATGCATTCCTAGTTTTTACCAAAGAGGGAGACATGAGGACAACATCGAGGTGATCAACAAGCATCAACAACAGCAGTAAGAACAGTGTCCTGGGCACTCTAACCCTTTGTTGTCTTTGGTCCTAGAGACATAAAAAACTAGTCCAGATGAACAGAATCCACTTTCTTTATTGAGAATACACCGAGGTGTCTGTGAATCTTTCTACTGAAAACTCTGATAAGAATCAAAGATAAATGAAGCGTAGAGGTGGTGATGATGCGACATTTAGGAAGCACAGGAACAATTAGTGAGTACCACAAATTCCTTGTGTCATTGGTAACTAGGTCAGAGCGAGACTCGTGTGGTGATGATGAGAATGTATATTTTACTGCCGACATTAAAACGATGCACTGACACATCAGTGCAGCGTAACATGCTGTCCTCTGAAGTGTGGCAGCGTCCACACCCTGCCCATGTAAAAGGAGTGTGTGCTGTCAGTTAGGCGACTGACAACATGCCCACTAAAACATTTGAAACCTGTCCAAACTCGTCTCAGCTCAAGCTAATGCACAGAGACAGTCCTCGTCAGCTGATCTGTCTACAGAAACATTTGAATTCAGATGATGTGAGGATGTGTGCAGCTTCCACAGCAGCAAGCGGACCACATCATCGTAAACAGGAGTCAGTCACTGCATTGTTCTACGAGTGTGTTTGGCTTCTGCTAAATTGCTGCTAGCAAAAGGAAAGAAGTAGCTGGTAAATGGCCTGAATGTCACTGTGCTGGCCAATATATCTGCAATGTATTTGTAGTAATCTAATTTAATCTAATCCTCACAGCGAGTTGACTGCACATTCATGTTCCTTGTAAAGATTTATCTGTATGCTGATGAGCAGGAGCGAGTCCACGAAAACTCACCCCTGTCACTAGAGTAGAGTGACAGAGCACAGTATTTGCATGAGTAGTGAAATAACTCGTTTGTGTACAGCACACACACCCCCACCCCCCACCCGCCGGTGGTGCAGTACACTTTGCAGTTCTTGGCGACAGAGAAAGACTGTTATCTCTTTTCTAGCTTGGGCTGCAGGTTTTCTGTAGACGTAACTATGACTGCACAACTGTCTTCTTCCTGCAGAACTGAAAATCACTTACTTCACCTCTATACTGAGTTTGGTCCCTGGACACAGCGATGGCCTGCTGGGTTCTGGGCTCTGATTGGGTAACCCGGAGACACTGTCAGCAGAACATGTGCCGTGTGATGTAACGGACAGAAACTGGTGTTTGCTCAGGTGTCAGAGTCTCAAACTGGGACCTTCAGAGGTTCGTTTAATGTATCACTCACACGCTGTAGGAGGTGACCAAGTTCGTTAGGTTATTTCTGGAGGTTTGTTTGTTTGTGCAAACTGTCCCTTTACAGGAGACACTGAAAATTCTGAGACGTCCCAACATCAGCAGTTTGGTTTATGTAACCTTTCCTCGCATGCCTGTAACGAGGTCAAAGTTAGTCTCTGAGCAGGTCACATGGTTTCTGCATTTACCTGTTTAATTAAGGATGATTTAACACAGCTCCGACATTTCAGACTAATAAGAAACCAGCGTGCGCCCAGTGGCCTGTTGAGGCGAGGAGTTAGCTTAGCACGAAGCCTGACTCTGTCTGAATGCAGCTAACCCGTCGACCTGCTGGAACCTGCGCATTTGTCGTTGGAGACACACTCAGAACCCAGTGGATTGTTTCATAGTCTGTGGGGGACAGACACAGAAAGACCTGGTCCTTTATGCTAAGCTAACTAGCAGCAGGCTGCGTGCCGCGCCGTTCCAGACGTTCCCAGGAATCTCTCAGACAGAAGGACAGAGTGGACCAACCCAACTACATCCTGCTTCCTAATAACCCACAGAGACCCACGGTAGAGAAGAACCAGCGGAACCCAACAGTTTCTCTCTGGCTAATGAGCTGATAAAACTTAAACTTTTTTTTTTTCTTTATTTGTCACATACATCATTATACAGTGTACAACACGCAGTGAAATTTGTTCTCTGCATTTGACCCATCTCCCCTTGGGGGGGGAGTGAGCAGCCACAGGGAGGCGCTCGGGGAGCTAGCGCTGGGTGTCTCGCTCAGGGACACACCTGGTATGTGGGGGATAGGCTGGGTGCCCATCTGGGTGCCTCAGCTGGGGATCGAACCCGGGGCCTTAACCACTCTGCTACCAGGCCGCCCCTGATAATTAGAGTCAGCTGGACGCTGGTCACGAGCTCGTTACAAAGAAACGTTTTATTCTATTTGAACATTTGTGAAACCAGATGATTGAATAGACCAAACCCTGAAGCACGAGCTCGCTCTGCGCGGCGGGACGTTGACTGAGTGTGATGACAGCTCGGTTGGGGTGGAGCAGTAAACATGTTGGTGTGTCCACACCAACATGTTTAAACCACCACGCTGCGTCACACATGACTCATAAGAGAAGATGTCGTCCTGCGGGTTTGGATCTGAGCTGGTTACGCACTGACCTACTTTGTGTCAAAAAACACACAACTGGAGGAACATTGTGTCCTGCCGTGTTATTTGTGCTGCTCCGTATTTAAAAGCTGTTTAGGGAAAAGGGACTGAGGTGGATCTGAACCACATCGTGTTCACCAGTGTCTCATGTAATCCATCTGGATCTTCCTGTTCACAGAGTCGAACACAATGTTCCCGCTGACGCCCTGAAAACATTCACTGAGGAAATGACGATCCTGATTATAAGTTATTGATCGGTTTGTTGAACAGCTGCCAGTCCGAACATGTCGGTGATACACCTGGACATGTCGCCTCGTGTCTGTCTTGATCTGGACTGATGTCTCTGGTTTCACTTTCATTTCTTAATTCAAAAGAAAAAAACTCTCGTGCATCAAAGTAACAGAAAGAATCCAGGTTTATATTGTAAATACACCTGTCCCATCTGAAACGGTCCAGTCCTGCAGGTCCGTCCTACTCTGTGTGTGTGTGTGTGTGTCTGTCTGTCTGTCTGTCTGTGTGTGTGTGTGTGTGTGTGTGTGTCTGTGTCTGTGTGTGTGTGTGTGTGTGTGTGTGTGTGCGTGCGTGCGTGCGTGCGTGCGTGCGTGCGTGTGTGTGTGCGTGGTGTGCGTGTGTGCGTGCGTGCGTGTGTGTGTGTGTGCGTGGTGTGCATGTGTTACCTGGTCACTGCTCGTGTGCAGACCGTCACCATGAAGCAGCAGCCAACAATTACCCAGCCCCACCCACCATCAGGAGGAGACTTCAGCTTCACGGCAGCCATCGCTGCAGCTGCAGACCAAGCGGATCCTCCAGGCCGGTCTCTGGTCCTCGTGCGGGTCCTGGTCTGGTGATCTGGTCCCAGGAATGAAGGCAGTTACTGAATGATCATGAAGAGTAGACGTTTATCTGACCTAGTGTCTCTGCAGGTTGTGCCTAAAAAGCTCCTCGAGTCAATGAGTCACCAGTCGAACGTCAATCATTGACCTGCTGCTCTGCAGGCGATGACACATTAACCCAGCGCCCCAAACTCACCGAGCCTGTCTGACCCACCTCAAAACTGAGCAACATGAGCAACAGCAGGGCGGGGTGTGCCGCGGAGAGGAGAGACCTGTGTCAGGTGTCAGGTGTCAGAGAGGAAGCCTGCTCACACAGACGTCTAACAGGACACTATTTCTGTCCCACTGCCCCAGTGTTTGTTTATTTATGTCTCACGACGTGTTTACTGCCGGAGACACCAAGACCAGGACCCCTACCAGGACTGGGCCCCACTCTTTGGATCAGCACGGTGTTCAGACCAGACTTAAGCTGTATGTGGAGCTGGTGTGAACCCGGTCAACACCGAGACCCGAGTCTGTTGAAGTCACCGTCTGGTGATGAACTCAGCAACCGATCCACTGTGTGAGGTCCTGACAGATTCTGATCCGGATCTGAAAGCTTAACTCGTGAATCCTCCCGTCGTCACATATTCGACACTGTTCCTGTTCTTCCTCCTGTCAACCCCCCCCCCCCCCTGGTTCTCCAAGATCCAGATGAACTGGAGGAGAATTAACAGGATGAATCAGATAAACCCGCGAGGGACTGGGACCAGGTCCAGGTTTCACAGAGCTAAGCTCCTGTCCCAGTGTCTCCCCCTGCTGGATTGGACCTGGCCTGGTGCTGGTTTCTTCTTCACTTTTTTCATGAGTCACAAAGTTTTTAAACTTCAGGAAACTGGAGCCGGATCGAGGTTCTGATGTTTAACCCAGTAAAACCGGAACCACGAGGAAACTAAACAAACTGTGGTTCTGCTGGGTCCAGCTCGAATCAGTCTACAGTCACCGTGACGACAGGACCACAGACCTGTTTTAATCCAGATGTTGATCTAACATCTGCTTAAACACTGAAGACACCTGAACTCACCTGGACACATGTGTGTCCCGGACTGTTCCTGACTGATTCGGGACCATCTGACCCAGAAACAGTCAGAGACATCGTTTCATTATTCCCCGTTATCTTCGATCACTCATTGATTTCTTACCGCGCAGCTGCAGACGCGCCGAACTTTGTTTTTTCTTAACGAATCTTTGAAACCGGGACCGGGTCCAGGGACCGGAGCACCGGGACCATCTGCAGCTTCTCCCTCAGCCGCCGATCAATCAGTGACATCAATTATTGATCCGTTAATCGGTAACCGGCGGCATCACGCGCTCCGTCGGAGAAACACGAGGCTCGACCCGCGTGGAGCTCTCTACTCCCCCCTCTCCCCCTCCCCTTTGTTTTTCAGTCCGTCTGCGGCCCCCTCCCTCCCTCCTCACGTTAACACTGGAAACACTACACCCCACATTCTTCTCTCAAGTTCAAGTCTCGCTCACAGATGAAGCATCATGCTGCTGCACTGAGAAGTGTCTGGTCCAGAACCGGCTTCACGCGATGAACCAGAGACTTTTAGTATGTTCTTTCTCCTTTCTTCTACCTGTTTCATATAATTCAGCCTAAACTGTGAACATGGACCAAACGGGCCCAGAGGTTCCTCCAGTAGTACATGTACAGGAGTAGTAATACATGTACAGGAGTAGTAGTACATGTACAGGAGTACTGCACTAATACTAAAATCACAAGATCACAAACTCTCTTGTAGACTTCAGACTGTGTGTATACCTCCCCAGCACCTGTAGCTCCTGTCCCTGTTCAGATGGAGCTAATAACTTAAAAGCTTGATTACTGCCCCATGGCACTCACACCCATCACCAGAAAGTGCTTCGAGAGGCTGGTACTGAGGCACATGAGAACACTCCCACACAACCTTGACCCGCTACAGTTTGTTGAGCGTGCAAACCGCTCCACAGATAGTGCCGTCTCCTCTGCTCTTCACCTGACCCGCTCACGTCACGGGGCTGTCCTCTGGAAACAGCTGAACGTGAGCTGGACTTCCTTGTTTCTGTATCTGTGGGTTTGATGATGCTGAAATCTCGTTTGTAGTGAAACTCTCAGGGACCCTTCAAAATTAGTATACACTTAGGACCTTCGGATCAAAAATTAACAAGTCAAAAAGGATTACACATTATTACATTTTACCTTCACGTCTTATTTTGTTCGTCTACATCAGAACTAACATTTAATATCAAATGTTGTTATAGTTTTTTAGTTCAACCCCGCTAAGCCAGGTTCATGTCACATTTATGTATGAAAAAATCATATAACATGAAGCCAATGTAAATGTTCCCCTACGTTTTTTACAGTAAACAACATTTTCCCAAAAAGAATATTTAACCTAATAATTAATATATAAAGAAACAAAAATGTGTGTGATTCCATTTAAAGTAGACAGGCGCTGCAGATCGTTTATGAATGGTCTTTGCAAACTGCACCGCCACAGCAGGTGCACAAAAACTACACATGAAAGAGAAACAATACCATTGTCCATGTTCCAGGTCGTTCCACATATCGTCGGTGATATTCATACACAAACACACACATTTTGGAACTCAAAAACATACTGGCACACACAGTCTCAGTCTTGTCAGTGTTAAACAGAAGGAATAGGGAGGTGGAAGATTGACAGTGCAGTATGGAGATAATTACCTTTATGCCAAAAGTGTTTAAATGGCGAAAAGTACAAATTATAAAATTAGGGGGACCAGTCCACGCGAAGACCCAGATAATCCAGAATGCATGTATTATGCTTTTATGGCAATGGAATCAAAAAATACATTTTCGATGAGTTTATGGGATAATTTTTGATCCGAAGGTCCAAAACGTGACAATTCTTGATAAACAATTGAGTTGGAAACAGCAAGATCAAGTAAAAATACACCACATGGGAAAAATTCATGCTGACAGAAGTAACTAAAAAAGAGAAGCTCAGCTGTGCAAAAATGATCTGAAAGTCCCCATAGTGCTAATCAAAGTGACAAAGGAAAACTTTCAAGGATTTACGTACCTCAATTTATCAACATGCAGCACCCTCTCTTAAAAGTAACTTTATAGGTTTTTTAAGGTGGTTGGTTTCCATATTTCAGAAAGGGGGGCCGTATGTTGGCTTCCGTTACTGCAGTGTGAGAGTTTTATTAGCTGCTGCTCTGTGATCTTACAGAGGTCAGTGACCCCTCGGCTGGTTTGTCGACTGTGTAACATTTTTCTTCTGTTCTTCTTTAAAGTTTGCCAACATGGACATTTGGCAGAAATGGTGAGTTTTAACTGAATGTGGATCTTTGTAGGGGTCACTTGTCAGTTCCTCTGTTGGACTATGGAGGGCCTGTTGGCGATCTGAGGGTCAGGAGGGATGTTTGGAGTAAATAGGTGGTCATGGTGGTGTCAAGCTAGTTCATACATGAGAAGCTTAAGGAATGAACTGCGCGGAGAAGGTGGGTTCATGGTGCTCACACTGTACTGATGTCACTGATGATGGATTCACTGACACTGTGACCTCCTGACACCTGCAGGTTTGTGTTTCAAGCTGTTCTACGTGGACCCGGACCGGACCTCTGGAATGGTGGAGAAAGGGCAGAAGCTCGGAACCATGCTGCCCGGAATCACCTCGCACATCCACGTGTCTTCATGTGTTTCTTCAGTCACGGAGAACGGTGATGCAACACAACCAGCCTGGACAGAGCACAGCTGCAGTTTGACTCCAACATAAACACAGTCATTCTGAATCTGATGATGTCGATTTGAGGTCAGTTTAGAATAAAAATACAGGTACTGCATTAACATTTCTACCCTCTCTTAAGCCATTGTCTGTGTTCCTCTCACAGTAAAAAAACCTTTTCCTCCATCATCTCAGATTAGTTTCTTCCATTCAGATGTAATATAAAATATTGAGCCAGCAGATGGCGCTGTTTGAGTCCAATACAGTTGCTTCATAGAAATAGAAATACGTTCACAGAATCGCAACATTATTTAAAGCTAATTTATGAATCACATTAAAAGAGGTTACACTGAATTTATATTTGAGTTGACTCAATAATTAATTACTTGGTTTCTCCGGGAACCTTTACAAGGGTGCTCAGTAAATAGAAAGTCTAATGTTCACTCACCTGTTTTCAGTGTAGCGTTGTCAGACTCTGCTTGTCTGAGAGTTCTTCTATAGGTGTAACTGGAGGACTGGTTATAATTATCTGGTCATTATAATATTTGTATGTAGAAATTACAATTATGATATTATGGAACTGGACCTGCTCCCAAAACAACATCTGATTGAATCTCATACTGTTTAATGAATATGTACTTGTGGAGTAGATTGGTTTTGATGCCTCTCCTTATAATCCACCAATAGGAAAGGAGGACCGCTTCTGAAGAGTTTTCCCACTGACATTTTTCCTTTTTAAATGCTGTTGTCTCTAAAACTTTACGTGATTCTGATTTTAAGTTTAACTAAATGCAGGAATACTGTTCGTATGACCTGAAAGTCTGAGAGTCTCCACAGAGCTTTCAGCTCAAAGACACATGGAGAGTCACAAATGGAGAGTGGAGGCACTTGGTGGTAGGACCGATACCGCAGTTTGTATTTACAGCTATTTCTCCACAGGTTTGTAGAATCATGTACAGGTCTGAGAAAATTGAAACTTTCAGTCACGTTAACCGTTGATAGTGTGCGTGTGTGTAGGTGTTTACAACATCCACCACCTGACGAACCCGAGGAAGTTCGACTTTGCTCGTTACTCTTCGTTTTCTGTGGGTGGAGATACACACTGAAAGTGATGGAGCAGCTGAGTGATGGACAGGAGACGCTGAAGAAGAAATGTGTTCGTAAGGACTGGAACAGAGAAGACGTGGTGGACTATGATATAAGTTATTACTTTAAACAAAATGTTCGTAACTGTGAATCTGTCCAAAAAAGGTGCTGCTGCAACCAAACACACTACACTCAACTTCCTGATGGATCAGACATTCATTTAGTGTCCCGGTGCAACTAATGCTGTGTTTACAGACAAAGGCAAAATTTATGTGTGTATCAAATATCTTGTAAAAGAAACAGGTGTGTTGTAGAAACACACCTTCTTATCAGCACTTATACGAGTGTTTGTCTTTCACTCCAACGTCTGGCACCTTCCTGTTCAGAGTCACTGTCTTCGTCATGTAACAGTGAAGTCATTTGAAATCTCAGAGATTATGTCAGATTCATTGTTTCTCTGCAGGTGTTATCCTCAGTCGTCAGACGCTCTCTGGATGCTCTGGATCACGTTGGTAAAATAAACCTCAGAATCTAGCTGCCTCCTGGGCTCCGAGCTCCAGATCTAAACCCACAAGCTGAGGATGTGTGATCTTTCCAGAGAGCACGAGTTTATTGTTCCACTGAAAAGAAGCTGCTTTGTTTGAACAGGATCTACCTGTCACTCATTAATTAAGATGAGGATTTTAAAGAATCTGTGTTCCTGGATTCTGATGTGGAGCCCTGTTCTCTGGAAGTGCTGTATCATTGAAAGTGTCCGCTTTGCTGTGACGTGTCTCTGCAGATATAACAGGTGAAGCTGGGAGAGTTTATCAGACTGACGGAGAAGCAGCAGTTCGTCTCTGTGAAGACACTAAGTCTCTTGGGGTCCAGCTCAGGTGAGTCCACACAGGTGACCTTTGGAGACCGAACCTGTGTTTCGTCCACCTCTTCAGTGTCTTATCATTATTTTACATGCTTTGATATGTGTTCCATTTTCTCATTGCTTCTCAGTTCACTGTGTTTCAGACACACATCAGGAGTCTGATCTCACCATGAAGGTACGTCTGTCTGCCAACTGTCAGGAAACTCAAACGTCTCGTTTAAAGTTCATCATCACCTGCTGTTAAGTGGTCCCACTGCTGAACCAATGATTCAATATCAGAGACTCAGAGTTGCTGTTGACATGTTTAATTGTTTTTGTTGGAGAAGACGCTGGTTTAGATTTTCTTTTAGGTAATCCTGTCAGAATGATCCCAACTCTTTCTGCCCCAAGTCATTTATCTCCAGTTACTTAACCGTGGCTTTACTTGTGTCATGTTCCCAAACTAAACCAGAAATCAACATCGTGACAAGCTGTGTAAAACTGACTCAGTAAACCTCCTTCTCCTCTAGCACATACCTGTCATCATTCTCATCCTGGTTCCGGTGTTGACCTGCTGCCAGGAGGTCCCTAAACCAGTGGACTGCAATCAGATCCACCAACAAAACAAGGACCTTCACAGTGGAGTGTTTACCATCTATCCTCTTGGGGACAGGTCTGCTGTGCAGGTACCTTTCATCCAGTCCTGGAGACCATTTTATAATTAGAAGATGAAGATGTTGGTTCAAATATGAGACCATGTGAAGGCAGTCAGATCATCTCTGACAGAAACACAGTTAGAGTTTTAGTATCAGCT
>JAUMTR010000011.1:15123077-15130577 GCA_032270685.1 Microctenopoma stevenorrisi | reverse complement strand
AGACGAGGTAGGAGGAGTGTGTTAGTAAGTACACGGGAGAATATTTGCCTGCAGACATAAAATTAAATGTGTCTCTTGCTGCAGGTTTCACTGGCTGAAAGGTTCAAACCAGCAGAGCAACGCCACCGTGGAGTGGCACATTCCCACGTCTGCTCCCAGCGGCTCGTACAGGATCAGACACTTTGGACACAGCAAACAGTGGAAAGGCCTGCAGCAGGTGATCAGCGCGTATGAAGGGAGGTCGGACGTCTTCAGAGTCGCGTCCAGCTTCTACTCCCTCTGACGTCAAACATCAGGTCACGAGACAGAAAGACTCTGAGACGTCTCCAGGACAGTTCAGTTTCTGGGGGGGGGCAGGCTAATGAAGCGGATCACGTTTGTATGAGTTGTAAAAACGATAAACGTCCTGTGAAATAAATGGAAACTAAGTTAATTCATGTTTCTCTGAGTCTCAGTAAAACAAACAGTTTTCTGTTCGTAGCAAAAATATTTATTTTCACCTTGGAAATATAGAAATGTATTAAGCAAACCAGAACCACAGAACACAGGACAACAGTTAATCCAGTACGCTGGAATAATGTTCAAACACTGACGTGCACTGACAGGAGGCAGCATTCAACGGTTCAGGGCAGAAACCATCAACACAGTACGACTGACACCGGGAACAGGAAGCAAGCATGTTGATGTGTGATGGAAAACCGTGTGGCGTCAGCTGAGAGAAACACACACATTCATTCCACCGTCTCTGCTCCGTCTGAAACCCTTTTCATCGCCCACGACTTCAACGTTTTAAAGTGCTATGGCATAAAATCAAAAACACTTCTCCACGATGTTTCATGCTGTTTCCAGGAGAGGAAGAATCTGTACATTGCATCTTTGTCCCAAACATTTCCATCTGTGCTGAACCCCACAGGCTGCTTCACCGATGAGCTCAGACCCTGCACGTCTCTGGGTTTATGACACCACCCGTTCACCTGAAGCGCCGTCGGCTTTGCTCTGAGTGATGTGAAGACGTTTCTTCATAGGTCCGCTGCTCTGGTGAGTCTGCTCAGGACAACCAGGACTATAAACCACCTCAGCACCAGAGAGACCAAAATCAAATCAGGCAAATAAACAGTTCTTTTTTAGCTGTAAGACGACAGTAAAACACTTTTCTGTAGTGGAAACACGGTCGATGGCGACTCTCTCACTGCAGTGGGACAGTCACTTCCTCCTGACCCAAGCTCCAGATATTCATTCACTATCCGAACCGTAGCAGCTCTGGAGTAAGTTCTCGTGATCACGGACTCATTTAAGTGTTTGCTGGTTTGGTTTTGGTTTTTGGAAAAGTCAGATCCTGGTTCTCGAGGTCCGGAGGGGAACATCTGGAAGTTGGGATCCAGGATTGGGCCCACGTGATGTGACTGAGGCGTGAAGATCAGACGAGCTGTGATTGGCTGATCAGGTTTCACGGCGCACAGAATGCAGCGTTCAGTCTGACTCAAACATTTGGTCCTGTGTGAAACGCCTGTGGACTGGATGCAGGGAAACAAACACTGGATGCTGGTTCGACTCTGCTGGAGTTTTTACAAATGTTCAGTCTGGAGGAGAAGAAGTGAGACGTGGAAAACGGACGGAGAAGATTATACTGTAACACCTAACGTTGGGTTATAAATATCAGCTGCAGAGAGTTCAGGAGTTTCCGTCTCCTCTCACATGGGTTTGGCGACGTCCTGTTTGCTGAGCAGGACTTCCAGCAGCCGTAGTTTGGCTTTGAGCTGTTTGTACTCCTGGTACTCCTCCTTCATGGGGGTTCGATCCTCTTTCTGACAGATTCTGGGACAGATCACAGACAAATGCATCAGTGCAAAGCAGAAACTATCTGCAGCATCAGGGACCATGAGTGATGAAGATCTGTGAATCCTAATCACACACTTTCTCTCTCTCTAAACGTAGATGAAGTCGGTTTGTGACACACTGGAGGTTCTAGTATGAAGCCGATCAGCTTTAGTTATTGATACGAATGAATCAGTGGTAGAAACCGCAGAAAGCTGCAGTGTGGGGTAAACACACACACACACACACAGTGTCGCCTCTCACCTTCCAGTCTGACGGTAAAACTCGTCCTCAAACTCTCTCAGGACTTTACGCCTCATCTTCTTCTCTGCTCTCGTCTCGCGCAGACACTGCAGCAGCTGAGACCTGGTTCAGTCCAAGAACAGAGGGAATACTGAGGAATACAAACTGGACACACAGTGGACAGACAGTGGACACACAGGACAGACAGCGGACACACAGTGGACAGACAGTGGACACACAGGACAGACAGCGGACACACAGTGGACAGACAGTGGACACACAGGACAGACAGCGGACACACAGTGGACAGACCTGGAGGCTGCGTGCAGGTTGGCCGTGGTGAGAGCAGGAGGCTGACGCACGGCTTTCACCTCATCTATCGGGGACACGAAGGCTGGGTCACTGTCCCGGTCGCTGTCCTCCTCGCTGAGTGTTGGTCGGGTCATTGGGACGAGAAGCTCGTCAACCGTCACCGAGCTCATGGAATCATCGTCAGACCCGTCTTCCTCCTCCTGAGACAGAAACGGCGAGGCTCTCCTCATCATCACCGTGTTTCACGGAGCAGCTGCTAACGTGTGTGTGTGTGTGTGTGTGTTTCTTACTATGGTGGTGAAGGTGGGGCTGGCGCACAGCAGACGCTTGATCACCTGGTACCTGTCGTACAGCGGCTTCACCAGGTTCTTCTCCTGTTTAGTTCCCTAAGAACCAACATGCACACGAGAATTCAAGCCCAGAACCTGCAGGACCAAAATACATCCCACCGTACGACCAGAGTCCAGCCGTTACTGGGAGGTACCAGGAGCTACTGCAGTACATCTGTGTACATGTACTGCACTGCTGCTGTGAACTCACCGGTCGGCCGTGCAGATTCTCAAAGTACAGCAGACATTTCTGCAGCGTGATCTTCTCCAGCACCATCTGGGCCTGAGTCATCTCCTGCACACAGAACATAGAACACGCTGTCAGATCCTGCAGGGCGCTGCTCGGCACACAGAGCAGTGAGAGCCCCGTGAAACACACCTTCATGTTGTCGGGCAGACCCAGCGCGCGCCTTTTCTCTCTCAGTCGTCTGAACAGCGAGTCCACGGTGTCCTCCAGGCTCGGCTTGTGCTCCGACGCCCCCTGCTGCCTGGAGATGGACCTGCATAAGACATGAAGTGAAGACACAGACTCTCTTTGTACAGGTCGGCAGGACTAAACCTGGCAGGTCTCTGTGATAACTGTAGGTGTGAAGCGTCGTGTTGTTTTTACCCGTCGGTGTTTTCTGCACCGTCCTGCTCGTTGGACTCAAACACCGACTGTCTGAGTCTCCGCTCTGAAGAAAAGACACAGGCGTCAGTGTTTCCTGAGATTAATCCCAGTTCTGCTGCATCATCCCCAACATTTACTCCAAGTTCAGCATCCAAGTGAAAGTACCAAAAGTATCGGAACGATCAGTGTGGTACTTTTACCTTTGAGCTGTTTCCGAGCCTTCGCCAGCTCACTCATCACTCGGACCATCTCTGGGTTCGAGTATTTATCGTTGTGGGACGGCTGAGACAAAAACACAAACACAGTAACATCATCATCATCACCACCATCATCAATAACACCACCACCACCATCATCATCATCATCATCATCACCATCACCACCTTTATCACCACCATCATCATCACCACCATCATCACCATCATCAACACTAACACCACCACCATCTTCATCACCTTCATCATCATCATCATCAGCATCACCACCGTAATGCTGGATTTACCTTGTAGTGCATGTCCTGCTCAAACTGGTCTTCGAACCTGCGGACCCTCTTCTTGAGGGTCTGGATCTGTCTGGTGAGGAAGAGGACGGAGGAGGGACACTCATCATCTGATCCCTCTGTCCTGCCCCCCCGACATCGAGACCTGGACATAAACACAGACAGAGATTAAAAAACAGATGAATAAAACTGATTCTTTTTCTTTTTTACTGTAGCGTTTGTTCAGTGTTGTTGTTACTGTTACTTCAAGTCGTGCAGCTCTGAAAAGTTTTATTCATACGTCTTTTCTAATCTGACCCACAGCCTGAAGCTGAGGCTGGCGACCCAGTTCACGGTCTTTATGTCTCTGCTGCCGTTCGTCTTTCTTTAATGTTTACTGAGGACAAAACAACATAGTCCCTCTGAATTTACACTACGTCCTACGAGGCAGGTGAAACAGGTGAGACATGTGAGACAGGTGACACAGGTGAGACAGGTGAGACAGGTGACAAAGGTGAGACAGGTGAGACAGATGAGACATGTGAGACAGGTGACACAGGTGAGACAGGTGAGACAGGTGACAAAGGTGAGACATGTGAGACAGGTGACAAAGGTGAGACAGATGAGACAGGTGAGGCAGGTAGAACAGGTGAGACCATTGACACAGGTGAGACATGTGAGACTCACAGCATGTACTGCTGACTACAGGGTGGTGATGGTGCAGCGTCGGGGTCAGAGTTGAACCTCAGGCTGTGGCTGAGGCACCTGGGGGAGGGCAGAGGACTGGGGCCGCCTGACAGCAGCTGGAGGAGAGCTCCGCCACCTCCTTCTCCTCCTCCACCCTCGCTTCCAGGGCTGCTCCTCTGTGGGGAGTAGGGGGAGTAATGAGGGCTGGGGGGCAGTGCTCCGTCGGGGGTGAGGGGCTGCTGACTGTGGTGGATGGAGGTAAACGGCTGGTGTCTGGGGGACTGTGGAGGTCTGGGCACCATCAGCAGCTCTGAAAAGACACAAATAAAGTTCAAATGAAATCTTTGACTTTTAGAATCAAGCCACGGGTTTGGTTTCAGAAACAGCTCGGAGCTCGTGAGTCTGACGGTGAAAGCGTGCAGCGTTAAAACTAGCGAGTTGGTTCCAGAAGCAGCTGCAGCCCAGACCATGACTCTTCCTCCACCGTGCTTCACGTGATGAGTTCATGTCGTCTGGATCGTCCCGTCATGTTGTCATCAGTCCATGAATCTGTTTCTATCTGGAGGTTTGTCCTAGTTTTGGTTCCGTTACCAGCTCTCGTTGTGTGTCTGAACATCTGGATCTTAAACCCACACGTCTTCAGTCTCAAACTGTGAAGTGTCCCAGATTTCTGTGTTGTTAGAGTTTCTGTGGGTTCGAAGCGTGTGGATGTCCAAACAACATGAAGAAGGCGAGCGAGGGAAACCAAAATCTGTACCAGTGTCTCACGTGCTGCAGTGTTTCACTTCAGCTGTTCTATAAATAGCAGCAGGCTCAGGGAGACGACGAGGCGGCGTGCTGTGTGAAAGGAGCAGAGCGGACCTACCAATGTAAAACCGAGGAATAAACGGCGTCACTAAAGCACAGAGACAGTGAGCGAGACAACTGTCTTCACTGAGTCTGAGGACAAAACTGTTTAAACAGATTCATTGTCTGATCTCTGGGGAGAGAGACGGGTGGACAGAGCAAGCTAGACAGACAGGTGTGGGCAGAGAGAGAGAGAGAGTGAGAGAGAGACAGACAGGTGTGGACAGAGAGAGAGAGACAGATGTGGACAGACAGAGAGACAAACAGGTGTGGACAGAGAGAGAAAGACCGGTGTGGACAGACAGTTGAGTACCTGGGGGGCTGTTCTCATCAGGGGGGGCACCGTGGCACAGAGCCAGAGTCTTCGCCTCCTTTTCTCCTCCGTGGTCAGCTCGTCCACAGGGGCTTTTCTGCTCCTTGCTGCCCAGGGCAGGGGGGCTCTCCTCTGGGGACGAACCCAGTGAGGGACCCCCGTCCACCTCCAGCGCCTGGAGCTTCAGCAGAGAACTCTGCAAGCAGAAACAGAACATTCCAGACACGCTGATCCAGAAATTAACCTGATCCCAGGGGAGGTTCTGAGTAGACACGTAGGGCAGTGAGCAGCAGGTATTAGCCTGGTCCCAGCCTCTGTAAAACTACATGAGGAGGCGTGGCACTGATTTATTTAGCATGTTCAGGAAGTAGTCTGTCCCATAATAATCCCAGTGATGACTCAGTGGTCAAGTACCATCCAGAGAAACCATGTCGTCTCCTGCTCCTTCAGCTTCTCCAGAGATTAGTCAGTTACGCTGCACATCATCATCACAAATGAAAAACCCGACTCTCTTCTTATTTTGGGAGTGTCCAGGAATTAGTCATCCCCAGCGTGACTGAAGAAGGACGTTCGCCCTCTTCTCCTGCACATTCACAGATGATGATGATGCTGCGCTGGTATCCTCCCTCACTTTTTGCCCCATTGGCTCGGCACCTCTCTCGCCCTCCCTCCCTTCCTCGTTGGATTACTCATCCTGGGGCTCGTGAGGAGAGGAGGGAGGAAACATGAGGACGCCTCTCTCTCTCTGTCGTGAGGTTTTTCCCGCATCAGTGGGGGATGGGCTTGTTGCTGACATCACTCTGTGTGTGTGTGTGTTTGAATCTCATTCATAAAAAAGCTACGTGCCTCTGCTCACACACTGTTTCCCTCCATGAAAACAGTATTTATTTAATATAATAAACTTTGATATCACTGAGGTTTAACACGCTCACAGACCTGCTGGGCCAGAGGTCACCAGAAGCTCCTGATGTGACCTAGAGGAGCTCACTCGGTAAAGAGTGGGGCAGAGACGTGACACGTGTTTGATTGAAGCTGTTGCTGCCAGAGAAAATTTCTTTTTTTTAACAGCCCTGTATGTTTATGACTATCTGCGTTATTTCCGGCTGAACCTCTTCAGAATAAAAGCCCCACACACATGAATCATAAATGTGACTAAACATGCTGCATTAATGAGCATTTCAACATTTTAAAACACAAACACCTGGTGACTGCCAAATGCAGATTATGCTGAATTGATTCAGTCCTGTAACTGTGGGGTCTGGTTGGAGTGGGGTGGTGCTGCTGATGGATGACGTGCAGCTGCTGCAGAAAACATCCACAGACATTAAAGTCGATCAATCGAGCTCGCGAAATCAATCAAAGAGAAAAGACTCGTTCATTCTGAAGTGTATTAGACTGAATTACATGCACGGACCACCAGGTCAGACCTTGGGGGGTGACTAGCAAGATTCCATTGAGAAATCTGCTGATTTTATGAAATTGGTTCTGCGGACATAGAAAACATCCGTGACGCATTTTTCTACACTTACAAAGAGTCTGGATAAATTCGGCACACAAACAGATCGACTATGAACCCAACATTTAAAAAAGACAGTTCGAGTTTTCCACATTACAGCATTTAGTTTCTCGCCTCAGTGAAATCTGTAGATCAGTCAGTGTTGAGGACGTTTAAAACACAAAACATTTTAAAGATGATTTTTTGACTCCGGTGAATTTATCCTCCGTGTCCTCCCGTGGTACCTCCGGGCTCCGTATGAGTGCGATTCAGGTTCTGTTCAGTTGGATGGTTATATATGGAATTATATTTGTGCCACAATTCGTACGAGCGTAACTTGATATTTTGAACACCGAAAACGTAAACCGTGCA
>JAUMTR010000011.1:15096374-15113397 GCA_032270685.1 Microctenopoma stevenorrisi | reverse complement strand
AGAATGGGGCTGTCATGGTTTACTGATCTTAGGGTTATGAAAGCAACACTGCTACTGAGATCTTAGCAGGAACACGTATTCAACACTTGGTGCCGCTCCTGGTGTGCCTCAGGGCTCCGTCCTCGGTCCTCTTCTCTTCTCCATCTGTAATATTTCTCTAGGATCTGTCACATACTTTTCTTATCGTTGCTATAAAAATTATATGAACCTCTTTTTTTTCCACCAAACAACTCGACTGTTTCATCACAGTGACCTTGAAAAACCTGAGCCGAACTCTACGAAAATTCAACCCAGATCCTACTGCAGGCGACGCCGGCTGCTTTGCTACCTGCCTGTCTACAGAGCTACCAGCTGAACAATCAGACCTTTCCAGATGATGAAGTGCAGCAGCGCGGCTCACTCACTCTGCTCACTTAGCAGCTTCCCTCACAGCTGAAAGAAGGAAGACAGAACTCTCTCACGGTTTCTTATGTGATTACATCTGATGAAACTGGAACACCTCCTGTCCGGCACATTTCTTACAGGATTTGTACCTCGTGTGCTTGTTTGGGATAAAAGCGTCTTTGAAATGACTACATGTGAACATCAGGTTGGAGATCATGTAAAGTGTCACCTACTGCTGTGTAAGAAAGGACTGAGGCGATGTTCTGCTGGGTTTTGTTTGGCTTAGTGTAAACAGACAAAGCCATGAAGGGTCAGTATTCCTCGATCTCTGTGTAAACAGGTCTGATGGTCCGTCAGTGTGACCTGCTGTCTGCAGCAGCTGTTATTGACTGATCTTATATAAGCAGCACTGAGGCTCCTGTTACTGCTGTAAACATTCAGACGCACATACTGTAAAGCTGCTGCTATGTGTTGGAGGAAAACACTGAGAAACCACAGCAGGCGGAGACGTAAAGTAGGTCTCCCATCTGAGATTATAAAGGAAGTTAAGAGGCCATCAGCTGTGTCTTTACAGCCAATCTGGACACTTAAACTCTTTAATGTGTGGACATTAAACCTACTTGGCTTTGGCCTCAGCGTCTTCGTAGCCTTTATTCGAAACATCATCTAATCCCCCGATCAGGTGCTTGAATGAGCTGAGGAGAAAAAAGATGACAAAGCTTCCCTTTAATGAATAAAATTTAATAATGAATACATCCTAATGAAACTCACAACAAAGACTTAGTTTTATCTGTGGTTTCAGATCTGACACATAAACACAGTAGTACGCAGTAACACTGAGCTCTGCACTGAAAATGAATCTTGTTTTCTTGTCACATGACTGGTTTGTGTCAAAAATGAACTTCAGTTCTCTGTAATTATTTCTCTCTAGTAGTAAAAAGATCCGTGAGGTTAGTGGTGAGGACCAGCAGGTGGCAGCAGGAAGCTTCAAATACATCAGGTAAAAAACCTTCAGGTATAAAAAATATTCACGACTGTACTCGAGAACAGAGTAAATGTACTTATTTATTTTCCACCAGCAACAAAACCTTAACTTGTCCTAATTTATCCCAATTCACAGAAGAGCTTTTAATTAATAAACTGCAGTTTTGTTAAAGTTACACACACACACACACACACACACTAACAGCCGTTTGAGTTGCGTCTTACTCTCGGTCGATGACCAGGCAGGTGACGGACTCAGCAGCAATGACGTTGGCAGTTCTGACGTCCTCCCTGCGGACAGACAGACACAGCTTGTTGTTTCATGTGATTGTGTAACGTTTGACTGGTTAAATCACACACACACACACACACACACACACACACACACACTGAGTGGATGAGTTTAAAACTCTTAAAACAGACGTGTCCTCACTTTCTGTCCTCACGTGTCCACACTTCTCACAGCGTCTGTGACAGGTCGTCACTGTCAGTCTGTCGTCCTCTAAATGTTCTGAACATGTGTGTTTGTCTGTGTTGTTTGGGCTGCATGAGCCTTGCGTTCACATAGCTCCCACTGTCCTGTCTGAGTTTCACCGGTGAGACATGGTTCGTCACTGAGGACGTGGAAGGTGAATGTGAATAATCCTGCCCGTGATGTTGGGCTGTGTGCGACACGGTTCAAGTAAGTAAAGGTTCAAATAAATTCTGATAGAAGACGCATTATTAGAATATTACATACGATGAGGTTAAAAAACATTTTAGTTCATTGCACATTAAAAATAAATTCACGTCCTGTCTGTGAGACGTGAGCCGATCGTCTGTCCGTCAAACCTGCAATAAACCTCTTCTCCCCTGTTAACCTCACTTCCTGTCAGACTCTGCCGGCTGTTCACTGAGACGTGATGTTATTAAGACCTGAGACATGTGGAGCACGACCCCTGACTGCAGATAACACACACACACACACGCAGAGTGGGAGGTGTGTGTCAGTCCAACACTCAAACTCTGGATGTTCTAAACGTGATGGTGCCGCCCCCCCTTTCTCCACCAGGACTAAACTTCTCCTGCTCTACACTAAGCATTAGTCCAGCTCTTATTGTGAAGGGTTCAGGACTCAGGACTCATCTTACCCCTGCAGCGCTTTCTCTCCAAACCAGTCTCCCTTGGACAGTTCTCTGAGGTGTGTGGACTGCTGATTGGCCGAGTCCCCCTGAGTCACGTTTACCTGACAGGAATTGACATCAGCAGCAGGCGATTACGCAAAGATCAACACGACTGAATCGATAAGGTGGTGAGTCAGGGGTGGGGGGGGGTGGGGGGGTATGGGTTACCTGCCCTTTGCTGATGATGAAGAAGGTGTCTCCTCTGGCTCCCTGCCTGATGATGTACTCCCCCTCTTCATAGTGCGTCTGCACACACACACACACACACACACAGGGGTGTGACTGGAGCTATTGTCATGTATGGAGAGAATCTTTGAGTCTTCGAGTCTTTGAAGCTCTCTGACACAAAGTGTTTAATATTAATGCTACTTTCAGTCGAATGTCGGCCTCACCTCCTCCATGACGTCGGCCAGTTTGCTGAGCGTTTCCTCTGGAAGCTCCTGGAAGGTGGGAACGCTGCGCACACACACACACACACACACACACACACACACACACACACGCAGACACACACAGACACACACACACACGCACACACACACACACACGCACACACACACATACACGCACACACACACGCACACACGCACACTGCACTGTGACGGGTTGTGTTTTATCCATTTTAAACATTTAGTGGAGTAAAAGTACAACACCTCCCTTTGTAGTACAAGTACTGCATAAAAATATCACTGAGTACGTGCAGGTACCTGGAAACACTAGGTACCTTACAGTAATTTAGGTTAAAGTTGGAACTTTAGCTCGACTCCTGCACACACAGTGTCACCCACTGAGCCGGGTCTGAAGCCTGAAGGCAGGATCTGAACCCATGACCCCCTCAGTGCTTTGCTCGTGAGCTCAGTCACCTCTTGAGGAAGTCCATGTACTCGGCATGTTTGATGAGACCCGTTCTCATCATGATGGTCTGAAAACACTGTCGGTCAATGGCCCACAGCTTCACGTGGGTCAGAGCTGAAACACACACACACACACAGACGGAATCAGTCACTATGTGTAAACCACAGTATGACTGTGTCGTCATGACGACAGTGCACACCAGTACAAGATGTTAAACACGTGATCAGGGAGTTTCTGGTGCTGAACAGCGGACGTGGATTTTTGAGCTCAGCTTCACGGAGCTGGGGCCGTTTGTCATTCTAACAGCAGCTCGTTGTTAGCCCCTCGTTAGCTGCAGTGACGTCGTGGACGTCTCAGTATGACGCCGACCGGTGCTCCGGGTTCAGTTTAGTTCAGCTGTGATTATCAGGTCCGGTTCATACTCTTCGTGTTCTCGCAGAACATCTGGACTCTGATCAGTGTGTTTCATTTATCTACGTGGAGCTGATGTTGCACACATTAAAAAAAGAAGAACTTTCCTTCTTTGCTCACTTTAACACCAGCGTGATGCTGGAGACGACATTATTAAAACATGAACAGCTGACGGCAGCAGGGGCGTTTACACAAACCCAGTACTCAGAAGCTCGTACTTTCTACTCATGTTGTTATTTACAGACTGAAACAGCAGCAGCTGATTTTATCATCTTATACAGAGACAATAATACATGTTTTAAATAGCAACTCAAATAAATGTAGTAGAAGTAAATGTAAACATAAGAGAAAATGGAAATACTCCAGGAAGTACAAGTACCTGCACTGTGGAGTACCCGTCAGTACTACAGATCACTATAAAATACTCTCATTACGGTTTATTTCTCATTTCATCTGCTTTATGACCTCCTGTCGGTTGCCACGGAGACACCAAGTGTCTCTGTAACCACGGAAACAACAGAAGAAATTCCACAGCATCAAACACGATCCTCCATGTGTCTGTCAGGTGGAGGCTGGTGACGGTGCTGCATCTAGTCTAACGTCGTGTGCGTGTGCGTGTGTGTGTGTGTGTGTGTGCTACTACAACTAATACTACACTCCTGCTGATACTAACACTACTTCAACAGTGCTACTACTACTGCTTGTGATACTGGGATCAGTACTACTCCTACTGCCAACATTGCTGATGATGCTATAGTTCTACTGCTAATTTTACTGCTCACACAATCATTGCTGCACATTTACACATGTTTCCACAGAGTTCAGAAATGGACGGATGGTTTCATGAGTAAATAAATCTGTGGAGAGCAGTAATGAGCAGAAAGAGACAGGGTGGTGTCAGGAGAGGGTGGTGTAATAATGTCTCATCAGTCATCAGGGGTCAATGAGTCCTGCTCATTACTCACAGTCACTGTTCACCAACGTATCACAGCGTCCATCACTTAATCAATTGTAATTTGTTTCTCTATAAGTTAAATGTAATTTTGGAGCTGGGGGGGGGTGCTGACAGTCACTTAACTGTTGTCTCGATTAAAACATCACCTGCCCGATAAACACCTTAAATCAGCAAATGTAAAAAAAGTCCGGCTTGTGGCTCCACACAGACTCAGGAAGTTTTCCCTCCTCTAAGAACAATAAAGGTCCTTATCCGCAGCTCGGTTGTCGGTTTGATTTCTCGTCGTAGCGACATCACTCGGAGTCGAGTGTTTTCTCTGTATAATTTGATTTGAATTATTCAAACGTGGCCGTGACGCTGGCGCCGTGTGATCTGTGTTTAAGAGTAAAAGCAGAGAATTAAAGCAGATAAATTCCAGCTGGAGCCGTGTGTTAGTGTGAAGATAACAAGCGAAAAGCTTCAGCAAACGGAAATGAATCCCCTTGAACCCAACGCTGTTGCCAAGAGACATTGTTGCCAAAAACTTAGCTCATTGGCTGGACCGGATGGTGTTGCCTGGCAACCGCTGCTTAGTGAGCACTCTACCAGGAAGCCTTAACAAAAAGTTGGAGATGTACACACACACACACACACACACACAGGCACATCCTGCTGTCAAAGTTGTGGTTGATGTCTGATTGGTTTAGACTTGCAGCCTCGTTATTCTCAGTGTCCCCGTCGGCTCGTCTCCTGAACTCACGTCGTTTCCTGCAGCTGCGCGGTGGCCAAACGATTAGAGCTGCTGCAGAGGTTTCACGGCTGCTGGACTGGAGCCGCGGAGTAACGTAAATAAAAGGTGACGTCTGTCAGTTTAACGTCTGCTTCACAGCATAACGCGGTGAATTCCTGACCCCCACAGGATGAACCACTGTCACCCAGTCTGACTGTGGGGAGAAGTTTAACCCTCAAAGATCAGACAGAAGTAAAGTTTGCGGATTAGACTAAGACTAAAACACCTGCTGCACCTGAGCACAAGTCTGTTTACATTTAGTTTATTCAAATAATTTAAAATTATATAAAAGTATCAATCTGCAGCTTCTGGTTTATGTGGTTTACGTGAGACCACAAACCAGCACAGGTTTATGGGGACCCAGACACAAAAGTGGTCCAGATACAGAAAAAGAAGTTAATGAGAGAAGCCTGGGTGGAGGTTGGTGTGGTGGTGCAAGTCAGGATGGAACCAGAAAACTGGTTTCCAGTGTGTACTCACTCCTGACGGTAGCCGTCCTGGTGCAGTTGTAGAGGATGGCCAACTCTCCGAACACTTTGCCTGGTCCCATCGTGCACAGCTTCATCCCCTCTTTGGTGACCTCCACCTTCCCCTCTGGGTGAGACAAAGACAACTGTTGTTGGCTGATCCGAACACAGGACCCATGAAATCTACTCATTCAGTTAAAGGAGCATTCCACCACGTCTCGCTGTCTGACCCGAGCTGCATCAACATCACCACAAACAGTTTAATGAGGTTTGTTTGACAGACTCACAGAAAACAGAAAATATTACACTTTGTTCTGAGCCTCTAAAACATCATCACTCAAATCAAATGAATGTGTAGAAATGAAATTTGAAGTGTGAGCAGCAGAAGTATTAAATTATTAGCAAGAACAGATGAGACTGTCGTCTGCTTCACATCTGTTTCAGAAATCTGCTTAATGGCGCGTGTGTGTGTGTGTGTGTTTAGTTTTGCTCATAACAGGAATAAATGAGTTTTCTTCTGCAGCAGCGACACATTGGAAACAACATGTATGTTTCTGCTTTCATTCCTTTCATTTGAAACACACACACACACACACACACAGTCTGACTTTTGTGTGTAAAGGGAAACTAGAGGTTTTGCATATCAAAGATTTGAAACGCAGAGAATTGAATCATTCATAAAACCAACTTTATGTTTGATAATGAGCCTAATGAGCAGATTTCTGTTCATTGTGAACATCCTGTCAGCTTCTAAATTCCACGGAGACATCGACGACATGACACTGATGTTTCAACACTTTTACCTCGTTCCAGGCCTCTGACGTATTTTCAGCTTCCTGTTAACATGATGTTTTAGGAAGTTTCTTCAGCTTTGCGGCAAATTGTCCGTTTGGGTCAAAGAAACATTTAACTAATACTTCTGTCAGTTTAAATTTGGACATAGTTTTTGCAGATGAATTTCTCCGATAAATGTGAGCGTCTCACAATTGTCTGGTGATACAAAATATTTCCTAGTTTCAACTATATTCTAGTAACTATGATCAACTTAGAAGTATACTACAGATACACTAATAGTATACTTGTAACTTTATAAGTAGTACTGTACGTATACTCTTAGAAGTATTTTTTAAGCAGTATAGGTATGTACTTAAAGTCTACTACTTTTTGCCAGGGTAAAGGTCAAAGGCCACTGTGACCTTATGTACTTACTCCTGTCTGTGCTCGATCTCATATCTGGAAGGACTTTCATGGTGTTTGTTGGACTCTGGTTAAACGAATGTGAACATGTGTCTGGACACGTCACCGGTTTACAGAGAGGAAGAAACAGAAAAGGTGTGTGAACATTTCTAAACCTTATAATGGACTGATTCATTACAAATGTAAATGATATGGTGTTATACAGAAGATTTAAAGAAAGGTCTTTGAACCTGAGCTGTTTAAGTAAAGGTTGAACTAAAACTGATCCGATACCTCATGGTGGCTGATGAACGTCACCAGGGAGGAAACTGTGTTTCTCTGCAGCTCAGCAACAAAATGAAAACATTTTCCGAGCAGAAAGAAACAGTGACGAGCATCAGGATTTACAGATCTCCTGCTTTGCTCCATCGTCTCAGAGCAGGAAATTACTTCTAATTCTCACACTCTCAGATTTTCTTCTGTGATTTTAGGGGCAGGAGTTGAAGCGATGTTCCACCCTCTCTAAGGAAGGCATGTCGCACAGCTCCGGGGTTACCTAACTGCTCCGGAGCTGTCAGGAGCAGAGGTTCTGTGGGAGGAGAAGGTTCGACACTTAATGACACCGAGCTCATTACTCAGATAGAAAAGTTTCTTCTGACAGATCACGAACCAAACGCCCCATTAGGAAGGACACACGCTGTGTCCATGAAACCGTTTTATGAGACGTGAAGCTGATTTGATCTGGGCCACAGTGAGTCGGGCTCCACAGATAAAACAGACTGATGTTGTTCCACCAGTCAGAAAAACAAGCAGGTTTAACTGGAGTTGAACGCCGAGTTAAACAGAAAGTTACAGCAGCTTTACCACTGAAACATTGTGTGTGTCACGTAGCTCCAGTTTAAACTGCTGGTTGTGTTGCTGGTGTTTGCGTGTGCGTCTATCATATAATCTCAGATTATATGATGTCGTTTAACATTTGACCACGTCTGACATTTCCAACTCATATTGATGAGGATTGATTTGTGCGTCAAAAACTGGAAATGTCAGAGTTTATAACATACAGAGACGTTAGAAACACACTTCCTGTCTGTAGAGCACGAAGACGTCCACGGTGTCCTTCAACAGCTCTTTGCTGTATTTATAGAGATTTCATTTGGACTTTGGTCAAAACTAAAACAACAAACCACTTTCATAACAGGTTTATGAAGCGATTTGAGAGAATCTGCAGAGATTTAGTAAATCTGAAACACAAACAGACTGTGTTCACTCTGCACATGTTGTGTTTCCTCACACACACAATTAATACAAATGACTCAGGACGACGGGTGACTGAGACTTCTGCAGCCAAACTGTGTCCTCTGACTGTCCCACGGCAAAAATGCAGATTCAGGTTTTACTCGTGTTGGAGCTGTAGCACAATAACACATGGTGTTCAGCTTCCTTTGCCCTGGATTCTGCCTCTCAGGCAACACAAGCAATCTGTCCGACCTTCTAGATGCATATTGTTGGGGCTGTGCAAACAACCTGCAGACAATGTCTTCAGTCCTTCTGCATTTCCAGAGAAATCAGAACATTTAGTTAGTTTTTTCTTTTCGTGATCGAAGATCAGTAACAGAAGGAACCTGCTGAAACACTGACATCACGGCCGTGAGCAAGACGCTGGGCAGTGAAACATTTCGTGTTTTCCAACTGTGTGATCCTGTTCTGATCCATGTTCCCATACTGATAAAAAGCAATTGATGGGAAATTATGGGAAATCATGGAATCAGTTGGCGCTTAGCAACACACACAGAAAACATTAATTAACCCCACTGTGGCTCATGTGAACACAGTCATCCAGCACAAACACAGAGCAGATGGTGATCGTTGTGTTGAATGGCAAGATAAACACACACAGTATCTGCTGCTGTAATTGGAGACAGTAATGATCATTAGGCTAATCACACACTGACACACACACACACACGCACAAACAGCCAGTGTGTTACAGATAATTTCAGAGTTGTGTTACATGTCAAACTCTCCTCTTGGGGACATTTACAGACCAGCGTTGGACACATCAGACAAACATCTGATGGGAACATCATTAACTGCAGTTTCCTTCCTCCTGCTCTGCCTGTTCACAAAACTGGGATCATGTTTGATCCAGATCCAGCTGCACAGACACGTAAAACAGCACAAACAGCAGATTAATTCACAGAGTAACTGCTCTGTGTACACAGACAAACAGGAAGCAGCAGTCGTGTGTGTGTGTGGGTGTGTGTGTGTCCAGGAAATTCACCAAATGAACAATGTGCAAACCAAATGCAGAATATTTCTGTGTGAATCATCCTTTTCAATAATTCAGCCCCCTGCTTCTCACTAGCTGCGCTTTCAGTTGTGTCTGATACGGAGAAGAACACACAGCTGGATGTTTTTCACGTTTAATGATGCTGCAAACTTTAAAAGCTCTGTGGGCAGTAGGGACGTTACCAGGTCCCGCTGTGCTCGTCAGCAGTCAGCAGGACTGGACTCATCAGAAGAAAGTCAAAAAGCAGCTTCTACTGTTGAACAGAAAAGGTGGGCAGAGAGTGACAGATGTGTGTGGGCGACCGACTACCACACACACAGAGAGAGAGAGAGAGTGGTGATTTAAAATGTCCCTCTAATGAAACACACACACACACACAGCAGACAGGTGTGTGAACAGATGCAGCAGTTTCTACAAACACACATCTGTGTTGGTGCAGCGCAGAACGTCTCACACTAGACATAATTCCTCCTCTGATGTCCCTGACTCACATTCTGGCCATAATTTACTGAACACTGTTCAAAGCTGCTGATTTCAAGCTGATTAAATAATTTGCTCTGTGGAATCCATCGATCGAGTTACCAGCTGTGTAATTATCCTCCAGTCCTCGCGTGGCAGTAGTGAGACGATGCCTCATTTAAAATTCTTCCTGAAAACGCCGCTGAAACTGATTTTTATAAGAGAAACGTTTCTAGCGTCCATGGCTGCTGCAACTGTCTTCATTAATATCAGATATGTTCGTTCATATTTATGAGAAATATTGTTTACACTTTGCTGCTTGGGAGATTTTGTTCAATATCAAATTTAACCAATAGCAGAAAGAGGAAAGAAAAGCTAATAATAATAATATCATTGCATTTTGCATTATATTGAATAATGTCCCATCGTCCCATCTCTAAATAATATCAAATGTTAGCAGCTGCTAACAACGTTCCCCTGGACACAGACTTATCTTATAAATCTAGTATTAAAAGAGACAAAACAATTGCATTTAGTCATCAACAACAACAATAAAAATGTATCTTAAAAAGAGAAAAGCTTCCTCTTTAATTCAGTGTCTGATACAACTAAACTACTTTGACTGATTCCTTCGTTCCAAATAAATCGGTCAGACCGGCTGACCAAAGACAAGAAAACAGTGACAGTGGTTGTAACACTGACAAACAACCCAGATCAGAGCGAAACCTCCTCATGTGAACAGAGACACAGAAGCTCTTCAGAACAATTAATTTGCATCCTCTCAACAACCTGACGCAGAGTTCTGGTTTTAAAAACTCATTAAAGCAGCTGGAGAGCTTTCAGCGGCTCCGACAGGTCATCGCAAAATCAGACATGCAGCTGAGAGAGAGGAAAAAAGTGATGAATTCATTACTCAGCCAGTGGTCTCTGATCAGGGTGAAAATAGACGTGTGCTTCTGTTACAGGTAGGAGTCGTCGGGACAGACGTCTTTGTAAGATGTTTACACAACGAGCCTCCAGAAACTAAACTGTTCCAGCGTCATGTTCAGTATTTAAACCACTGGAGAGCTTTGGTGGTTGGAGGTTCCTCATTTAAATGGCACCGCAGCTAGAAAATAAATAAAGTTTAGGTTTATAACACGTCACCACGAGACTATTTTCCTCTTCCTTCTTTTTCAATCCTTAAATCCATGTTTACATCCTTCCAACTTTTCATCCTCACGTCCTCCTCTCCTTCATTGCATCCTTCCCTTGCTCTCATATTTCCCCCTCTTTCTTTCCCACCTTAGCCTCAACATTATCGTTCTCTCCCTTTCCTCCTCCACCTTTTCTCAGCTTCCAAGGTTCAAGGTTCAAGGTCCTCCATCTTTCTGACTTCTCGTCCCATCGTTCTTTCTTTTTAATCTGTTATTCTTTCCTTCAGGCTTTCCACCCCCCCCCCTCATTCTTTCCTTTACTGCTCCTGTTTTCATCTCGTCTGTTTTCATCCTTTCTTTGACTTTAAAATCTCTTCCCTTTACTCTTCTTACTCTTTATCATGTTTATTTCTTCTGCCTTATAAACGGATTCCAATTTTCCAAACTGTGAAAACATTTTAAATACCAAATATGGTCAGCCAACAGGTTGCCATGCCAACCGCATCCACCAGAAAGCTGTGTGTGTGTGTGTGTGTGTGTGTCTTTTACATAATGAGACAAAACGGCTGCATCTGTTTCTTCCTCCAAACACAGAATTAATGAGCATCATATTTCACAAACACACACACACACACAGGTCTTCCTACAGCTGTGAGGACTTCACGAACTGCTCAGCCCCCCACTCACACCACAGAGATACTTATTCCAGTACTTCTATGAGGAATATCCTCCAAACATATCGTAACATGGGAAGAAGCTGTGAGATGCGACCGTGACCCAGACCCCCCCCGAACAGCCTGTGAACAGCGTCTTTCAACCTGAACGCCCATAAAGGTTGTTAGTCCCTGCACAGCTCATGGGAGCATCTCTTTAAATAGAATCGTAATGACAGCTGGTGCACCAGACTTCCCTCATCTGGGAAGATATCATAAAAACCAGTTATAGCTGTGGAAACATCACAGTAGAGGAGCCATCCTCGCGGTATAGAAACAATAGAAACACAGGGATTGCTTCTTCTTCCTTATATTTAGCCACCATCTGCCCAGAAGTCTCTCTTCTTCCTCCCATCCTCTCATCTTCTGAACAAACTGGATCCTCACAGACGCAGACGAACGAGTGTGTATGTAAAGTTAGGATCAGTTTTCAGGATTCACTTTAAACTTTAAAACTATTTTTTGAGGAAATGGCTCGTTAATATAAAATAAATTTGTTCTGCACCATGCTGTGTGTGTGTGTGTGTTCCTAAAAAGAGTTTTGGCGTTAATACACTACACACAGATACATGATGTTGTGTGTATAATTGTGGACAGGGGTCTGCTGCCTGCAGACACCCGTTCATCGATGCAAACACACACACACACACACACACAGAGATCCTCAGTTGCCCACTGCAGAGACTGTTGTAATAGTTATTTTAAGACTGACCCACTTCCTCTGAGGTGGACACACACACACACACTCGTTTCATGCTTGTTATCAGTTGTTACCAACACAATGACTACATCAGCTCTCCTGCACGCACCAGACTCCATTATAAAAGTTCCTATTTTAACACTGATTTGCTAATAACCTTCGATCTCTTTAACAGAAAATCTAACAAAAGATATTTTTCATATTGTGAGGAGTCTCTCTAAAATTCAGCAGGGGTGTCGTCCACCCAGCAGCTTTTACTTAGATATAAATGTCATCAGTTGGTTCACACCGCTCTCTGCCACCCACTGACACGGAGGATTGGCCATCTGGAGGACCGTTGTCGAGTTGCAGTGAGTCCAATATTACTGAGACAATAAAATTTAACAATTGTCCTGAACAATACAATACGCAGGTTTGAAGGTCTGTTCTGAAAGATCGCCTGCCCCCTGATGAGGGAGGTGCAGGAACATTAACACTGTCAGCAGCTTCTTTCAAACCGTCTCTGAGGGAAAATTAATTGTTTCTCCTTAGGTAAAGCTGAAGTTAACTAAATGCACGGTTTGGTTTCAGATGAAAGATTAAACTGTGGTCTGACGGCATCGTCGGTCCAAACACACCACCATCAAACTGTGTTTCAAGTGGGAGGATCACGTTACTAAACAGGCGTCTTATATAACTCACTAACCACAAATGCAGCTATAAATACACAGAAAGAGCTCTGAGTAAATACAGCGAAGACAAAGGGACAAATCTGAATTCATAACACCTCCATGTGAAATGTAACAGCAACACTTATCTCACAGTAACTTCTGTTGTTATAATAAAACACAAACTGTCCCTTTAACCTTTGGTTGAAAGTGTTAGCAGAGAAAAAAACTGTGTTGAACTGACAATGAGCTTAGCTGGAGATACGGGGTTAGTGTAAAAAGAGAACTGTGTTTGGTGGAGGGAGCGTCATGATGTGGTGCCGCTTTGCTGTTTCTGGACCTGCAGGTTTTCAGCTGAAGCTCGGAGAAGCTGGTGATGCAGGAGGACACTGACGAGTTGATGAAAGTTTGTGCAGTGTGACGTATAATGTACATGTTCACCTCAGTTCACCACCAGTTCACACTGAACTGTGATATAAAGTTACAATTTTCAAACTAAAATACCAAAACCAAAGCTTAAACTACTCAGCCTGAGGAAGAAGCGCAGCACAGAGACGGGCGGAGGAGTCACAGCAGAGAGGAGTCACAGCGCTCGGCAGCCTTCAGGCATTCTGACACGTTACACAACACTCCACAAGTCTGACACGTTCCTGGAAGAGCAGCAGCAGCTGAGGAGACTCTGTCCTAAAGGTCAGACTGAGCTCCAGGAAATCTTCTGCAGAACCTTTCTGCTTCAGCTGGAAATGTCCCAAACCTCAGAGCCTCAGCTGAACCAGCTTCTCATTAACAGTGGTAAATGTATCGCCCTCATCATAAAAAGTTCATCATGTCTGTGAGAGAGAGTGGACGAAGACAAGAGGAGGGTTCTTGTTTCTAAATGAGTGTAAAGGCCGCTGAGACCAGGGACCATGAGCTCACTCACCTAAACCAGGTACAGGTTACAGTCCACGGTTTGGATCCTACCTCGTTTAATGTTTCGTTTCTCGTAGAAACTTGGACGAGCTACGATCCAGCAGCTGATAGACAGACAAAGAATGGTGTCGTCCTACTACAAAAAGTACCAGATATCTGGGATGCTGTAATAAATTTGGAGGCAGTGTGTTAATATGTGGAGACTCCACCAAAAGAGAGGCGGGATGTCTCCACAGAGTCCAGCAGCATGTCCGCCACCACGTAGGCTGTGACGAATGAGACCCAGGTTTATCTGTAATCTTTTTCCTCACCTTCCATGACGAAGACCAGAGAGCCCACCTCGCCTTCTTTGATGATGCAGGCGTCGTTCCCGTAATCCACGGGGTACATGCAGTCCACGATCTCCTGGATCTGAGACAGCTCCAGGTTCTTCATGAAGTCATTATCCAAGATGGCCTCTTTTATGAGCTCCTTCGACCTGAGAGACGAGGAGAGAGGAGGGAGAGGTTGGTGTGTGGTCATACTAAACTGAACTGAACTATTTCTTAGATTAACCATGTGGGTAAAGGTCACGTTTGATAGTTTGTAGATGCAGAGCTCAGAAACTGAAGCAGGAGAGTTTGTGTCTCTGAGAATAAGTGGTGATAACGTGTCAGAGCTCACAGACGCTGACTGAAGCAGCCAAGTGTGAAACTCTGGTTTGATGTCAGAAAAGGACAAAGAGCCGGAACATTACAGACACTCTGCAGCTCTGAGGGATTTCACAAAGGGTCATCATGCCTCAGACAGACACTGTGATTCCTGCTCCCCACAGGATGAACCTTCTCGTTTCCATCCGTCCATCACTTTCCAACATTCAGTCAGTTCGAAGGGTTAAAAAGAAACAACCATCACGGCTCCTTCTAAAAGTTCACTCTTCATTTCAGTCCGTTTTTCCTGCACTCAAACATCTGATCCTTCTATAAATCACGCCGGGTTTGACGGTTCCAGAGTAAATTGATGTAAATTCTCGATCACTACATTATAATCAGATATTTTCCCAGCAGCTGGTGCCACACATGAACCCGCCTGCTGGCAGATATCTGCAGGTTTTTAGAAGTGGATCAGCTCCTTCTTCCTTTAAATGTGAACAAATGAAAAGCAGCTGAGCCGCCGTCATAAAACCCAACACTGAGTACTATGAGTCAACCAGTATGGAGCCATAGAGACTCTGGAGAGGGAGGATATTACAGAGGAGCCAAAGGTTTCCTTCCTGTCAGCTCAATAAAGCACATTTTAATAGAAATGGACTGAAAGAAACAAACAGAGGGAAGAAAAGAGAAAAGGAAAATCAACTCTCCCAGCTGTCGACTGATCGCAGCTTTGGTTTCGTCTGATATTTAACCACTAATCTCTCCTACAGGGCCCTGCGTCACATCTGAAGATGGTAACAAACCTGATTCTAAGTCTAATCTAACTGATCTGATTACGAAAACATCTGTGTCACAGCAGCTTTCTAATGTTCAGACCAGTTTGGAGGTTTTTCTCCACCTGCATCCAGGTAGTTTACTTTATCAACTTCTTACACTTTAGACTTTTAACGTTGCTGCTAAACACACGGTCTCAGCTGAGCTCACTCTCACTGTGGGAAACATAAAGCAACACACTTAACAAAAAGGTTTTCACTATTTTTACAACAAGAAACATCAATTCTACAAATAAAAACCGTCATCACAGTTAATCGTGAGTAAAAATGTCACAGGACAAAGGAAATAACAAGTGATTCATCCTGAAACGTGAAACGTTCTGGCCCATCGGCAGCTCCAGTAAACACGGGAACATCACACGTACCTTTAGAAACTACGGAGAATCTCTGACCTATATACTGGACATTAAACCCTTCAGCTGATTCCTTCCTGGGGGAAAGTTGAAACTCAGGCGACAGTTTGGCCCAGATAAAATTCACATATTACGTTTAATAGCTGCTGCTTCTTTCTGAGGCTGTGAAATACCACGGGAAACACTGGCATATAAGAAATCAATCTGCTGTGAAGAGGTAGAAAAAGACACCTAAAGGTCTGTCTAAGAATAGACTGAGTGTTTTATTTTCTCCAGTGGAGGAGCTGAGCACAGAGAAGACCTAGTAGAGCTGGATTTCATTTTGGTGAATCTGCAGAGGAAGAAATATCTCGGCTGGCTTCAGTTTCTGCATCTAAATTGGACTCTGGAGGAAATGGACTTCACTGAAGACACATTGTGAAGAGACAGATGGGTGGTGAAGCAGCCCCTCATATTATTACTACGTTAGTCGGGTTAGGGCTGGTGAATTTACAGGTGAGAACAAATGTGAAGGAGAAAGAAAACAGAGCACAAAGATAAAGTACAGTAGAGACAGAGAGACAGAGGAGAAGCAGGCAGGAAAATACAAACGTGAAATCACAGGAACATACGATTAGAGAGGATGCAAAGTGTAGAGCAAGAAAAAAACCCAGAAAAGTGATTAATATGTTCCAGAAGGAGGAAACTAACATCAGATTCCGTCAAAGCAGAAAAAACCTTAACTCAGCAGAAAGCGCTGATCAAATGTAGAAATGTAGCCGTAACAGAAAAGTCATGACTGCTGCTGGAACTTTCCTTTACTTTACTTGGCAGACGCTTTTATCCAAAGCGACTTACTAGGAGCTAGCGCTGGGTGTCTGGCTCAGGGACACACCTGGTGGGGAATGGATTAAAAGTCAGACGGGGTTTGAACCCACAACCTTCTGCATCCCAGTCTGACGCTTAACCCATTGAGCTACCAGGCCCAGCATGGAAATGCATCATTGATGCAGATGAGGGGAGACGCAGGTATGAACTACAGCAGAAGAGACGCAGCATAGCCAAAATAACTGCTAATACAAAACAGAATACTGATTACAGCGTTACTACAAGTATTTATAATGATACTGGACATTTCTCTGTACTTGTCCTGTTAGACCTTAGTGCGGCTTTCGACACTATTGATCACAACATTTTATTACGCA
>JAUMTR010000011.1:15069071-15096274 GCA_032270685.1 Microctenopoma stevenorrisi | reverse complement strand
ACACTGTAAAGTGCCTTGAGATAACTTTTGTTGTAAAATGGCGCTATATAAATAAAATTGAATTGAATTGAATTACTATAGTACTACTAAAGTAATTATGTTACTACAAGTATTTACAACGTTACTATAAGTAATTATGTTACTACAAGTAATTATGTTACTACAAGTATTTACAACGTTACTACAATTACACCACTCCTGTAAATACAAACACTGATGCTACAGCAAGAACAAAAGAGGAATTATGTCAGAGGATAATAAATCAATATGTCTGCTGATGAGATTGGACAGAAGGGACCTCGTCAAAATAAAAGCCCCCTCTCAGCAGCGGATCTGTGACAGCTGAGTCTTAGCTGATCATTAACTTGTCTGCAGTGAGGAGCTGAAAATGCTTATGAATCGTTAGTGCAGACATGAGGAGAGCGGGTGGGTGTCCACAGCCCACACACACACACTTTACTGTAGTACTTGTATTTATGTTTTAAAATAACACACACACACACACAGGCTGGCAGTGAGAAGTAGTGGGATGGTAAATGAAGCCCTGTCAGCTGCCTGTGCATGTGTGTGTGTGTGTGTGTGTGTGTGTATGTGTGTGTGTATGTGGGAGGAGCACATGGATTAAAAACTAACACTGGCTGTTATTGCTGCCATGGACACACAAGCACATAAAATTATCCTGAGCTCTGAAGAAGCTCAAACTAAAACACACAGAGCTACTTTAAATGCTGCTTCAGTCTTACAGGAGTAAAACGTCGCCTTAATTAATCCTAATTAGAAAATTCAGCAACATTACGAAACGAATCATCAGGAAATGTTGTAGCAGGAAAAACTCTGCTACGAGTTTAAACGCCGTACAACTGAACAACAATCCTCATCCCTGCAGCTGCTCCCTGTATCAGGACCATTCCCCATCAGCAGGGCTCAAACAGCAGCAATCTGAGGTTCTGAAGGGTTCTGTTTGCAAGACAGCTGTCGCCACAGAGCAGCTCCAATCAGGCGGCTGCAGGTGCTGCTCGGTTCTGATGCTTAATGACCTGTTGCTCCAAAACAAAATGAAACTAAACTGAAACAGTTTGAGTTGGACCTGCTGTTCAGACCAGCTGAACGCTGCTGCAGCATCCTGCTGTCTGCCTACTGAGAAAACGCAGAGGGAGGAAGACCACCTGCTGCACAGGTAAACGCCGGGTCGAGTTCTTCTTCACATCAAATCCACCCCGGACTCAATTTAAAGTTCCAGAAGAGGTCAAACAGTTTTACCGTGTGTCTGTGTTTAGTCAGAGACGCTCCAGCAGACAGGACGTGGAGTTTCTGTCCTTTTCTCTGGGCTCCACCAGGACGTTCGTTACTGACTGAGCCGGAATTTCCCCAAATCAATTCACTGTTTGCTTTATGAAATGTCAGGAAATGTCCATCAGAGGACGGAGGCGAAAACAAGCTGTTTGACCTTTTTACCTGAACAGCAGCTTCAGATGCTGTATTTAGATCCTTTAAACAAGAGTCGGTACATAAGGAAACGAGCATTTTACCTTCTCCAGAGTGTGAACATGTGACACTGTAGCTTAATGATGAAGGGATTCCTTCTCATTATTTTCCTTCCTGCTTCTATCTGAACCACACCCACCCCCCCACTGTAGGCAGGACTCTCCGAATGATGGAAGGACAGAAAATAACACTGATGCTTCCCTTTGGTTTTATTCCGGGGGGAACATGCACGAGCTCTGCTGGCACCACACCAGCCTCCTTTTAATCAGACTTTGACTACAGCGCACTGCCGAGTTCAAATATCTCCATGAGCCGAGTCTGCTAGGTGTCCAGAACCAGAACCAGCGCACTGACTACTGAAACAAACACAGCTGAGAACAACCAGAAACTCTGTGACAGGAACCTGCTTTTCTTCCAACTGTCCTAAAGAACGTGAGCACTGGTTCCGTCCTTTAGCTGGAGGTGACTGAATGTTTATCCTAGAAGTTTGATTCTGTTCATCTGGACCAACGTTTTAAGTGGGAGAAATATTTGGAGACTTATCCAGGTCTCTTCCTCCGTCTCTGCTGACTGACCGTTTCCCAACCTTAGAACTTAAGTCTGAACATTAACTCCTCAAAAAAAGGTTGTCCAGATGAACAGAGTCAAACTTCTGGGATTTCCTTACCTGGATTTTAATCATGCATCCAGACACTGAATGTTTATGTTACAGCTACAGAGATCCACCAATCAGAAGCCGGTACAGGCCAATCCTGTGCCACCATGGTCACACTGCCTGATATCAAATTATCCTCAGTGTACACGACCTTTGAACTACCGTGAATCAACTACAGCCGTCACAGCTCTGAGACTTTACACCCAGCGTGATCCTGATGTACCTGAGAGGAGGCAGAACCCTCAAACAAGCCTCAGACATTACTGGAACGGGCCACGGTTGAAGTGGACTTACTCTGGACTCTTGGGGTAGAAGGGCAGAGTCACGTGGCTGAGGTCTGTGATGTCACAGGCCGTTGGTTCGGCCGAGATGGCCTGGCGTTTGCTGCGATGGTGGTCCGGCTGGAGGACGAGGTTCTGATGCTGGGCGTGGACTTGCTGAGCGGTGGCGGGACGTATTACTGACCGGTACTTGTCCAACTCGTTTTGTAGCCGCTGGATCAGCTCGTCCTTTTGGTCCAGCTCCAACTCCAGTTCGTCTATTAGGGCATCGCGTTGCCGCAGCTCCTCGATCTTCTCCTGCAGGGCGTACTGCAGGTCCCGCAGGGTGCCCATTGGTGCTCCTGTAGGTCTTTAAAGCGTCTTCTGTGATCCACAGGTCTCTTGAAGGAAACCTTGACTTGGGGGTTCCTAAGATTCCTCAAAGCACTGATGAGTTTCACGTTGACTTGCTGGTGGTCTGCTTACATCCTCCCCTAAGCTGTTCCCCCGTGCCTTCCGTGAAGGAGTCTGGAGGTTCCTGTAGAACCTACAGCATTGCTTAAAGCTTTCTGGTGATAATTAAAAGTTATGGTTCTTCTGCAGTCACACAGGGAACTTGAGATTTCTTCAGGGATTCAAGAGAAACCGAGCATCTTCAGAACTCCTCTTGTTGGCACTTTTTTCAAGTCTTTAAGGGAACTTGGGTTCTGCTGGGGTTTCTTGAGGCATCTCAGGCTCAGTCTTATGGGTCTCTTTAGATCTTCTCAGAGAGCCTTTAGATGTTCTCATTCATAAAAACAGCTGTTAGGATATAATTCTTCCAGTCTTTCTTGGTTCCCGGTTCCCAGAGACTCCTCACTGCGGTTCTTACTGTGTTCAGTCTGCAGGGTGTTTGCTGTTACCAGGAAGAAAATGTGACGCTACACAATAAATGAGTCCAGCTGAGAGATGCCTGGAAAACAGGAGGAAATAACTGGTCCTCAGGGATCCGCCTCCAGCTGCTCCAAATGAACGTGAAACTATTGTGACAAAGCTGGAATCCGGAGTAAATGAGGAGCTTTTCACCACAGACACGGTTTCCTGTCCTCAGCTGGGAATAAAGAGCACCGCAGCACAAACACAGGAATCCCCAGAAGCTGCAGATTTAGTCTCTGAGGGAAAAGCATGTAAAGTGATTTGAAAGAAAAGTGAGTAAAACGTAGTGAAAGATGGAACTCTCATCCACAGACTCCAGGAGTTCAGCTCCAGGCAAAAATGTTCGAATCCAAAAGCTGAAGACAGAAGTCAGAGGTCAGCTCTTAAGGCTCGTTGCCTCAGAGAGAGGAAAGTGCTGCAGGAGGATCCTGGTGAATCAGAGACCGGAGCCTTTTAAATCCACATTAACTCATGTTCAGGAGGGGGGGGGGGGGCAGAAAACGTGCGTGTAGGATCCGCAGAGGAAGAAAGAAGACGGTGGAGACGCAACCAGAACCATCAGCCTCGACACTTTTCCTCTGTTGGATCCCGGAGCTGCAGACCAGCAGAACTGGTCCGTGCGGAACCGGCAAAACATCCAACGAACCACAAACGAAGCCGAAATTCTGCAACGCGTGAGTCGTGAGTTTGAGTCCGACAGGAGGAGCTGGAGTGAAGAGGAGCCGCAGAACCTGCGGAGCCGGGAGTCCGGGAGGATCCGCTCACTTTTCTGAGTTTAATGAGGTTTAACGGAGAGCAGCACCGGGACTGAAACGACGCTCCGGGACCGGGACTGCAGCGTCCATAAGTTGCGGAGCTGCTCATCTTCCTCAGTCCCACGCTTCTTCATCATCTTCGGTTCTGTTTTCGTTTTATGTGAATCCATCAGACCTGCGGGGCCAGGTCTGCGGATCACAGCTTCACTTCACTTCACTGAGAAACCACGTTCGGTCCAAACCAAGCAACAACATGAAGCATGAGAATTTAAACACAAAATAAAACCACAGATCTGGGTCAGAACAGGTCTGAAAAACGTCCTCGATCCTGTGGGAACTTTTTTAACATTTCAACATTAACAGGAAAAACTGAACCACATTAAAAATAAATCTGTGTTTAAGACGCGCTGCTGTCCTGTGGCGCCCTCTGCTGGTTCATGGCCGTAACAGAGGTCTGAGGCCTTTAGACTGCTCCTATGTTCACAGTGTTAAAATGTTGGAATAAAAACGGATTCTTTGCGAGAAAGTGAGTTGAGTCCTGAAAGAACCTGGATCTGGAGGCAAAGTTGGTCCGTGCAGGAAAAACACAAATAAACCAATAAATAAACCATAAATTAGAGAATGTGAGAAACGTGACGTCAACATAAAAGTTATTAAAGTGACACACTGCTCCTTTAATCCAGGTTCGAACATTAAGTCCAGTCCGAGTCCACAGAACCTGTGACAGAAGCTGGTGTTCTTTGTGTTGCATAAAGTTACAGAATGTGCAGAGTGTGTGCGTGTGTGTGTGTGTGTGTGTGTGCGTGTGTGTGTGTGCGTGTGTGTGCGTGTGTGTGTGTGTGTGTGTGTGTTCAGATTTGTACAGTTTTATTTCTCTCTCTCTCACACACACACACACACACTGAAGTAAACCCAGGATCAACGAGCCTCTGTGCTGCTGGATGATTGACAGCTCAGGTTCGACTTCAGCACGACTTCGCCCTGCTCTGAAGTTTCATCGTGTTTTGAGAGTGAAGCAAACACAGACTGTGAAATTATGATTATAAGCTTCACACAATAATCAGGTGAAATACGGTGAAGTTATTAAAACAACATCTTAGTTAAAGTGTGAATTACAGGTTTTAATAAGACCATCTTAAAAACCCTGAACTATTCCTTTAGGTTTCTAAAACACTGGCCTACATTTCCCACAATGCAGCTGTCTTTCCAAGCCCCCAGCTGCAGAGCCAGGTGGATTGTGGGAGTTGTAGTAGCAGCACCACGTCAGCTTCACCTTTCTGCAAACGTTCCTCCATAAACTGACCGAGCAGTTCGTCCACGTCTCGTCTTCAGTGTGTGTTTTTATTTAACGAGGGGAAAGTGGTGAATCAAAGAACAGCTGCACCGTTTCCCCCGTGTGTGTGTGTGTGCGTGTGTGTGAGATCGAGTGTGTGTGTGTGTGTGTGTGCGTGTGTGTGAGATCGAGTGTGTGTGTGTGTGTGTGTGCGTGTGTGTGAGTGTGTGAGAGTGTGTGTGTGTGCGTGTGTGAGAGTGTGTGTGTGTGTGTGCGTGCGTGTGTGTGTGTGCGTGTGTGTGTGCATGCGTGTGTGTGTGTGTGTGCGTTAGTAGGTGAAGAGACCTGAGCTCTGAGATACAGATAGTGTCGGTCAAAGGCCTCACACGCGCACACACACATGCAAATACACACTGACCCAGCAGGTGTGTGTGCGTGTGTGTGTCCACAGATAGCAGTAGGTTAAACATTAACGTCAGCCGGCTCGTAAAGCTAACACCAAGACAGAGAACCTTTGGAGTTTGATATGATGTGATCACACACACACACACACACACAGTCTGTGCTCAGAATGACACAGCTCTGATCGGAGGGAGGTGATCTCTGAAATTGCTCAGGTGAGTTTGTCTGTTTTTCATCCAGAGGCGCAAAGTTTTCAGTTTGATTTTATTGTTTAAAGTCAGCGAGAGAGATAAAATGTAAAGTGAGTGTAGTTTGACCGCTCTTCTTCTTCTCTGGTGTGTGATGACCAGGAGAGAGAGAGAGAGAGAGAGAGAGAGAGCTAGCTGTGCTATTGAGACGTGTGTCTCCTTAAAATACTTTTAACTGTGGTACAAGTACTCAACTGTGTGTTTCATTATTTTCCTTAAACTCATCTTTAAACCCAAGTTTTTTTTTCACTGAAAGTACTGAGACAAGTAGAAATAACCACACTGTAAAACTGCCAGTAAAGATACAAGTACTGCAGTAATACTCGTACTTACAGTGGTAAAACAAAATCCTTGCTGCAATTTCAGGTTTTTATAGAATTTAAATTAAAAGAAAAGTTTAAGTTTTAAAATTTCTCAGATGTTTAAAAACTTTAGTCCCATGTAAAATATTAGAATTGATTAACTGTCCCTTAATTAAACAGTCGCTCTGTCTGTGGATCAACGGGGAAATTTCTCTCTCTTCTCTTAAAATAAGCAGTTTGAATTCACTTCTCCCAGAAACTTTATTCAAATAAAAGTAACGTGTCACTAATTAGACATAATGTGGCTTCTAATAAAAGTTCTGGGAGTAAAGTGTTCTTAAAGAATGAGGAATAAAAGCAGCGGATCCACCGTGTTTATTATCAGAAGATGGTGTCAGAACTGAGCTCGTGTCCTCCAGAACGTCCTGTTCTTATCATCACTTTAACTGTGTCCGGTGTCTTTGAGCAGCAGCTCGGGGGTGTAGTGGTTCCAGGGGTGTCTTTACGTGTGGAGTGCTGGTCTTCTCTCTGGGTTCCTTCCAGCGTCCAAACACATGAACTTAGGTTACCTGGTGGCTCAGGTGGGAATGTTTGATAGGCTGGAGAGCCGTCCAGGTGTAGCCCGGGTAAAGCCCACCTCCCTCCCTCCCTCTCTCTCTCTCTGTTCGGATGGAGAAACGTCCAGACTCAGCTGCTGATGAATGTTTATTGGGACGACAGCTGCAACAGGCTGAGACGCAGATTTGGTGAAAGGCATGCTGGGAACTGTAGGAGGTGAATGGAGGTCCGTGATTGGATCAAAGCTTCAGATTTATTACATGTGATTAGTTCATCAGTGACACATCAAATGACTGATTTCAGGAATTTTTGTACGTGTTTGTGTCGGTGTGATTGTGTAATTGTGTTGGCTCCTCATCTTCATCATCTTCATCTTTTGGCTCTCTGATGTGAAGAGCTCGCGTTTATTTTTTACTGTTCAGTTTCTCTTTGAAGTTAAACAAAAGGAAATAATGTGTGTGTGTGAGATCATACTAATGGATGCGTCAGTCTGTTAAGCTGATTACATCAACCTTTCTTTAAGGTTCAAGGGATTCTCTGTAAGTAGCCACTTGACTGTGTGTTAAACAAACACACACACTGAGCGGTGGCGGCTGCAAACAGCTGCTCACTGTGGTTTTTGTCCAACAGGATGGAGCGGTGTGTTTGTTGGGGGCTGTTTTCACTCTAGTAGCACAGCAGTTAGTCGTAGTCGACCTGTGTGCTAATGAAGGATCGTGTTTCGACCGATGTGGTTTTGGACACGATGGCTGGTGATGACTTTACGCAAACACGCGTCATGAGTTTCTTAGATAATGAGAACGTTTGAACCAAGTGAGGATGTTTGTGTTGGTGAAGACTTTTTAATGTTATCTTGAGGTTTTTGTTGGTGGACAGTGAAGATGTCGATGATGGAGACATATGACAAGGTCCCTCTCAGCAAACAGTAAGATAAGTTGGTGAAACAGCGCCGCCCTTAGCAGCAGTTGTCTGTTGAAACTGCACCTTTTTTGGCCTAAACAGTCCAGAACTCCAGGTTTATTCTGAGCACACACAGAAGTTTGGTCGGGTTCAGACACAAAATAAACACAGTCAGGTTTACTAACATATTCAATACAAGTTCCATTTAAGAAAAACTCCTCCGGAAAGTGAGGACGTTTTTGGAAGCTATTGACAAAATAAGACTTGCTGGTACCGGGTCGGACCCATGTTGCCTTCAGAATTGTCTTAATCCTTCATGGCATAGATTCAGCAAGGTCCTGGAAACATTCCTCAGAGACATTAGTCCATGTTGACATGACAGCATCACATCAGCAGTTGCTGCAGGTTTGTCGGCTGAACATCCATGATGCAAACCTCCCGTTCCACCACATCCCAAAGCTCCTCTATGGGACTGAGCTCTGGTGACTGTGGAGGCCATTTGAGTACCATGGACTAATCGTAATGTTCAAGAATCTGCCTGAGATGATCAAGCTTCAAGACATGGAGCATTATCCTGCTGGAAGAAGCCATCAGAAGATGGTACACTGGTCATAAATGAATGGACACGGTCAGCAACAACACTCAGGTAGACTGTGGCGCTGCAACATGATCAGTTAGTACTAAGGGGCCAAGAAAATGTCCCTACACCATTACAGCACCACCAGCAGCCTGAACTGTTGATACAAGGCAGGATGGATCCATGCTTTCATGTTGCTGAAGCCAAATTCTGACTCTACCATCTGAATACGCAGCAGACGTCGAGACTCATCAGACCAGGCAACATTTTTCCAATCGTCCAATTTCAGTGAGCCTGTGTGATTGTAGCCTCAGTTTCCTGTTCTTATCAGACAGGAGAGGCAACCGGTGGTCTTCTGCTGCTGTCGCCCATCTAACTCAAGGTTGGACGTGTTGCACACCTTGGTTGTAACGAGTTACTGTTGCCTTTTTATCAGCTCGAAGCACTCTGTCCATTCTCCTCTGACCTCTGGCATCGACAAGACATTTTCACAGAACTGCTGCTCACCAGATGTTTTGATCCCTTTTTCTGACTATTCTCTGACAGTCCCAGAAGATCTGCAGTTTCTGAAATACTCAGACCAGCCCGTCTGGCACCAACAACCACGCCACGTTCAAAGTCACTAAAGTCACCTTTCTTCCCCGTTCTGAAGCTCGGTTTGAACTGCAGCGGTTCGTCTTTAACGCGTCAACATGCCTAAATGCATTGAGTTGCCACCATGTGATTGTGTGGTACGTCCTCCGGGAGCTGTCTGATTTGGTTTAAGGGCCACAGACAGGAAGTATTTTATGTAACTGTGGGTCCAGAGGTGCAGAACTGTGTGAGTATTTTGTAAATCCGCTGCAGAGTTCACATACTTCTGAGGTGAAACCTTTTTCTACGCACACAGTGAGATGGACGGACAGTTAGCCGCAGCCTGTCCAGAGTCTCTGTCAATGATTAGCGAACAGACCTTGACCTGTCTGCTGCACAGATACGACACGTATCTGTTGTTGAGAGCAAGAAACCAGATGGGAGAATCAGCGGAGACACGCCGTGTGGAGACAGGAGCCGCTCCTCCACCAACCATCTTTTAGGTTTTGAGCTTCTGAAAATCACCTCATGTTTTAATCTCAGTGTTGGAATTTAACATTAACTCCAGTTCTGCACCTACAGGAGACAATGAGGGAATTCGGTCAATGGTTATGATTCACTTCCTGAATCATAACCATTTCATTTGATAAGGACTTTTTTCTGATTTTTACGTCACAGCAATTATCAGCATTTATAAAGTGAGGAGATATTTCAGGACATTGGTGGAGAACATTTTGTTTGGTTGAAAATGAATATGAAAAGTGAGGATGGAACAAGGTTAAAAAGTATGAGTATCACAGTAGAAGGGGTTGAATTAGGGAGTATACAGAGGAAAGTACATGACATATTTTGCATTGCCTCTTTTCTTTCTAAGAAATGGTTATTATTATTTTCTGTGTGAAATGTGTTCATAAATGTGTACTATGTTTTGTTTTCGTGTTTAGTTTGGCATTATAAAATAAATTCTATGTAAGCTATAACAAATATGAAAGTGGACAATAGAGGAATTAACAAGGAATAATGAGGCTGACAGTAAATAATGTTTGATATGTCTGTTAGAAATAAACCATGAACCAACCAAAGATGCCTCAGAAAACGTCATCATTTTTGGATGATAAAGGCATTTTGGAGAGCAAGAAAAGTCAGGAGGTCTTTGGAAAGAGACTGTTATTTGTAAAAAGAGAGGACCTTCATAAAAAGGGAGTAGTTATAGGGTCCAAGGTTAATCTATGAGAAACTGTAATTTCAGCTCTAAGGTAAACTACCTAAAATGATCTGTATGATCAGACCTGCCTGACATTTGACATTTAAGGACATTTATCAGGACAATTCATGTAGGTTACAGTTGATAAACAAACTATAAGACAAATCAGCAGCATGTATTTTTATTCATGCTGCCTCCAGATTTTTCAATATACAAATGATGTCTAACGCATCATGTTTTTGGTTGTGTTCCAGTGAGCACCCCTAATTTCCCTGATTTACATATTGCTGTCAATCACACCCAATGGAATCCAATCAGAAAACAAGTGGGGACGGACTGACGGGGACCCAGAAGGAGACAGTGCTTCGGGCGCTTATGCAACGTACAGGATACCAACTGCGACAGGTGAAGTCAAATCAAACACATGCCTGAAACTCTGGAGACCACAGAACTTGTGTTGTGTCGTTTTTTTCTAATGATGATCTGAAAATCCATTTTGAAAGTCTATATTCAGTTCAAACTCCACTGGCTGGTAAATTTGTATTTATACATGCAGTTTTAGTTCATAAGGAAGAAATATAATACTGCTTTTTTGTAGAGAATTTAGTTTACTCTACTGCCCCTCAGAGAATCGCCACCTTAACATGGAGGGGTTTTAGAAGAAGAAGAAGAAAAATAATCCATACATTTACAACGAAATTTATTCTCTGCATTTAACCCATTTGACCGCAGTGAGCAGCCACAGGCGGCGCTCGGGAGCTAGTGCTGGGTGTCTCGCTCAGGGACACACCTGGTGTGGGGGATGGGCTGGGAATCGATCCCACTATTCCTGCATCCCAGCCCTCTTCCTTAACCACTGAGCTACCTAGTGATCCTGCGAGCTGTGTTGTTAGTAAGGTCTCCGACAGCAAAGTGGTCCCAGTGGTAGGTCCAGACTAAGAGTGATACAAAACATCTAAGAATAGGGTCTTTGACTCTGAAGTCACATTTCCTGAAATAAGAAAACAATGGCGCCAGATCTGAGGGTGGAGCTTGACGGCAAGCGACTGGTGGTTAGACCTTATACCACAGAATGTAATTGGGTACAACCCCCAAAAAAACACAAATCCACCATCCTGTGGTCCCACCAGTCAAAGGAACAGAAAGAACAGAGCATATCGGGTGGCAGGGAAAGTCCTGGATCCACAGGCTGGTTTGTACCAACTAGATATGGCCAAGCTCTCCTCCACACACAGCACTTACTCTCAAACCAAGAATCTGGAGAGGGGCTAGAATCTGGAAATCTTCTGGGCACATCAAACTCATCTGGCCTTGGGATTCTCCAGGAGGAGCTAGAGAACACAGCTCCTTGCTACAACTGCTAGCTGCTTTGGTTAATCAGTAGAAAATGGATGGTTGGATGAGTGGGTGGATGTTTTTCCTGATTCCTTTCTGTATTTTTTCCTCTGGTGTGTTTCAGGAGAACGGACAGCGGCGGTATGGCGGCCCACCGCCTGGTTGGGATGGCCCACCACCAGAGAGAGGCAGCGAGATCTTTGTGGGAAAACTACCCAGAGATTTGTTTGAAGATGAGCTGGTTCCACTGTGTGAGAAGGTGAGGTGAGATCCTGAGTGGTCCCAACCAGGTATCACTACAGTGTATTAATGTGTTCTCTTCTCCAGTTTGGTAAGATCTACGAAGTGAGGATGATGATGGACTTTAATGGGAACAACAGAGGTTACGCCTTCGTCACCTTCAGCAACAAACAAGAAGCCAGAACCGCCATGAAGCAGCTCAACAACTTTGAGATCAGGTCAGGTTTGGTTCTGTTTTATCTTTATTTCCATTATTATTTTACTCAACAACAAAGTGAACCTTCCTACGTTTAAGCCTGTAGAAGCTATGTCGTTAACAAAGAAACTTTAATGAGCTGTTACAAGAAGATTTAATGTCAACAAGACACATAACCAGAACAACTTAACTTAACAACCTTAAAGACTTCTTAGAACCAAAATGAACAGCTTCAGTACCTCAGCAGCTGTAGTACCATCTGTAGTGTGATTTCTTCAACCCTTGCAGGAATGGACGCCTCCTCGGTGTTTGTGCCAGTGTGGACAACTGCCGTCTGTTTGTGGGGGGGATTCCCAAAACCAAGAAGCGGGAGGAGATTCTGTGTGAGATGAGAAAGGTGACCGACGGAGTCGTGGACGTCATCGTGTATCCCAGTGCTGCAGACAAGACCAAAAACAGAGGCTTTGCTTTCGTCGAGTACGAGAGCCACCGAGCAGCTGCAATGGCACGCCGCAAGCTGCTGCCAGGTGAACACACAAGGCACAATTTATAGTCAGATGACGAAGCATGAGAGAAGAAACACAATTAAAAAACAATATTATTTTTTTCTAAAACATAAAAACTGGGTGATAAAAGTGTCAATTTCGTCTCTGCAAGTTGACTCCGTCACAAATTAAAAGCTGTAGCAGTTATAAAGCCGCCACCATCATTATGCCCTTAAGCTATCAGCACCTCATAAAACTAAACACAACATAATAAAAACTGTCAAAGTCTCCTTCAGAACATATGAGCTAATCCCAGCGTGTGTTTCTGGGTCGGTGTCCAATAGAGGAAAAGCTCCGACTGTGCGACGATAAGATAAATGAGTAACGATGATCAAAGCTGTCAACACCATTTAAACGTGATTCTCTCTGTCTGTGTTTTACCTGAGGCGCTTTAACATAGTTTTACTCTGTGAGTTAGGAAACGTGTCACAGACAAAGTAGTTTGGAAGTGCCTGATAAAGCTGAGCAGCTTCTCCCTCAGGCTAAAGCCGAAGGCCCCAGTGATAAGACAGAGACACAGGTTTATTACTTCTGCACAGGAAGATCATTTAGCACTGAGTGTTTGTGCAACACTGAGGTCAGGCTGAATGAATCGCTGCTGCTCCTGTTGTATAGAGAGCAGACTGCTGTATCAGTTACAGAATGTTTATCACCTGTCCGCTCTCAGGTCGTATTCAGCTGTGGGGACACGCCATTGCTGTGGACTGGGCAGAACCTGAGGTGGAGGTGGACGAGGACACTATGGCAGCTGTCAAAATCCTGTACGTCAGGAACCTGATGCTGCAGACCACAGAGGAGACCATCGAGAAGGAGTTTAACAGCCTCAAACCAGGTACCAGATCACAAAACAGCAGCAAAGACCTGACAACATGTTTCAGGATGAAAAGGGCCATGCTGCGTATGAGACTAGCAACAGTTCAAACCTCTTTAATTACAGGTGCAGTGGAGCGAGTGAAGAAGATCAGAGATTACGCCTTTGTCCACTTTACTCAAAGAGAAGACGCTATCGCTGCCATGAACGCTCTGAACGGGAAGGTCAGGACATCCTTAGCTCGACTGTGGAAGGCAGAACAAGAACTGTGGATTCAGTCTTTGATTTATTGCAGCGTTGTTGGAGTAAAGTTTTACACCCCCCCCCTTCAGGTGGTGGACAGCTCTCCTATTGAGGTGACTCTCGCCAAGCCGGTTGACAAGGACAGTTACGTTCGGTACACCAGAGGGACTGGAGGACGAGGAGGATCTCTGCTGCAGCCTGACTACACCACCTACACTCTGGGACAGGTAGGATGCTGAACACGTCAGAGTGAAACTCTGTGGTGTGCGTTCATCCCAGCATTAGTCTTCTGGACACAGAGGGGCTGATGAATCAGCAGGTGACACAAATTTACTGCCAGGTCTAGACCCTGCCAGGGTTAGGGTTCCATCACATAGACACGTAGAAATATTTTAAATTTCAAGTGTACTAGTATTTACACACACAAGTTCAAGTATTGAGTAACGTTACTGTGGTAAACAGCGCCACCGGGTGGACAGTGGCAGCCATTACCAGCAAAGTTAATCATTCAAATTCCAGTTATTATAGACAAACACATAGTTAAACAACTGAAATCCGACAAAAGAACATATACAGAAAACAAGTGTCTCTAACACATAGTAAATTGCTTGGATTTTCTGCACAGCTTTAAAGCAATATTAGAAACTGAATGCGCTTTACAGACAGACGAGTCATGAGTTTCACATTTTAGATTTTCCCTAATCTCTTGAACTCTAGATAATTAAACAATCACCTGAATCACTGATGACATGTTTCTTTCCCCGTTGCCTTCTCAGATGTACGACCCCTCTGCGGCGTACCTCGGTGCGCCCGTGTTTTATGCCCCCCAGACCTACGCTGCCATACCAGGTCAGTTCCGCTTCCCAGCAGCCAAAGCTCATGTTGGGGGTCGAGGTCTGATCAGGACACCGTCCGTTAGAGGTGAGGATGGGTGCACTGTGCTTATCGTATGATCTCAATCTAAAGAAAATGAAAGTCCTGAGAGAAAACAGTGATTCAATGAGGACAAATACAGACAAAGAAAAAAATTAATCTAAATATATCACATCCTTTTCTGTGAGTACATTTTTAGTGTAACTCTGAGCTCTCTGCACAATCGATGATTGTACTCAGTATCATTCAGTTAAAAAACCCTAAATCTCAAATGAGAAGGTTGAGTTGAAAGCTTTTCGCTCATTACAGTGAATTTTGATGGTGAATTGATGGTTTACTTTACTTTGCTTGGCAGACGCTTTTATCCAAAGCCACTTTTAGGTAGCTAGCGCTGGGTGTCTGGCTCAGGGACACACCTGGTAGGGGATGGATTAGGGGTCAGACAGGGTTTGAACCTGCAACCTTCTACTTCCCAGTCTGATGCTTAATGCATTGAGCTACCATGCCGGTTTACTACGAACATCCAGACATCAGCTCAGGCAGCAGCTTTTCCTCTTACTACAGAAACACACACCAACTTTAGTAAAACACGCTGTGGTAGATTATCAGCTACGGCTTAATATTCTGGGAGCAATTAAACGATCACTTCACCACAAACAGGAATTTTACCAGTGGATCAAATTGGGATAAAAATGTGAAGATTGTGCCTGAATATTGATGTTTACAGGAATCAAACCTGATCGGCTGAATCAAAAGTGAAACTTTGTTCTTAATTAAATAAAAACTCTTGTTAGAGGAAGGTGAATCAAACACAGTAATGATGCTGCACAGTTACCATGACAACTGCTGTTCCTGGTTGGATAATTGTCTGTGAAGAACTGTGTGATTCTTCCTCCCAGTTGATTCTCGGTGATTTGATTGATTTCACTGCCTTTTCGGTTTCCTGTAGAAATTTACATGACTGTACCTGTAGGGGCTGCGGGGGTGCGGGGGCTGGGAGGGCGGGGATACCTGGCCTATGCTGCAGGGGGTGGAGTCGTGGGCCGAGGCAGCGGCGGAGGCGCCACTTACAGCCTGAAGGGGGACAAGCAGGTGGAGGAGAAGTTGTACGACCTGCTGCCGGGGATGGAGCTGACACCCATGAATCCTGCTGCCATGAGCCTGAAGGCTGCTGCCATCAAACCTGCCCCACAGGTAACAGGACACACCTGAGCAACAGCAAATCTGGCTTAGTACGATGAAACAGAGAGCACTGCACATCGTAAGGTTTAAGACCTAATAAAAAGAATAGTCAACAACATGAATATTTTACCACCAAAATATAACTTTTGGGAAAGGATCATGGGCACAAGTAGATAAATTAGTCTTCTCATCAGTTACTTAAGTGTACGTAAGTACCGCTCCTTCCGGTTGACTGGAGCCAGTTTGGAAGCTCTCGTCTTGGAAGCTTCCATTTCCCCCAGAGGAACTAGCAGGAAAGGCGTGTGCGGAGAAATGTACCTCAGCCTGCTGCAGCCTTGGCCCGCTCTGTGATGGGACACAGATATGACACTCATGGTTTTACTTGACTTTTTGTGTCAACTAAAACTCCTTAAAGTGTAAAAATAATAAACCCCTAAATGATCAAAGTGATAAGTTGTTGGGTCGTGGGTATTTACATCGCTCTAAAAGCAGCTTCTATGTCTCCGAGGTTCTGGAGGAGCTGTGTCAGAAGAACAACTGGGGGCAGCCGGTCTATCAGCTTCACTCTGCCATCGGTCCAGACCAGAGACAACTCTTCCTCTACAAGATCACCATACCAGCCCTGGCTACGCAGTACCCCAACGTGTAACAACAACACTTCTACTACTGTTATTGCTTCTAACAGTACTGCTGCTCATTAACAACCACCACCATAGTCCCTGCTCCTCTTCATGTTGCTGCTGCTTCTTGATGAACGTGAGTTCTCTTCACATGTCGTGCAGCCCTGTTGAGGTGTTTCTCTGTGCCCGTAGACATCCCTTCACACCGGCTAAGCTGTGTGCTGCTGTAGAAGAAGCTAAAGTCCATGCAGCTGAGCACACCCTGCAGACGCTTGGGCTGCAGACAGACGGCGCCGCAGACACCAGCTGTGCTACTGCTGCCGCTGTGGCTTCAGTGGCCTTCCCAGGTATGTGAAGGTCCGTACTCAAAGCCAACTAACCCTTCACTGAACAACCCACTAACAGACTGTCACTCGACACCCAAAGGACGACAGAAGAGGAGATCAAATGGTCTTTTATGAAAGCTCTTCTCTAATATCAGTGATTTCTGCACAAAGTAATTGACACTGCTGATTTATTTCCTTCTAATGACATATCAGACAGATTCTAACATGCATCTCAATGCTTCCTTCTTTCTCTATGGGTAAAAATACTGGAACACACACACAACTGCAAACAAAACGTAATGTCACGGGTATCTGCTTAACTCAAACACAACTTCCAGCCGATCAGGGGACTAACAGACTCACTGTTGCCCCTCTGTCCAGGTTACACTCTGGCCAGTCCAGCATCATCAGCGGTGGCCTCCCAGCTGAAGCAGGCTGTCTCTCTGGGTCAGGACCTCACCGCCTACACCACTTACGACGGCTACCCTGCCTTTGCTGTGGCGACACGCCACACTGACGGATACGGTGTTTTCTAGAACGGCAGAGTTCAAAATGATCACATTCACAGTTTTCTGCTTCTCCTCGTCAGCTGCCAAGTGTCTGGCTTATTTGAAAGTCCCCCTAAAAAGATTTGCTAAATTGGTAAAGTGCAGGTTGGTGACGTTGTGAAACGCTTCGTTTCGCCAGACACTTCGTACAGAAGCAGAACGCTGCGAATGCTGCTCGTTTGATGGCTGCTATCAAACCACCTGCAGTTTTACATGGAGATAAAACCACTGGAGTTAAATCCAGTCAAAGTCAAACGTTTGCAGAAACATTTTGAAAAGTGCTGTTGGGAAACGTTTGGGACTCGTCAGTCGCCCTGAAACAAATTCTTCACTTTTTCCTTTCTTCATTTTGTCTGTTTCTACCTTTGTCTGATCTGAGTTCAGTGCACATAGGACTCTGGGATCCCTGTGATTGATTACGTCACGGATAGACGGCTGGCTTTTGGGTTACGGTGGCTGAAGGTTTGAATTAATGTTTAGATCAGTGAATGTGTTTTAGCAGTTTTTTGTTCGTCTGTAGTCAAATATTTACAATATGCAAAAAACTAAACAGGCTAAATTCAGTTTGTTTTGTTCTTTTTCTGACTCTTTTACTTTCCCTTATGTGGGATTTGTAGTTCTGTAAAACATCTTTACCATCTGCACAGTTTAGTTTTGCATTGTTGTGTCACAGCTTGAAGTATGAGTCGAGGGTTTTTAAAAGGAAACCATGTTCTGGTCACCGAGGAACGTTTGGCTCCACAAGCTGAATGTATTTTATTGTGTCATAAGCTCACTGTGAAGATATGAGACCAAACATCTGGGTTCATTTGATTCTTTCCATCTTAATATCTGATCACAGTCCTAAAACTCTTCTGCCAGAACCTCAGACGCCTGATTAATCTTTAATTCTAATTGTTCTTCAACAGACTGAGCCGATAGAAATGTGAACTGATCCTTCGTTTCCTCAGTGACACCATCAGCAGTTTAACTTCGATCTGAAGTGTCTCTGCTGTTTGTTTCTTTAAATGTTTCTCGAGAGTTTCCCGACACCAGGTGACATCTGAGCTGTGAACACGTCGGAGCAGAGACAGTATTAAAGTGTGTAAAGCACTTAGAACTTATTTTTATACCAGGAGTTATTTAGCATCTTTATGAATCTATAATTGACCTGGAAACAGAAACATAATCACTACTAATTTGTGAATTCTGTGTGAACTGCTTTGATAAAGTGTAATATTTTCATGACCAGAAATATTCCCAAAATAAAGAAACAAGAAAAGGGCAGATTTGCTCTGTGTGTGTGTGTGTGTGTGTGATTTAGAACATGGTGCATCCACACGTTGACCTCCTCATCTTGCATCTCAACTCCTGGATTGATGGAAGATGACTAAAGAAGTCTTCTACACGTCTGATGTCAGCTGTGACTGTGATGACGTTCACAGGAATCTGTGTTTAAAAGATCAAAATAAAAAGACTTTATTTGACCCTGTATTCACAGGGACATTATTGTAGTTAGTGGGAGTGTTGGGTGGAGATTAACTGTTAGATCTATGTTTAGTGATGAAACCATGTGATGCAGCAAAGACCAGATAAACTAATGGAGATCTCGGGGTTTGTTCATGCAGGAGATGCTGACGTGGTTTAAACCTTCTGAGAAAACACATTAACGCACATAGATGACTTTATTTTACTGTAAACTGGAGAATATTAATCAAGAGCTGTTCTTTAGGAGATCTGATCTCACCTGAGTGTTTACCTTTCGTCCCAACACCTTTACATCCTGATCCTGTTCAAACAGGTTTAATTACTTCACCCTGTAACATTAAACTCACTGTTCCTGTTCACTAACACACGTTGGGTAACAGCGAGAACTTGATCTCATATCAACAGAATCTTCTCCATCAGTCCAGAGACCTACAAACAGTCGTGGAGTTTTAGACGCTTTGACGTGAATTCTTGACAGAAACAGAAGAAAACATGTTTGTTCTGTGCTTCACTGGTTCTGCAGCAGTTTGAAATTCTCCTCATCATCCGGATCCAGTCACATTTGAGCTAAAGAACTCGATTGGTTTAGGAGCTGTGTTGTGTGTTGGTCTGTGTGTGTCTGTTAAACGTAGTTCACATCAGCAGCGTGTTTTTAATGCTGTAAAAATGTTTCAGCAGAATCTGCAGATTATCTACAGACATAAAAAAGTTAGTAACAGATCTGATCTCTCAGTGTTTTCATTCCAACATCTGATCTACATCCTGATCCTGTTCAAACAGATTAAATTACTTCACCCTGTGACATTAAACTCACTCACTCATAACTCAGTCACCTTTTCTGAATTTTATAGTCTGTCAAAATGTCAATGTTTAAATATTTACACAAATATTGAATTCACAGACAGTTTAGAGCATGTGTGTCAAACTCAAGGCCTGTGGGCCAAATCCGGAACATGTGAGAACCCAGAGTGCAGCAGTTTTCTGCCCCTGCAAACATGCTGCTCTGTGCAATATCCTACTTTGCACATACAGATGCGTCAATGACTGCATATACTCACAACTACACACAATTGCCCTTTGACATCAGCCGTAAAAGGTATGTGGCCCACAATGAAATTAAAAAGTTTCACACCGCTTATTTAGAGTAACCTATCAAGCCAACATACATGTCTTTGATTGGTGGGGGGAAGCTGAAGTACCCAGAGAGAGAAAAAGATGAAGCTTGGGTTTCACTTTATCTTCTAACAGGTCAATGATGCCAAACATATGTAAAAGTCCACCAGACCTGCAAACCCAAGGATATCAGTGATCAAGAAATGAACTAAGATTAACGAGGAACTGTAGCTGTTGTCTCAGTAACAGGGGGGGGGGGGGTGACAGATTACAAGTTTATATGTGCAAGTCTCACTTGTCTTTGACATCTCACCTTAACTTTCGTCCATGTGGCCAGAAAGACATAATTAACGTGTGCTGAGATTAGTTGTCTCGTGATCTGGTGCTTTATAAATGAAGGTCTGATGACATTTTTAATATAACAAATAAACAGAACACAAAACATATTTTCATGGTTCAGTTAATTTACATTACTTTGTTTGAACAGGATAATAGAACATGATCTCGTTATGGAAAGACAGTCCCAATATTTAACGTTCCTGAAACTTTTACTGGATGCGTGTCCAGTTTACTGTGACGTGTCTGCAGATATAAGAGGAGAAGCTGTGAGACATTGACAGACTGAAGGAGAAGCAGCAGTTTGTCTCTGTTTCCTCTGTAGGTGAGTTCACACAGGTGAGCATCCAACCAAGAGACACGTGGCCTACATTCATACAATCACCTGTTTCCTGTGAGGTTTCTGACTCAACTGCAGTTATCTTTGCTTCTTCCTTGATTGTGTTTTCAGAGACTCCAGACAACACATCAGGAACCCGATCATCTCACTTCAACAGGAATCTGACAATGAAGGTAGGTTTGACTCCATGAAGTTGTTTCCTGCAGAGCTGAAACATCTGAATTACATTTTAGTTACAAATGCAAACAAATCAATTCAATTCAACTTTATTTATATAGCGCCAATATACCACATAAGTTATCTCAAGGCACTTTACAGTGTGAGGTTTAAGACCTTACACATTATATCAATATATACAGAAAAAACCCAACAGTCCCATTGAAGTCCATCTTTGTACACCTGTTTCTGTGTAACAGTGCAAATTCACTTTAGACAAATATGGAACATCTGCTTTAAAGCACTTAGTGAAGCAACTGAGATACAACCTATTTTCCTACTAACTTTCAAAGTATCACCCTTTTTAAGTAAAAAATGAAAGAAAAATAAAGAAAGATTTATTATAATGTATTTCATAATAATAAAAATAACAACTAGAACCAGCACTGTCAGAAATACTGGTAACAACACTTGGTAGGTAAAAGTAGCCTGTAGACTAGTATTTGCAGTAATATTGTAGTAGTAATCAAAGGTGTAACCTTTTTGAAAAAAAAGTACTTTACCATTTTTACTCGAGTAGATTTGTAAAGAAAAAACACTTTTAACTCTGCTACATTGGACTCGACCCTCGACTCGTTACTGTATCATCATTTATCATTTGTTCTACCAAAGAGAACTTGTCTAGAGGTAAAGAGAACAAATTAAAACCCTGCAGGACCTTGTTTAAATCACAACAAGCTAAATATAAGCAGTAGCAGCTCACTTTCGTACAGTTTCTGGCTACTTTACCCTCCTCTGGTAGAAACCGGATTCAAACCTCACAACTCTCTGTTCCAGCTGATATCAGTAATCTTGCTAATCCTGGCTCCGCTGTTGATCAGCTGCAGTGACGATGATGATCCACCAGTGGACTGCAACGACATCAGCCACAAAGTTCACAAAGGTCGCAGTGGAGTGTTCACGATACACCCATCTGGAGAAATGTCTGCTGTGAAGGTGCGCTTCCACTTAGTCTAAGATGAGAAGGATGACGATGAAGACAGACAATCACCATGTGAAGGGACAGTGAGATTGTCTCATACAGACTGAAGTGGATATGGTTTTTGTATTAGTGGTAGGAGTTGTAGTACATTGGGACAAAGCTGTATCTACAGCGTGACTTTCACTAATACACATGTTTCTGTGTAGGTTTACTGTGATATACGTCCAGGAGGAAAAGGAAAGTGGACAGTGAGTCCATTTGATTATGTGGTTTTCACACTCTAAATGTCCTGATGTATCATTAAAATAAACTCTTAAAATGTTGTTGTCTGGTAATCTTGTGTTTTTACCTGTTAAACCACTGTTCCTGTCTCTCAGGTGTTCCAGAAGAGGGTGGATGGCTCAGTGAACTTTTACAGAGCCTGGAATCAGTACAAGGCCGGCTTTGGTAATCCTGCAGGAGAGTACTGGCTCGGTGAGAACTGAAACCAAACAGTACAAGTATATAAGTCTGTTAACCAAAAACTGGTTATATAAGGTGTGTGTGTGTGTGTGTGTGTGTGTGTGTGTGTGTGTGTGTGTGTGTGTGTGTGTGTGTGTAGGTCTTGAAAACATCTACCAGCTGACAAGCCAGAAAACCTACGAGCTGATGGTCGACATGGAGGACTTTGATGGGAGAAAAGCGTTTGCTCGGTACGCCTCGTTCTCTGTTGGTCCAGAATCTGATGGATACAGACTTCAAGTGTCTGGTTTCACCAATGGAGGAGCAGGTAAATATGACCAATAAATGACAACAAAAACAAACAAGCAAATCTACAGGGCAAATCTTATAATCATAAACCTAAGTCTCAGTTTTAGACTTCTTGACCTTGTGACTTGGGGGAACTGGGGCTCAAACCGCTAACCCTGTGGTTCGTAGACGACTGGCCCACCAACTTAACCATTGTCACCCATATTGGGTTAAAGTGTCTTGTTCAAGGACACCTTGACATGTAGCCAGGAATCAAATGTCTCACTAGGGTTCGTCAGCCAGGTGGCTGAGCTCAACCAGATCAACTACTGCTGCCCCAATACATTCACCGACTCTACATTCACCGACTCTACATTCACCGACTCTACATTCCCTGAAGATGACAGAGCTTGAATTTCTCTGTGGATACAGAATATTTCACACATTAGACAAACCAGTGACAACAGGAGCAGGAGGCTTCAGTACATTTATCTCTGTGCTGTCTGTCAGTGTCTTTCTGACACAAACTCTGTGAAAATGTTTAAATCCTTCACGTCTTTAAGTTAGGGTTAGTCTCTGATCTGAGGTCAGACTCTGTCGTCTACAACATGAGTTGAAGCAGCAGCAGGATGAAGTGTGAATAACCAGTAGTCCTAGCACATCAAGTAGTATTATTATCACTAAAAGAAATTATGTACATTTGTGTTCCCGTAGGAGATGGCCTGATTTATCACAATGGACAGAGGTTCACCACCTTCGACAGAGACCAGGATTCATGGGGCGGCAACTGTGCCAGACAATACCTGGGGGCCTTCTGGTACAACGCCTGTCACCATGTAAATCCCAATGGTGTTTACCGCTGGGGGTCTGATAATTCTCTCTTTGCTATTGGAGTGCATTGGTACCAGTGGAAGTACTGGGATAACAACCTGAAGCGCATCAGCATGAAGATCCGTCCTGTGGAGTAAATCTCCAGGACAAACAAACAGCAGAGTATCAGATGTAGATTTTTCTCTTTCTCTCTAATCTGCCTATAATCTCACAGAACCTGTAAAATCAGTCTCATAGACTCTGATTACATGTTAATTCTTCTGTTATCTTCAGAATCGGTAGTTGACCTGATCGTTTCCATCTTAGCTAAAGTCACACGTTGACTGTGTGTGTGAGCAGCTGCTGGTGAAATCTGTTTCCTTCAGTCTGTGGCTGCAGCTAAACACACCCTCAGCTTTAAAGTCAAACTAACTGGTTCCAGGTTGGTGGAGGTTTGAAAGTCTGATGTGAATCAATATCTGCTGAACCCTGACAATAAATTAGAATCTGAGCATAAAATGATCTGGTGTCTTCACTTTGTCTCCTGTCCACTCCAACACTAGTATGAAAAACACCAGGAGAACAGATTTTAAAATGAAGTTTCTCCACATTAAGCACCAAACACCTACAACAAAAAGCTATTCACTGATTTCAGCTCTTTAAAACAGTAATCCACACCAAAATGCTGCACAAACTCATGTGAGTCTTAGTCTGTTCATGAAGTACCAGCGGCCTGGTAGCTCAATGGGTTAAGCATCAGGCTATGTCTGACTCCCAGTCCACCCCCCACCAGGTGTGTCCCTGAGCCAGACACCCAGCGCCAGCTCCTTGTAAGTCGCTCTGGTTATGACGTAAAGTAAAGTTTAAAGTAAAGAGGTTTATTTGTCACATACTGTTTAGACCCAGAAAGGTAGTCAGGAAACCAAAAAGGGTTTTGATGATATATTATAACAACAAGAGATGTAACCAGGCAATGATAAAGCAGAGGAACACGATGGATCTCTCAGCGAAACGTGGAGACTAATAAAACGGAGCACGAGTTCAAAGACACCAAAGCCATTAATTACAAATCAAAGGTGAAAAGAGTTTTTAGCACATATACTCTTAAAATTATCAAACAATACTTACCAATGAAGCACTGACCTGTCGCAGAATCCGTCTGTAGTCCGCTCGCGCTCCGGGCGGTGGGCGCTGTCACAGCCACGAGGGCGCTCTGGTAGCTATGGGCGCGCCCCCGTGGCTATGGCTACGATCGGAGCTCGGCCCTACTGGTCCAGTTGGAGGAGAGGTGATCTGTAGGGAGCTGTTCATCGCTGCCGTCTGCTCCGTCCACAAGGTACCAAACTCATCGCAGCTGAATCAGTGTCTGAAATGAAGCAGTTATAATAAACTGAGCTAAAGAGAGAAGTGAAGGAGAAACTCTGATGTTTTCTGCTGCCGTATCTCTGCAGACCACCAGGAGGTAGAACCTAAAGAACCCAGAGACCAGAAGGATCTGAGCTTCTGTGGATAAAGGATGAGTTCCAGGAGGTCTTGACTGAATGTTTTTATGAGCTGCTCGTAGGATAAATGTCACTGATTCTGTTTTGTTGTAACACGGCTGAAGTGACAGAGTTTGTGATGGCGTCTTGTGCTGAAGCACCTGTACTAGAGAGAGGTGCTGTCACAGCGTGATGTAATCAGTAAATATTAAAGGGCACATGAACTCTGGCTGTGAGTCTGTCGTGGTTTATTTTCCAGGTCCTGCCCTGGGTTGTACATTTGGCAGCTTTGTTCTGTAACCTGAATGATCCGGCGTAGCTGGTGCATGCCCCTGATGTGATGGGGGACAGAGCCGACGGGGGAGAAGCAAAAACACAAGAAACAGGTTCCAGAACCAGGTCCAACTGGAGGTTTATGCATCAGTTAAATAAAACGTCTGCACAATGTGTTGATGACTGGTTGAGAAAGACGGATGGTCAGGTCTTCCTGTAGGTTTAAGGCCAGAGGGGACTCTGGACATCAGATGGTTTCACCTACAGTACCTGAAGAGTTCAAGGTGTCAAAGTCCAGTGTTGTGATGAGTGATGAGCATAAGGTGTAAGATCAGGATGTGTGAGTCCATCGCACCACTGACACAGGCAGGAAAACTGAGGTTAACAACAGCATGTGGGACATGAAGCTCGGTGAGCAGCAGGAGACAGCAGAGAAAGAAAGAGAGACATCGTTCGAGCGTAGATCCGGTTCCTGCAGTACGAAGTGCAAACGTCATCATCGTCAGGACACAGCTGTAGCTTTGTTGATGTGTAATCAGTGAGCAAAGCACTCGGGTTTCATAGAATGTAAAATCAATACGTCAGCATTTCTAACGTCTGAACAACTGAAGATGTTCAGCGCTGCAGAAGCGGGAAAAGAAAAATAAACCAACATAAACAGCAAGAGACGGGATGAGGGACCTCCAACGTTCAGGAGGACAGATGCATACTGAGCTGGTTAATCTCCTTATGTAAGAGCTCATCTAATTCACTCCAGCCTGTAATCCTCCCGCTCCTGACTTTACTTTAATCCACAGATGATGAAGATGATGATGATGCGCGGCTCGCTCTGTCTCATGATCTCATCTTAAATGTATAAAGTCCTGACCTTCAGCGCCACCAACAGGTCAAAATGTCCTCTTATCTGTCACAGGACGCTGCAGAGACGGGCCTGAGGACCAGGTTCAGAAACCACTGCTTTAAGATGCGGCAGGAAGATCCAGAGTCAAACAATCACAACATGTGAAACTAGTCTCTCTCTCTCTCTGTTTGATCGTCCCATGCTGTCACTGAAGCAGGGAGAGAGAGTGAGCGAGCGAGCAGCAGTCATACAGAGTCTGGATTAAAACTAACAGCAGCTCCTGCTGCCGCTCGTCTGTGAAACTGAGGGTTTGTATTCCTGTGATGGAGCAGCTCCTGTCGTGTGAGGAGGGGAACGTGGTGGATCCTCCTCACAGCAGCCTGACGAGTCCGCCGCTGTGTGACCACGAAGGTCAGTGTGTGTTTTTCTCACCCTGTGGGGACAGGAGTCAGTTTACCATCACTCTGTGGTGACTCCACTTCCTGTTCTCTGGGGATTTATTCTTTAACCTTTGAGCTTGTTGCATTAAATGAACAGCTGGAAACTGTCAGATAACGATGCTGGAAGAAGTACTCTGCCTCTAAAAAGGACTGTCAGCAGAGATTAGATGAGGCGATTTTAACAGCTGAATCTTCATCAGCAGATGAGGAGCTGACCCCGTCGTCAGGGTCTGTGGCATTCAGTGATTCCGTTTTTATAAGAAGCAGCATTACATCGTTAATGACGAAGAAAAGCTTTTCATTCTGAGTCAAACTGACTAGTTCATCCTGTCAAAGTGTGTGTTTGCAGCTTTGAGTTCAAACCTGAAGCGAGAACACGAGACCTCAGCTCCAACTTCTTCCACCATCACCTGATGATGGGATTCAGGGAACCAGAGTGAGGGCGAGGAAACGCGCCGCCCTGCTGCCGCTGATGAATCATGCAGCTCTGACATGCGACAGCAGCTGTTGGTGTGGTGGCTGTCAGAGCTGCAGGCGGCAGCTTTACTCCGGTGAAGTACGTGACAGATGCAGCTGTCAGATTAACATCAGGGTCACAAATCGTCTTTTCCATCAGAAGAAAGGTTCTACTGAAGAATGGAGCTTTGAATTTCCCACAGTCAAGGAAGGTCTCACTGATCATCATCATCATCATCAGTCTGTCTGCACATGGAGTCATGATGTTACCGACTGACTGATGTCTTCCTGCTTTACTCTGATTTGAATGTAAAAATGACACTAACAGAGCGGAACGAGGCCACACACACAGACACACACTCACTCTCACACACACACACACACACACACACACACACACACACACACACACACACACACACACACACACCCCGAGGCGTCCTCACATCAGCAGGACTTTAAATGAATCTTAAACGAGCTGCTTCACAGGGCAGGCCTCTCGGAGTCTGTTCTCTGAACTTTGGCAGCAGCAGCAGCTTCAGGCTGGTGAATCTGTGATGACTGTGGCTAATCACCTTCCCAGGGTGAAAGAAAAGATGCTTCACCTCCTCTACAGGTCCTTCTCAAAAAATTAGCATATTGTGATAAAGTTCATTATTTTCTGTAATTTAATGATATTAGACTGTCATATATTTTAGATTCATTACACACAACTGAAGTAGTTCAGGGCCTTTCATTGTTTTAATATTGATG
>JAUMTR010000011.1:15055679-15068971 GCA_032270685.1 Microctenopoma stevenorrisi | reverse complement strand
TGCAGCCAGGTTTCAGTGAGACTAAATAAGTCTATCTGATGGTCACTTATCAAGTCGTTGACTAACAAGGATTTAGAAGAGAGAGATCTGATATTTAATAGTCCACATTAGAGACATTATTATTAGACAATTCCTACAATGTGTTTAATTAATCTCAGGTTATAATCATCAATATTATTTTTAAAGTCAGTGCTGAGTCAATGTGTTCATGTGTTTTCTGCAGGTCTGACTCAGTTCAGTGAAAGACCAAAAAGTGAGTGGCACCTGAAAACCCACCAGACCAAAGAGTCTCTGCTGGAGGCCACAGACAAGCTGCAGCAATTAGGAGGAGGCACCCACACAGGTGATTAAACGACACTGTCACCACAGGTGCTAATAATCTGATGACCTGTCCAGGGTGTACCGCCTGGTGACTCATGAATTTTCACTATAAAGACTGAGAGACTGGAATTCAAACAGTCCAGCAGTAAACATACCTGATACATTACTGATGCTCTCAGGGGAGATTCTTGTGGACAGGCTGCTGTGCTGGGGGTTCAGTGTCTCATTCAAAATCACTTTGACATGAGGCCTAGAATCAGGGAAACTCCTCCCATTTTCATGTCCTCAGTCTTTAGTAGAACCTGCACCAAGTCTCTCTCTCCATCTCTTCATTACAGGAGCTGCTCTGAAACACGTCCTCCGTGAAGACTTCCAACCCAATGTGGGAATGCGCTCAGACTCCAGGAAAATTCTGATCCTGATCACTGATGGAGAATCTCAGGACAGTGTCACCGACCCTTCACAGAACCTGAGAGACACTGGCATAGAGATCTACACTGTTGGTGAATGACTGGTTACTTTGAATAACATCCAACCTTTAGACTGTTAGAGTAGGTCGAGCATCGAGTCAGAGACGTCTCGGCACGTGGATTCTTCTAGTGAACAGCTGTGAACAACAGTAGAGTTAAAACCAGTGGTTTAACTATGAACAAACATGTCTGCAGTCTGTCACAGTTTAGTTTAGACTTTGGGAACTAATGTTGGCCAAATAAATTGTTTTCATAGTTTTAGTTTGATTTTTTAACACTTTTCTTTCAGGTGTGAGAGATGCCAGCGTGAGTGAGCTGCTGACCATCGCCTCTGATCCTGAAAACATTCACATGTACTTGGTCTTAGAGTTCGAGTTCCTCGTGGACATCAACAATCTCATCATTAATCTCTGTAATAGTACTAAAAGCTTAGGTAGGAACACGACTCATCTTTGTACTGAGGTAAATGAGCGAATCCAACTGATTCACAGCAAAGTTTTAGACGTACTCGTCCTACAAGGAGCCTTTACACACACTCATCCACCAGACTGTGTTTAATACTTTCTGTCTGTATATAGATCAACATTTCTTTACCTTTTCCTGGAAATAAACACTAGTCAGGATCCATTTAATCTACACTGTACAGTGATGTCCTGTATTTATCTCTGCGTCTCTCCAGGTTCTGTCAGGCTGGTGAATGGGACTGGTTCCTGTTCAGGCAGACTGGAGGTTAAGTTAAACCAGTCTGACCAGTGGTCCTCAGTGTGTGAAGCTGACTTTGACCAGCAGGATGCAGAGGTGGTCTGTAGGGGGCTCGGCTGCGAGTCTCCGTCAGTCCTTCAGGGGGGGTTCTATAGAGAGGTGGAGGCTCCACTGTGGACCCAGGAGTTCCGGTGTGGAGGAAATGAGTCTGTTCTGCTGGACTGTAGAACCTCAGACTCAACCTGCTCCTCTGACAGAGCTGTTGGACTCACCTGCTCAGGTAGAACACCTGGAACACTTCTGGTCCAATCAAACTCACTTTACTTTTTCTTAACTGACGATTCTCTTTGTGTCCAGAGCCGGTCCAGTTGGTGGGACAGCCCAGTCGCTGTGCAGGGACACTGGAGGTGAAACACCTGAAAAGCTGGAGACCAGTTAACACCGACGCTGACTGGACTTTGAAGGAAACAGATGATGTCTGCGGAGAGCTGGACTGTGGTTCTGCCGTTTCCGCAGAAATGACGGGGTACTCGTCGGTCAGACCCGTGTGGTGGGTCTGCTCGGTCTGTGTCCAGTCTGGATACAGGCTGAGGGAGTGTGTATCATCACATTCCTCTGATTTAGCCCGGAGAATCACCTGCTCAGGTAAGTTTGTCACTGACTGTTCCCAGGTTCTTCATGAATCAACTCTACAGCAGCCTCAGCAAGGGTTAGGTTGTGAGGGGTGGGGCCGGGAGCTCCACCTGTGGAATCCAGGTGTAGAGACACATTCAGACCAACGAGAAAAACATGACTCAGGTCAAACTGAGGTACGCTTCTGCTTCCTAACCAGCTCCTTGGCGTCAGAATGTTCTTCCGTTTTCAGACCTCCTCGTTCGGCCAATCATCTCCTCCGTGGATGCAGCGGAGCAGCATCCGGGATTTTCCACGGTGCTGGAGGGCTCCAGCTTCACCATCAGCTGCTCCATCCAGCCACAGTACCCAGGAGGCTCCTTCCAGCTCATCCTCACCTCCTCCAACACGTCACACGACTACACCCAGCCAGCTGTCAATCACTCTGCAGACTTCCTGTTTCCTGCTGCAGAGCCCGCCCACCAAGGACACTTCATCTGTGTTTATCACGTCTACGTTTTCTCTCATAACTTCTCCTCTGAGAGCCGCCCGCTGTCTCTCACTGTCGCAGGTGAACCCCCATAGAGGCCTGATTTTCTCTGCATGTAAAAGTCAATGAGTGGTTTTAGGAGAAAGACATTAATGTGATCTACTGACTGTTTGATCAGATCTGACAGTTTTCATCATCAGAGCGGTCGTCCTGCTCCTGAGTCTGCTGCTGTTCATCACTGCAATCTGCTTCGTCCAGAAGGTAGTGAACTCATCACTGTTGATGATCGTGAAATGAAGCAGTGACACAATGTGCTGCCGTTTTCCTTCAGACCACCACAGGACAGAAACCAGGACCACAGGCGGAGGCGGACCTGGATTATTCCATCACTGGTGTTTGTGGAGCTGAAGAGGAAGAACTCCAGACTTCAGAGTAGAAATCTGTTTGTAATACAAGAGTTTGTACTCACAGGAAGTGAAAGAGTCAGAGTTTAACGTGTCCACGTTTATGAGGCAGACATTTATGGAAGTTGTCATTTCTTTCACTGGGATTCAATAATATCATAAAAATGCAAACATGTTTTTATAATTTTAAATTAGTGTAAATTAAAGCTTCAAACGTCCCGTGATTGTTCTCTGACTCTGCTGCTTTAAAAGCAATAAATACACTTTAAAGCTACTCAGCTTCTACTGGCCTGGGGTTGATTTAACCAGCAACAGCGCCCCCCTGAGGCCGAAACGATATTTACACACGTGGAGAAGAAACAGCTGCTGTTAAGACTTTCTGCTGAAACATTTCCTGTCAGTGACTGATCAACATGTTCAAAGGAAAATGTTCCTGATTGTTCTGATGGACAAACTAAAGCAAAACCCTTTCAAAATAAAGTTCAGACTACAGCACATCTAAAACCTTAAAACAATGGTGTCACATCTTTATTATAAGTACAGAAAGAGGGAATGCTTAATTAAATATCCATCACTGAAAATACAATTATTATAGAATTTAAAACCGTCCGTCGTGGTGCGTTCAAGGACACGTGATGTCGGCTCACCTGTTTTCCCAATGAAGGCCTCTTATGAACCAAACACAGAAGAAAATAAATCTGAGATCGAGTTGGATCAGTTCGCTTTCTTAGATTTTAAAGGATAAGTTTCATCACCTGTAAAATAATCTTCACATGTTCATACCGACTTCTTTATAAGTGCTGAACTATTTAAGATTATAAAAATGCTTTAACAGTGACGACTGAATCTTTGTGTGATCGCTACAGGCCGGAGACAATTAGGAGCGTTTTAATATTTAATTTAGAGAGTTAAGACTCAAAAATGTGAACTTGTCCTTTAAAAACGGGCACCACAGCAAAAATAAAAGAAAAAAGGCTAAAATAAGAAAAAGCATCTTTAAACACTGATATAAAAATATTAACATTTACATTTAGTCTGGAACAGAGGAAGGCGGCGGGGTTCAGCTCATCAGTTCCCGGACCCTCGTCTGAGTCTGAGGTTCTTCAGGCACGTTGGGCAGCGAGCGGCTGAAGCTGAAGACGACGCAGCAGCACAAATCCTACAAACTCGACGCAGTCTGGGTAAGAAACAAGTCTCTGCAGGAGTTCAGGCGTCGCTGGGCGTCCCGTGCACTCTGAAGCGGTACATGCAGGTGTACTCCTCGTGGCCCCAGTTGGACAACACCTGAACCTCGATGATCTGGAACGCTCTGCCGTTCTCCTCCTGCCGAGGACAAACGACAGTTTGATCTGTGACTGAGCCTGCAGGCAGCAGCATTTATTATACACAGAATGAACCATTTTACATCTTTTCCAGGTGATGCAGCAATTACTCACAGTGACGGTGTAGGTCTGCAGAGCGTCCCCGTCCTCGTCGTAGGTGTAGGTTCCCAGCAGCGTCCCTCGCTCCTGGTTCTCATCGTCCAGACCCTGGAAACATCAAAACTGTTGAGTGAAAACTGCTTCTGAGACATGTCAGCAATGATGATGATGGCGTCTGTCTCACAAAGACGCTGAAGTCTCGGGGGGCGCTGCGCAGCGTCCCACTGGGCGTCAGAGCTTTGGAGATGTGCTCCAGGGAGAAGGCGGAGGGGAGGATCATCATGGAGAGACGAATCACCAGGAAGCCAGTGGAGCCTCTGAAGGCCCAACAGTTTCCTGGATGAACCTCCGGCTGCAGAATGATCACGTCAGTTTATCAAGTTCTTAAAAAACACATTTAAAAGTGTCTCTTCGTATAATAATTTAAGACCCAAGAGAAGTTAAACACGATAATCGGACAGGTAAGTCACCTGGATGACGGCTCGAGGAGACTGAGAGAAATACCAGAGAGGAACCCCGAACAGACTGAGCAGAGCCGCCTTCGTCTCGTACGTCTCGGAGCAGCGAGTGCTCAGGATGCTGCCCCCTGCAGGACGGACACAGAAACGCAGCTGTGAGGAGACTACAGAATAATCACGTGTGATTATTGTGTTTGAGCTGGGTTTTATTTTCAGTAGGAAACAGGAGCAGAGAGGAAGCTGAAACAGAACCACTCAGATCATTTAGAACTCGTGACCTCCAGACTCCAGAGCGTAGTCGGCCAGACCCGTTCGGTCCTGAGAAAACAGCCTCAAAGCGTTTTCCACGATCACGTGGACGTCCTGGAAGAGAAGAGTCCAGAGACGAGAAAGCGCTTACTGGACTGTCAGGAGCTACAAAACAAATCTCATCTCCACAATAAAGTAGATTCACTTTGTTTAGTGAAAGAAAAACATGAAAACAGTCGATTTGTTGTTAAGAGACTTTCTGTGGACTCGTCTTTATGCTAAGCTACGAGCTGCTGGTTAAACTCATAGGACAGATTTAACTTGACCCTCCCACCTCCTGGGTCACCAAGGCCCCGGCTGCTCCGGTTGCGTTCAGGACCACCTCCCGGACCGCCTTCTCGCTGTGCCACTGCTCCACCTGCAGACTGACGTTCTGCAGGATGCTGCGCTCCAGGGAGGCCAGCGCCGCCTGCAGGTCGGCCTCGCTGACGTACTGCTGCGACAGCCACTGGAGGAGCGACTCTGGGAAGCCGGCAGCGTCTCCGGAGGAACCGCTTCCCACCATCAGCTGGTTTCCGTAGAGCAGAGCCCGGACCTCCTCACGGACCCGAGTGGAAACCTGCTGTGAAACCTACAAGAATCGAGTGAGCAGGAAACGGATCATCTCACTTCGTTTGTATTTGAGTGGAAGCTTCTCTCACCGTCTGCTGGACTCTGTCCAGCTGCTGACAGCTGTCACGAAGCCCAGAAAGACCCTCGACATCCCGCCTCAGGTCCTCCAGAACATCCTCCAACCGAGCAACCTCCGCCAGCAAAGCATCATGGGACTGATGGTCAACTTCAGCGCTGGAGAACGTTGACAACAAAAACCTGTCATCGATGACACTACTACAGGGTTTGTCTTCAAGGACACGTCCCACTAAAACTCAGAACATGTGGGACGAAGGTGGAGTTTACCCGACAGCAGCTGGAAGAGTGGATGTAGACGAGACGGTCGTAGCAGCTTCCTGTCTCCAAAGAATCTTCTGTGCGACAAAAAAAAACATGAACATGTCTCATTCTGCTCAGAGGACACAGAGACTCCAACACTCGGACTCCTTTACCTCCGTTTTGGCAGCGAGCGTCTGCAGCTGTCGCTCCAGCTGATCCAGACGAGATGTTTGATTCTGCTGCTGCAGCAAATCATGCTGCCGAGTCTGGAGACACACACACACACGGGCGGCTGTGAGTCAAAGACGCTCAGACTATTTCACCAAATTATTCTGTAATTCAAATAATTGATCAGATTAATTTGTCCCGAGAGCCGACATGTTCAGTTTCTCACCTGCTCTCTCTGCCGTCCTTCCTCATCCAGTCGTGTCCTGAGCGGAGACAGCTGCTGGTCCAGCAGGACACTCAGCCAGGGCGTCACACCGTCACCATCGCTCGGAGCAGAGACATGCAGCTGCTGCTGCTGCTGCTGCTGCTGGAGATGGGCGTAGAGCTGCAGCAGCTCCTGGTGTCTCTGCTCCGCCTCCTGTCCTCCAGCCTCCACGTGCTCCCACAGCAGCACCAGACTCTGCTCCAGACGAAAGAGTCGCTCGGACTCGTCCGACGCTTCCTGTGACGTCAGAGTCAAGATGATTGTTTCAGACACTTTAATCAACTTAGATGTGACCGTCTGAAAACAACATCAAACCCAGGAACACTTATTTTATGCTGCGACTGTTAACACGGGAGAAACTCGTCTCCCGATATTTAATAATAAAGACGAGTGTGTCAGCACCTCATCTGCCGTCAGGGTCTCAGCTGGTGCAGGGTGAGCGTAGAGCGGCTCCTCGCTGGACTCCTGGACACTGCCCTCTGCCAACTGGCTCTGAGCAGACGTGAAGCTGTAGGTGGAGGACAGACCTGGGACCTCAGAAACCCCCATCATCCACTCTGTGATGTTAACGGCTGGACCGAACCAACACAAACCTGAAGGAAGAAAACAACGAGCAAAGATTAAATTAGAGACTTTAAACCTTCAGAGTTCATTGCTGCAGAATCCGAACGTCGTTTACATATAATCTACATAGAAACATACTGAGCAGAAGAACCAGCAGAGGGAGGAGAACCACAAAGGGTCTGAGAGGGAACCTGTGCAGACGACAACAGCAGGATTTAACTTTATCGTAAACAGCAAACGCTCAGCGTCACATGAAGATACATTGAAAATCAGAACAAGTTTCGTTTTAAATGAACGCAGCAACACTCGTTTCTATTAACGGACAAAACTTACTGAGGGGGGAGGACACCGTGACGCCACCGTCTGCTGAGGCACCTGAACGCCTCACCTGCTGTTTTACCTGCAGACAAACCAGAGGACATGAGCATGAAGACTGCAGCTCCGCGGGGACACGGAGGGTTAAGGGTTCAACTCCAGCCAGAATAAGTAGAGACAGAGACTCGCTTATGCTCATTTACATGATTCAGTGTCAGATGCAAAGCAGACAGGAAGTAGTAAGAGGGGGGGGTGAAGGGATCAAAACCATCACAAAGCAGTAAAAGCAAACGTTAGAGAAAGTCCCCAGATCCAGCACAGACGAAGCTAAATCAACCGACACACATGACACGGTGTTAACCTGCAGAGCGTCCAAAGCTCCACGAAGCAGAAACTGCTCGTTTGGTCAGAGGCCACAGAGCTGCTGCTGCGCTCTGCGTCAGCTGAGAGACACTTGAAGCTGGAGAAGCAAAGACGACTGATTTACAAACCAGCTGAGGATTCAGAACCAGAACTTTACTGCACAAAGACGAGTCCTGACAACGTGTCTGCATCAGAGAAGTTACCGAACCTGTAAAAACAGAAGCGCTCCATATGACCCCCAGCACCCGGGAAGCCACAGAGGACCACGAAGACAAGGTGACCATGACTGGTGTCTCCTCACAGTCGCCCCCTGGTGGTGTCAAGTAAAAGACTGAGCCGCACCACAGAGCCACTGGTTTCTGTACTTACAGGAGAAAACTCAACCTCACATGGTCCCTGAAGTCCAGAAATGATTCAACAGACTCCCCGCCATTACAAATAAAAGCACACACACACACCTCTTCCTCCTCTTACTCACTCAGAGATCCATTGGGATGACGTTCCTTCCCGGCCGTGGTCGACTCCAGGCTCACGACTCCGCAGCGACTTGATCGAGCTGCAAAACAACAGAACACAGGGTCAAGACTCAGCAACAGCACCACACGTCAACATCTGCCCCGAGGAGCCGAGGAGCTGCACTGACTGCAGACAGATTTGCATGTTGTCAGGGCAACAACCAAAGTGAAGGGCAGCAGATTTGTTTGGGAGGAAAACGCAGCAGGTGACGAGTGTGAAGCCATGAAAACAAGAGAAGGTAAAGGTCCACACGGGCCACCGGAGTTCAGAGACCAATCAGAGCAGCACCACCACATGTGACTTTCAGCTACACACAGGTTTTCTGTTGTCAGGTTGTTCTTCTGTTACCTGCGAGCGTGTGTCTCATTAACGCCACATCTAAACTAACCGTGGTGGGAGGAGTCACAGTACAACGGCAGCACTGTGACTCTAGTCTGGAGGAACCTTCCTGAGGGATTAATAAGGATCTAATCTGATAACAAAGCAGTGATGTGTGCCGTTTGTCCTGTAGGAACAGGTGAGACAACATCCCCACACCCACAGCGAGTACCTCCGCGTCCGTCATCAGCCTGGGAGTTGACCCCTCTGACCTTTGAGGCCAGACCCCGACACACCTGCCAGGTGTGTGCCGCGCACATCCTGACACACAGTACACATGAGTCCAGACACAGCTGCAGCACATCTGGAACCAAACCACACCCGAGTGTAGGTAGAGCGAACTCAACCCGACTAGTTCGTTCCACAGCAGAGAAACTACCTGATGTGTTGCGTTTGTGCAGCAGCAGCAGCTGATGAAGCAGAGCGAGCAGAGAGAAAACGCTGGCTGCTGCCGTCCTGCTCAGCGTCACACCTGAGCTCCACACAGACACCAGCACACCTGCTGGGAAAAGGTTGGTTACCAGCAGCTGATGCCAGTCCAGCTCCTGTAACTTCAAACATCTGCTCCAGACCGACGGTGCCGTTTCACATCAGCCTGATCTGCTGCACACTGCCACCACCTTCCGTCCCCTGCACTCACCCGTCCTGCTCCGGCGGTTCCGGTCTCTGCAGTAGATGGTGGGAATTTCTGGTTCCGGACACGTCAGCGTGGAGGAGGAGCATTTAGTGGAGGAGCAGTGTCCGGACGCAGGCTCGCAGTCTTTACAGAAAACTCTGCCGAACACCTGGACCGTTCTGGTTTCGTCTGAACCCGTCAGAGTGCTGTCGGCCACGATGGTGCTCTGCTCCGCGATCACGGTGCTTTCTGACACACACACACACACACACAGCTGTGTGATGAGACCCACCACAGTTTACAGAGGTGACAGTAACTACAGAATCTGAACCGACCTCTCGGGTCATTGTCGTGGTCCAAACCTGTAACAGCAGAAGAAAAAAGTTTAAATTAAAGATCAGCTCATTGTTTCTCTACTGCAGCTGAAACTTAATGAACTTTAGCTTCCTCTTTTTCTGCAGTAAAAAATAATTGTGTTTCACCCCACAGAGTGTCGACCAGCGTCGTCTCTTGGATCGAGGACTCGTCCAGCAGGGACGACAGCAAGGAGGCGTCGGAGGCCACACTGTGGAGGCTGTTGTTATGGAGCTGATCGGACAGTTTCTGGGGAGTGTGGACGAGGACGGACTCTGAGCAAGACACGGAGTGCTGCTGAGAACGGCGAGACCTGCAGGAGGACACAACCAGGGGGAAGACGGGGACCAGAAGGAGGAGATAAACAAAATAAAAGGAGGGGACAAAGATGAAGACAAAAAGGAGGACAGGATGGAGTAGGGGAAAGACAACAGTATTTGGAGAAGGGGGAGGAGTCAGGACATGAGGTGAAGAGGAGTTGCCTTCAGCGTGAGAGCAGCTGATATCATTCTGACCTGGTGCTCCTCCAGCTGCTTCCTCCTCCCACATTGAAGGAGGCGCTGCTGTGCGGCAGGCTGCGGTCCAACAGGCCGCCATCGAGCCGCAGGCTGCGTCTGGACATGGTCCTGGTGCGGAGGAGCGAGGTGATCTGCTGCTCCTTCTCCGAGTCCAACACAGAGGACGAGTAGCTGGAGCTGAGGAGGAGCAGAGACAAGTCCTCGTGTTTTATCATCACGCAGGAAACTCGCAGCTTCTCGTGAGGAGTCAGAACTCAGAGATCTGACTCCAACCTGATCTGAACATGCGAATCATCAGGCTCCTTGTTCTTCTGTGTTGAACGTGAGGTTCTGTGAACTAACAGCTGACTTTTAAATGACTGAGGAGGTGAACGGAGAAAGTGGGTGGTGCTACACCGTCAGCGAACAGTGCTACACAGACCTGAGCAAAGATCCGGAGACACTTACTGACATGAAGTAGCTGCTGGGACAAAATAAAAACACTAAAATATAAGACGGAACTTTGTAAAGTGAACATAGGACGACGAGATCGTTTAAAAAGACACAGCAGCAGGAAAACAAAGTTCAACGTCCTCATGTGTTGATTATTCACATCCAGCAGCAGGTCTGATTAACACACACAGAGCCACATAGACACACACAGAGACACACACAGAGACACACACAGAGACACACACAGAGACACACACACACACAGAGTCAGCATGACCTACACACACACAGACAGGTTTAAAACCACAGAAGGAGAGAATACACACAGGTCAGTCCAGCCCCAGCTCTGCAGGTCCACGTCCTCGTCACTCATCACAGACACGCATAGCTAACACAGAACCACACACACGCACACGCACAGCGGCACGTTCACCTCCAATCTGCAGAGCACTTCCTGTTAGAGCTGGGGGGAGGGGGGAGCTGCTTAGACTCCACCCACACAACCCAACCTTACCACAGTAGTGAGGACACACACACACGCACCGACTTGTTAACATGATGCTGCTGTGATATTGTTTATACTGTAGTACCGAGTATTTGTACCTGCAGAGATCAGTGGTACACGTGTTTCTAACGGAGGATTTCTGGTGTAACGTTACAGACGCCAATACGATGCAGAGGCTCTGACAAAAAACAGCAACGCTGCAAACACAGGTTTAACTATAAGTGATCTAATAATCCAGTATCTCACACACACAGAAGCACTGAACAAGGTATTTATAAAGGAGACGTTTCCCTTTGTTTTGCTTCTAATTTATGTTTAATCACATATTTGTTTTTTCATTTTTCACGACATCCTGCTGTGCAAAGTTCTCAACTAACTAGATATACTACTATAAACGGGTAATTAATAGCTGCATCATTAATTTAATAAGCTCCTGGATCAGTTCAGCACACAAATGTATTTTATGTAGAAAAAGCTCAGAAAGATGTTTTTCACATGCAAGATGTTTTTCTTTTTGAAACTGAAATTAATTTTAATTTGTGTTAAACTGAAGATTCTTAGTGATACAGAAAAGTAAAATATTTATAATTCAATTATAATATTAGCTACTTTACGTGTTGCTGGAAACTTGTAAACGTGTAAAGTCTCAATCATACTACATGTTATTAATCTGATACTGAGATCACACACGCACACGCACACGGTCCAAATAGATGCCGGCAGAGTGAACCCATCGTCGAATACATGTTTAACATTCAGCATTTCCAGCTCCACCTGAACACCAACCAGGCAGCAGAGAAGACAAACACAAGGAACTTACCACCAGCTGCAGGTAAACACCGGTTTACAGATCACCTGTGCTTCACGTCTCGCTCGCTCTCAGTAAAGCCTCCGATTACCCAGCAGCCTTCACTCTGAGCCAATTACAGACTCTCTGCACGCAGGACTCTGCGTTTAGCTGCTAGGGGCACCGTCAGTTCAGACAAAACTGCAGGAGAGAGACACTGTTAGCACCAATACTGCACAGCACTGCCTGGAATTTACAGAGCACTGTTACACGACCAATGTGAGACAAATCTTAATCAAAGCATAAGTCAACAACATCTAAACTTTATGATTTGTTGCCAAGAGTAAAACAAAAACATCTGAGAAATATTCTCTGGATTGTGGCATCCTTCAATAAATAAATATGAATTTGACAGGAAGTAAATGTAGGTGTTTAACAGAAAAACTTTATACATTGATACATGTTAAATTTGACAGAGCTGCAACCACCGACTTACCTCAAAGATATTTTCATAATTAAATAAATAACGAAAAGGAAAATAGTATTACATTTACTAAGTCCAGCTAGTTATTTTTATAAACTGTTTTTTGAAGCAGAGGAAACAAATATTTCAATGTTTCTATGGACAAAACAAGTTTTTTTTTACTTTTGATCACTTTAAATATGACGTAATGATGTATCTGTGCTTTCCTAGCAAACTTTCTCTGCATGGTCTTTCTGTACTGTACCTTTACATATTTTAGTCAGATTGACGGTATTAAATAATTGAAATGATTAAAATATGATCGTCTTTGGGTTTGTGTTGTAGAAAAGTCGCACACGTGTCCCGGTCATTTAACTGCACCATTAAAAGGCCTGTCAAATTCCAGCCAATCAGCTAGCAGCTCAGACAGGTGACGTCGCAGACAACTAATCATATTCCGCGGTAGGCGGTGCCCCGCGAAAAACGAACGGTCCATTCGCTAACGTTAGCTTTAGCTCATTCTCAAACCGTCAAGGCAAAAGAAATTTACGTTGGAAAACGATAACAAACACAAAGTACTCACCCACAGCGAAGCGCTCACCGAACCGGAGGCTCGTTCACCGCGGGGTCTAAAGGTGCAAAGGCAGCCGGCTATCCGCTGCAAGCTAAACACGCAGCAACGTTGGACACTTTTCTGAATATTTTTACAGTTTTAAACGCGAGTTAGCTCCGTGATGCTAAATCTACAGCCAACACCTCCCCCCAAAGACATAAATCATGAAATTGTCTACTGACACACTAAGAAACAAGCCAAACTGGGAGGTTTAGCGACCTGATATGCTGCGCTTCAATAAAGCGACAGTGAGTTTTATAGCGGCAGCGGTGAATATCGCCCCCGTGTGGCCGGAGGCATTAATAAGGCCAGTGGAAACAAAGATCGTATGTTTATACAGAGATGATTCACAACAGTTCTTTAAATCCCTTATAAATC
>JAUMTR010000011.1:15039720-15055579 GCA_032270685.1 Microctenopoma stevenorrisi | reverse complement strand
AGCACCACATTTTGTCTTATTCCTTCCTTTTTTAGTTATAAATTAATTTGAGTAACGCAGAAATTAAACGTTTGGCATAGAATAGTGTGATTGTATCCAAAAAACTGTGGAATAGGGAAAGTGGAGGGAGGGTGGCAAACCAAAATATGTGTAGGTCAAGAGGGGAGAGAAGAAACGGGAACACACATTTGGGAAACTTGGGAAAGTCTAGAGACAAGATCTGAACTCAAACAGAATCCTCAGGAATTCATTCCGAAGCAGTAGGAGGCGGTAACGCTCCCTTTCGCTGGTTGCCAACCACCGTTAAAAGACACGAAGAAGAAGAATCTCGCTTCTCCGTGAACCGGAAGTAGAATCCTCCAAACCGAGGTCACCGCGTGCACCCATGTGTTTGTAGAGTTTCAGAGAGCAGGTTTGAAATGTTCCCGTTTTATTCTATTATTTAACTCGTGGACGTTGTGATGCTTGATGTTAGTTGGTGTCCATATGTGTCCCATAGCGAGACGTTTGTTTTTGTTGCTCCAGAGCTGTTTTAGAAGAGTTACGTTAAAACGTTAGTGGCGCAGGCTAACATTTACATGACTGTGACAAAACTTTAGCGTGTATAGTTATTTAATCTAAAATTTAAAGTTGTACATGATACATCTGATATAAGTACGAGGTTGTTTCGCGGTAATTATACATGACAGACTACTGTTATTCCGTTAATTATTGGTATGGGACTATTTTAATCGCAAGACTACACTGGTAAAATCCTCAGAGTTAATGTTTCAGTGTTTATGAAAAGCTGAAGGTTGAACACAGCAGATGTGTTAAGACTGTGTGTTGAACTAAGTGATCCACTGATTATTCAGCAATAATATTTTCCAGCAATAAGTTCCACTCTTATCCAATAAGATTATAGGATAGATAAGATAACAAGATGTTTTGTTGGTATCATATTAAAGTTATTTATATTAAATAAAGTTGTTTTAAGGAGCGCGTCCGTCTGATGTTTGTGTTTCTATAGTAAGAAACTGTCATCATGACGTCATTGGCTCATCAGCTGAAGAGGCTCGCACTGCCTCAGAGTGACCCCAACCTGCTGACCCGCAGAGAGGTCGTCTCCCTCCTCTTTGACCCCAAAGATGCTGCCTCCATGGACAGAAGCACCTTCTACGCCCTCGGTGAGTCCTGCACCGGGTCTGAAACGTCCATACTTGTCTCTGTCCAGTCTTCGCTCCTTAACAAACACACTTTGGACTTTCAGGCTGCACAGGGCTGGAAGAGCTGCTGGGAATCGAACCGGCGTTCCTGGAGTTCCAGGACACGCTGTTCAGCCGGGCCTCGCTAACTCTGGAGCGTAGCGTCCAGTCCAAAGAGGTCAACGAGGAGCTGGACGCCGGCATCTCCCTCTTCCTCACGCGCCTCTGCCCGTACTTCCTCCTCAAACCAGCTCACAAGTGCATCGAGTGGCTGCTTCACCGGTACGATCGTTACAGCGCGTTAAAGAATCTTCCTAGATGGAGTAATACACGAATAAAACACAATCTTACTTCATTCTGAAGGTTTAAAGTTTTGTAACCAGGTCTCTAAACACGTTGTGCTGCAGGTTCCACATCCAGCTGTACAACGCCGACAGCCTGCTGGCCTGCGTTCTGCCGTACCACGACACCAACGTGTTCGTCAGAGTCCTGCAGCTACTCAAGATCAGGGACGCCACCAGCCGCTGGAACTGGCTGCACTGCCTGCAGGTTTGACCCTGAACTGCTCAGCAGAGTCGCGCTGCTTCTGCTTCTGTAGCACTCATGTGTTGTTGTGTTTAGAAACCAGGTGTGCCGCTGTCCAGAGGAGCTCTGATCACTCACTGCTACACGGACCTGAGCTTCATGGACTTCATCTGCACCTTGGTCACCAAGTCCATCCAGGTAAACTCACCTGTAAGAACAGGACAGGTTCTGATCAGAAGAGTCTCGACACACACGCTGTTTTCTTTGCTCTTCCTCACGGCGTTCGTGTCGCCCTCTTCTCTTCAGGCTTATTCCGAACACTCTGGAAGTTGCTCCCAGCTCAGAGTTATCTTCTCCTTCTATGCCTCGACCATCGTCCCTGCTCTGGACGCTGTGGACAAGGTGTCCGACACCATCATTGCCAAACTGCTGCCATACGTCCAGAGGGTAAAAACAGACCTGCTCTATGACACGGAACCAAGTTAGAAGAGCGGAAACGAGTAATGTGATGTTTCTTCCAGGGACTGAAGTCGGCGCTGACCGACTACAAAGCTGCCACCTACATGATCGTGTGCCAGCTGTCGGTGAAGGTGGTGATGGAGACGAGTCTGGTCGACAGCCTCGCACTGCACGTTTGCAAGTCCCTGCTCAAAGAGCCCGTTCTGGCAAAAGAGGGTCTGGGCTGCCTCATCGTGCTGCTGCAGAACCAGAAGGAGGGAGCTGCCGGGCCCAGGTAGGGTCCGAGAAGCTGCTCGACCTGCACTCGGAGCACTTTTAGAGACCTAAACAAACTTTCTTTGTCCGCGTGTCGTCAGATCTGTCAGTCGCCTGAGCTCGATGCCGACGTTGGTCCCGACACTGGAGGTCATGGCGGCGACTCATGATGTCAGCCCTCTGCTGCGCTACCTGCTGCCTTACTTGATCCGCGGCGTGTTCACCTGCAGCTCGGGTGAGAAGAGGCCGACGACTCAGGTAGAAGGAAACGCACCGCGGGAGACAGACGAGCTCCGTGTGATGGAGTCCATCCTGCAGTCCGTCCCTCTGACCAAAGACCTTGACCAGACTGTGGCTCGGTAAACACCCCCCCCCTCCACAGTACCTGTGAAAGCTCCACCTCCTGCTGACGAGTGTTGTTTCTCCTGCAGTTTGCTGCTGAACGAGTATCTGAGTCAGACCGAGCTCGCGGACACGTCTGCTCTCGACCAGCGTCTGCTGCCTCTGGTCCGACTGTTCGAGTCCAAGTGAGTGAGAGACGAACGAAGGCTGGAAGCAGCCACATTATGAAAGATGATGATACACTGACTCATCATGTCTCCTCCGTCAGATACTGCAGAGCTCTGGACAGCGTCCTCGCAGGTCACGTGACCGACATCAGCAGCGCCGAGCACAAGCGCCTGTTCCACCAGTTCCTCTCTCTGTCCATGAGCAGCGGGAAATACCAGGTACCACCTGTGCGTGGGGGGGTGGGGGTGTGAACTGTGGAGCTGCAGAGAAATCAGTGTTTTGTGCTTCTGTAGATTCTGGGCGACTCGGACACGTCGCTGCTCCTCAGTCTGAACCACCCTCAGCCTTCGGTCCGAGTGTCTGCCGTGGAGCACCTGACGCACGTCGTCGCCTCCGCACAGGTCTGACACGATTCTGATGTTTCCGTCTCTGTCTGTCCCTCCTTGGAGTCCTGGATAACTTTAAGCTGGTCTCCTCTCAGCAGCAGACTTTGGACGAAGCCTTTCTGAGAGACGCCGTCATGGACCGTCTGAAGGACGACGTGCCGCAGGTCGTGGCCGCGGCGCTCAAAGCGCTGGAGGTAAGAGAAAGTTAACGAGGAGACGCGGGACGTGCTCGAGACATTTAGATGCAGCTCGTTGGATAATGTTCAGGCGAGAACGAGACGTCGCTCCCTGATTTAACTTATCTGGAGTTTTATTTTGAAAAGGTCCGTCAAAAAAAACGACTGTTATCAGATGATGGTGCGTTCACTGAACCCTCCTGCTGTTCCAGGTGGTGTTTGACGTTTTGGACCCTGAAGACACCGTGTTGTGTTTACTGTCCCTGCTGCACAGAGTGGATCCGACCTCTGAGTTCTGGTCAGTGAACCAATCACACGCTGCTGTTATGAAGCAGAAACACGTTTCCCGTCTGACTAATGATCTGCTCCAGGTTACCTGTGCTGAAGGAGGCGGTGCGTTTACTGTCCGATCCCCGCGTGGGACAGCGGGACGCTGAGCTGGTGCAGCGGGTCGGCTGGAGGCTGCTGCCCTTCCTGGTGATCACCGCTGCACAGCCGGACTCGGCCCAGTTCAGCACGGCCTCCTGCGTGGCCCGGTCCTCTGTCCTCACCCAGCACCCGCTCACCCTCAACTGGGTTCAAGGTAACAGACGCAGCTGTTACCACACAGGACGCTCTTGTCCACGCTTGTCCCGTGTCTCTGATGTGTCCTGTGTCCACACAGAGCTCGATGAAGTGATGAAGAGAAGCTCTGAACCGGACTTCGTCGGCCTGGCCAACGAGCGTCTCGTCTCCACGTTGGCCAAGAACCTGGCGAGCCTGGAGCACTTCTCCAAGCGTGACGCAGTGAGTCTGGCTTTTCTTCTGGAAACAGTTTTTCTCTGTAGCAGATCCGCTCACCGTTGTTTTGTTTGGGTCAGTTGGAGAAGTTGGCTCTGACGGTGGAGCAGCAGCGGGGCTCCGGCCTCAGAGACAGGACATCCTTCCTGGTGCTGACCCGGACTCTGCTGCTCGGCCTGGGCGAGCTGAGCGAGACCCAGCACCTGCTGACTGCTCAGAGGGTCTACAGTCTGCTGGAGCCCCCCCTGCTGGAGGCCACCGGGAGCGAGGACGTCCAGGTCAGAGAAGAACCGGTCCACTCGTCCTACCGACGTTTTCCAGAGCTTCATGTTTTCCTCCGTGTTTCAACAGGAAGCTGAGCGTCCCGTCGTCGTCCCCTCGTCCTTCTCTGACGCCCTGACTCTGTACCTGAGCAGGTGCGGGCAGCAGCCGGGTAAACAGCTGGACAGAGAGTTCAGCTTCGTTCTGATCCGTCTGCTCAGAGACTTCATCTCCTCCCTTCAGTGCCACGACTCGTCCTTTAAAAGTAAGAACCAGAAGCTGTGAGCTGTGGACCTGTGAACGCACCGTGACTCTGCTCCTCTCTGCCAGGTGAGGTGTGGTGGAACCCGGAGAAGCTGGACACCAACACCTGCTGCTACCTGGGGCTGATCTGCCGCCTCTTCAGTGTCATCATCAGCGGCGCCGGAGACGGGCCGGCGGCCGGCAGCTTCAGGGAGCTGATGAAACTGCTGGTGCAGGTGTGTGTGTGTGTGTGTGTGTGTGTGCGTGTGTGTGTGTGCATGAAATCATCCTTTTAACCACCGTCTCCTCCAGGTCCACCTGCGTGAGCCGCAGATGCTCTTCAGGTTCCTCTGCCTGGTGTGGGGCTACAGCAGTAACCATGGAGACCAGCTGGATGTGAAGGTTGGGGCCGTGCTGCAGACTCGGGCCCTGTACATGGGCGGGTCTCTGCTCAGCGTCCAGTCCGCCGCCGTGCTGGAGGAGCTGGCAGCTGCAGACTCACCAGGTGAGAAGAAGGAAACAGACAAAATGAAGAAAACGGCAGAGAAGATGTTTACACCCTGTGTGTGTGTGTGTGTGGCAGTGGTTCCCTCCCTGCTCTGCTGTCTCAGCTGTCCGGTCCGTGAGGTCCGCAGGGCGGCTCTCGGAGCTCTGCAGAGCCTGGCGGGCGCCGGGGCGTCTCCGTTCCAGCCGATCACAGAGAAGCTTCTGACGACGTGGGAGGAGCTCGTCGCGGATCCTTCGTACCTGAGCACGGTGAGAAATCTAAGCTCACAGATAGAATCAGGAAATCCTCGTTGTTCCTGATGAATGGAGGATGTGATGAACTCTCTGCAGGCTCTCGGCGTCCTCCATGACGACAGCGTCTCCGGTAAAGTGAAGCCGCTGCAGGCGTCTCTGCAGCAGCTGCTGCTGAGCGTTCGGACTCCCTGCTGCCCGTCGTACACGGCCGCCGTCCTGCTGAGAGCGCTGAGCCACGTCAGCGGACAGGTGAGGACGGGGACGCCTGTGTTTAGTTTGATCAGTGAGTTAACCGTTCAGTAGATAACCCCCCCCCCCTCCTCCCAGTCCATCCTGTCTGCCCTGCATCCCGTCCTGGACCGGCTTCTGGACCACGGCCCAGACAGCCCCACCCTGCTGCGGGCGGAGGTCCAGCTGATGCAGCTCATCCTGGAGAAGTACAACGAGGCCTCGGCCCCCCTGCTGTCCCAGGACCACACCTATGTGGATCTGTTCATCAGAGCTCTGAGGACGTCGACCCAGCCGCACCCCGACCTTCTCAGCTGCCAGATCATCGCTCTCGAACAGGTCGGGATAACCCGGACCCGGATCAGGACCAGGACCGCTGGTGGTTCTGTTACTGACGCCTCTGTCGTCTCCTCCCTGCAGATCACCAAACCGTTCTTCTCGGGCGTCGGAGACGAGAGCGTTCAGCAGAAGCTGCTGTCGGTGATGTTCGACCTGCTGGTGGAGAGCAGGAGTCCGCTGGTGGCCAACACCGTCAGCGGCGTCTTCAAAGGGGTGAGCGAGGGGGAGAGTGGGGGTCAGCTCGTCAGGTTTCTGCCTCACAGTGTATCTGGAGGAATCAACGGCTCGGACCGACGATTGATCACTGATCAAAGTTTTTCTTCTTTTGAACAGATCGCGGTCGACGCCGAGCTCGTGGCCAATGAGCTCGCTCCGCCTGACAAACCCAGAGTCTGTGTGACTGTGCAGCAGAGCCGCAGGAGCAAGATGACTCCGAGGTATTTACAGCACAGACGTTGATGATTCAAACCATCAGTGAAAAGACGAACGTGTGGGGTAAAAGCTGAAGACGTGCTGGAGTCACGTCAGGACGGAGACATGAGGTTGTTTGTCTTCGTCAGGAAACCTAAGGAGACGGGTCCAGAGGGCGGAGCTGTGTCCTGGCAGAGAGTCACTCTGATCCTGGAGCTGCTGCAGCACAAGAAGAAGCTGAAGAGGGCCCAGATGTTGGTGCCGGCTCTGTTCTCGCTGCTCGCCAGGTACGGCCTCAACCCGGTGCGCGGTGTTTTGGAGCGAGTGGTCCCGTCTGACCTGCTGTTTGTTTGTTTGTGTCGTCAGGAGTCTGGAGCCGAGTCCGGGCGACCACGGCAACATGGAGTACACCAGACAGCTGCTGCTCAGCTGCCTGCTCAACATCTGCCACAAGCTGTCTCCTGATGGAGCGGCGCCGGCTGCAGGTACTCAGCAGGGGGCGGAGCTGGTTTAGCGAGACGTCTCGGCTCATGTCACAGGCTCTGCTTTGTGTTTTGCAGACGTGCTGGATGAAGACAGGTTCAGCGTGGAGCTGGTGGTTCAGTGCATCAGAGCGTCCGACGTGCCGCAGACCCACCACCACGCTCTGCTGCTGCTGGGCACCGTCGCCTCCATCTTCCCCGTGAGTTCTCCATCTTTGAGTTTAGTCGTTCTGTGCCTCCTCTGAACAGCGAGCGCGGCTCTGAGCTCTTCCTCACTCTGCAGGAGAAGGTGCTGCACAACATCATGCCCATCTTCACCTTCATGGGCGCCAACATCATGCGGCTGGACGACGCCTACAGCTTCAGGGTGATCGATAAGACGGTGCAGATGGTCGTACCCGCTCTGATCAAGGTGAGCCGAGTTTAATGTCCGTCCCCTGAGACGCAGGCGCACAGTCGTGTCTTCATCGCTCCCCCTCGTCCTCAGGCGCAGCAGCTCTCTGATGGCGTGGACGCCGTGGTGACGAGGATCCTGCACGTGTTTGCCGACGCGCTGCCTCACGTGCCCGAGCATCGCCGCCTGCCCATCCTCAGCCAGCTGGTGACCACGCTGGGGCCCGGCCGCTTCCTCTGGGTCCTGATGCTGCTCCTGTTTAAGCTGCACGCCACGCAGAGCGCCGGCTCCACGAGCGACAAGGTGAGGCGGCGCGGCTCTCTGCTCTCAGGCTGCTCTGTGTCTGATAAACTGATTACGTGTGTCCTTGCTATTCTAGGACGCGGCTCTGGAGAGAGACGTGGACTTCTGGATTTCTCTGTGCTCCCAGTTCGAGGTGAAGGACCAACTCACCTCCCTCATCAACATCCTCGACTTCCTGCTGCGGCTGCCGGAGGACAAGGACGACGGTGAGACAAAGACGCTGTTAACACAAGTCGAGCAGCAACCAGGAAACAAAACTCTCGGATGACTCGTTACGGGTTCGTTTCGGTCTGTTGCAGCTCCTGTGACGCGCTCCGCCGCCCGGCGAGGAGCCAAGAAGGTGGAGCAGGAGGAGACGGCGGAGGAGCTGATCTTCAGTGTGGGGACTCACAGCAGCAAAGAGCTGAGACACTTTAAGTTCCTGTGCGTCTCCTTCATGACTCAGCTGCTCGGCTCCGGCAGCTTCGTCTCACAGGTGGGTGACGTGTCAGCTCGGACTTTCTTAACCAGGGAAACCGGTGCGTCTGTAATCAGAGGAATCTTTCGTGTTCCAGGTGGCAGACGGCAGCGACGGCGCCGATGAATCTCTGCAGCAGCTGCAGCAGAGGTGAGTCTCCTTTACTTCACTTTACTTTATTTTGCTTGGCAGACTTACAGGGAGCTAGCGCTGGGTGTCTGGCTCAGGGACACACCTGGTAGGGGACACACCTGGTAGGGGACGGACTGGGACTGGGATTCAAACCCACAACCTTCTGCTTCCCAGTCTGACTCTTAACCCATTGAGCTACCAGGCCGCTGCTGGACGTAAGTGTTGGGCCGCGAAGCAGCAGCTGAGCGTTTGTCTCTGTTTCAGGCTGCTGGAGGACATCCTGCGCTACATCCACAGCGTCGCTCGCTGCGTGGAGCAGAACGCCGACAAACCCACCGCCAAGTTCTGGAGAGTTCTGCTCAATAAAGCCTACGATGTTCTGGATAAGGTCTGTGGAGCTGACTTCTGTAATGTAGAGTGAAACGTGCGCCGCTGCTGACGGACTCGTCTCTGTTTCCAGGTCAACGCCTTGTTGCCCGCGGACACCTTCATCGTGGTGATGAGGGGGCTGATGGGAAACCAGCTGGCGTCGGTCAGGAGAAAGGCCATGGAGCTGCTGAACAACAAGCTGCAGCACCGGGCGCAGTGGGACGAGCAGCAGGTGGCATTTCTCCACATGACGCATCAGAACTGGAACCTTCGGCCTCGGCCCGTTCAGAATAACACGTTTCTCTTCTGGTCTATGTCGCAGGTCGCCGCTCTCCTGCAGCTGAGCGCCGACCTGCTGAACATCGTGGGTAAAGCTCACGGTAAGGTGGCGGAGGAGGAGGCGGAGCAGGCCATCAACAGACAGACGGCGCTCTACAGCCTCAAGCTGCTGTGTCGCTGCTTTGGCTCCGCCCACCAGGAGGCCTTTGTCCCCGTGCTGCTGCAGGCGGTGCAGATCGTCACGGCGGAGGACGAAGAGAAGAACGTGACAGGCAGCGCGCTGCTCTGCATGGCGGAGGTGGTCGGCGCGCTCAAGGCCCTCGCCATCCCGCAGCTGCCCAGGTCTGGACCGGCACTGACCCGACCTTCAAGCTGGTGATTCTACAGAACCTGACGTTTGTGTCTGCGCTGCAGGTTGATGCCAGCGGTGCTGCACGCGCTGACGCACAGGAAGGAGCTGCTGAGCAACGAGCTCTACCTGCTGAGCGCCGTCACCGCCCTGCAGCGCATCACGGAGACGCTGCCGCACTTCATCAGCCCGTTCCTGCAGGACGTCACGGCGCAGGTAACGGTCACACAGACACGCCGCTAGAAACGGACCCGGCTGGGTTCAACATGTTCCGCTGTCTGCAGGTGTGTCGACTGACTCGCCTGGTGGAGACCTCCTCCTCCTCCTCCTCCTCCGCCCAGCTGTCGGCACGCCTCGCCTCTCTGAGGAGCACCGTCGCCACCAAGCTGCCCCCCCGAGTCCTGCTGCCCCCCCTCACCAGGTGCTACAGCAGCATGGTCGTGGATCAAAAGGTGAGTTCGTAGGGAGACGCCACCAGCGGCGGATGCCACCAGCGGCGGATGCCACCAGCGGCGGACGCCACCAGCGGCGGACGCCACCAGCGGCGGAAGCACTAACGCGCTGTCTCCCACAGGCCCAGCTGGGGGCGCTGATGAGCGTCCTGCAGGAGCACATCGTCCACATGGACAAAGACCTGATCAACGTCCACCAGGCGGAGCTCACCTCCTTCTTCCTCACCGCACTGGACTTCCGTGCGGAGCACTGTCAGGTCTGACGTGGTCTCTGACCCGGGTCCAGTTCTGTTCACTGTGTGGGGGGGTGCCGGGCTGAACCTGTTGTCCTCTGTGCAGGGGGACCTGGAGAAGACGTCGGCCGTGGAGGGCAGCGTGATGGACTGTGTGCTCGCCATGGTGATGAAGCTGTCCGAGGTCACGTTCAGGCCGCTCTTCTTCAAGGTGACAGATGGTCGTCCTTGTTTCTGATCCGTGTTCTGGTCCAGTTCTAACCGACGCTGCTCATTTGTCCTGCAGCTGTTCGACTGGAGTAAATCCCACAGTAACGAGCGTCTGCTGACGTTCTACCGACTCTGCGACCGCGTCGCCGAGCGGCTCAAAGGGCTTTTCGTCCTGTTCGCTGGAAACCTGGTGAAACCGTTTTCAGACGTGCTGCGGCAGACGAGCAGCTCAGGTGACGCCGCCTCTTCATATTCACCGTCTGAATCTGATTCATTAATAGATTCTTCACGTTACGTTTCCGCGTGCGCTCCTCAGACCAGCCGCTCTTTGACTCCGTGGAGAAAACCGCTCTGCTGCTTCAGTACGTGCTCGACTGTCTCCATAAGATCTTCCTGTACGACACGCAGCGCTTCCTGAGCAGAGAGCGAGGCCACGCCCTGCTCAGTCCGCTGGTCGACCAGGTGAGAGCCGCTCTTTGTTTTCCTCTCTCACATGTCCGACAGCACGTCTGCAGGAACAGATCAGCCTTTTCTTTTTGGTTAATGCCATCTTGTTTCACAGCTGGAGAACTTGGTGGGCGGGGCTCAGGTTTACCAGCAGCGTGTGACCCAACACCTGGTTCCCTGTGTGGGTCAGTTCTCCGTGGCTCTGGCCGACGACTCTCAGTGGAAAACTCTCAACTACCAGGTTCTCCTCAAGACCAGACACAGCAACGCTAAGGTGAGAGCACCTGCACGCAGCCCGTCTTACTCCTGTCCTGAGTACTGTCTGCAGGAACAACCTGCAGACAGTACTCAGGGCTGAAAACAACAGAAAGATCAGCCTCAGTAAAAGATGGAGCCGCAGGTTTTTCATTCTGTTGGACTGTTGGTTTTTTCTGCCTCGTCATTTGTGCTGCTGCGTTCAGGGCCCAGGACGTCTCGTAGGACGTGTCTCACGCTTCTCTCCTCCTCAGGTGCGTTTCTCAGCTCTGCTGATGCTGATGGAGTTGGCGTCGAGGCTGAAGGAGAACTACATGGTGCTGCTGCCGGAGACCATCCCGTTCCTGGCTGAACTGATGGAGGGTGAGCGCACACACAGGCACGCACGCACACGTCCTGGAGGCTATGTTGAACATTGAAGACACTATAAAATAAGTTTGTGTTTATAACCTGCCTGAGCATCTGCTGAAAGTGTGTGTGTGTTTCAGACGAGTGCGAGGAGGTGGAGCAGCAGGTCCAGAAGGTGGTTCAGGAGATGGAGAACATCCTGGGGGAGCCGCTGCAGAGCTACTTCTAAAGACACACACCTCTGTTCATTCCTCTGTGTCCCGTTTGTGCCATGTAGATGAAATAAAGATGAGACTGAGTCAGAGTCGGTGGTTCTGTGTCAAACCTTCCCTGCGTGTCTGTACCCATGGAAACGTCCTCCTGCTTGTTCCTGGTGGGTGGAGCCTGTTTGCTTTGTGTTTTTTTTCTGCGCCTGTGTTTGAGACCCTGCTCCTCTTCACACTGAGCTCCCGGTGCTTCGACCGTCTCTGGACTGGTTATACAGAGTCCAGTAGGAACAGTCTGACTGATAACCCTAACCCGGACCCAACAGTCGGTGTCACGTGTCCACTGTTGTAACTGTAAACGCTGCTGAAGCTGAAATGTCCCACTGACCCTGAACTCGCCGTGTTGTGTAAATTTCACTTAAAACCAAACTCGACGATTACGTCACAGCCGGTGTCCCGCCTGGGGCAGTGACGTCACTGGGGTTTTTAAAGCCGCTCCCCGTGTGTGCGCGCGAGGGGAGCGGCAACCGGAGGCTGTCGGAGGTGGTGCAGCGTGTGAAGAGAGACGGACACACATCGGTGCTGCTGGGAGGAGACCACAGGTGAGCTGCACGCGAGTACTCGGATCCTGCAGAGTGAAGTAAAAGTACTGCATTTAAGAATGTACCAACGAGTACACGGAGAGGATTTCACCTACATGATGGTAAAAAGTCCACAGAGCGGACAGAGACCAGGCTCAGAGCAGCTTTTAAAGGACAATTCATTTATAACTTATGTTTGCATTAATTAAACTAAAACCCACCGTGACCTCTGACCTCTTCCCGACACCAGACTCTAACGTAGAGCAGAATGAAACACTGATCCCAGACCAGTTTGTGTGGTGGCTGAATGTGATGTGTGTGTTCAGTCTGGCGATCGGCTCCATCCACGGTCACTCCGCGGTATCAGATGTGGATCAGCTGGGTGTAGCCAGAGTGGTGGAGGAGACGTGCGACTACATCCCGCTTCACCTGAGCTTCGACATCGACCCCTCTGTTACCCCGGCGACAGGGACGCCTGTGGTCGGAGGACTCACCTACAGGGAGGGCCTCTACATCGCTGAGCACCTGTGTCAGACAGGTAGGACGGTAAGCGATGACCTTCTGTGTCAAGTCCAACCCGGAGGTGGAAACGTGCCGTCACACCTGTGCAGGTCTCCTGTCAGCGGTGGACATGGTGGAGGTGAATCCTCTACTGGCTCGGACGGAGGACGACGTCCGGTCCACCGTCCGCACGGCCCTGGACCTGCTGCTCGCCTGTTTCAGGCGTCTCCGCGAGGGAAACCACCCGTCAGATTACAGGCTGCCGGAGCCCTGACAGGAGCGACGCTGAGCACTCCGACGAGCCCTGAACGCCTCTCTGATGATCACAGATGATTCAGCAGCTGCTTTGAGCACCGCTGCTAGGTCACTTCACTTCTTGATTTATCTAGTGAATCTTTAGATTTTCCACTAAATGAACAGAATAAAATGTGACGTCTCACTTTATTTTCAACCAATGAGTGAAGCAGTAAAATGACTTTCTGTGAGTTTAACACGTGTCAATAAGAAGAGTTTCAGCAGCAGCTTCATCAATCCTTCATCCATTAACAGGTATACGACATAGCGTTTGCCCTTGTGCTCCACCTGAGCTGAGGAGGCTGAACCAACCCAGCGCAGGCTCAGGGGCCAAAGCTGCAGGGAAGCACTCACACACTTATCGATGAGCAGACAGACTCGCCACAAAGTGAAATCACACGCTGGTTTGCGTTTGTGTTCAGTAAACCACATCATAAAAAAACGAGCTAAATAAAATGTGCCTGAACCCACTGAACCACCACAATAAAGCTCATGTTGTAAACCTGAGGCTCTGTTTAAAAAAAGGCACAAAGATATAAAGCAGCTGCTGATTTTAAATATTTGTTCAGAGTTTAAATAAAGCATTTAATGGTAGTTTAAGGGGTTTTATCCAGTATTCAGGCAAATGTGTGGATTCCTTATAAATACTAATATTATATATTTTTATTTTATTTTAAATTTCAGCCTCATCACGAGTGTGTGGTTTATTACTGGGTAAATACGTTCCTATATAATTAGGTATCATCCCTTAATTTGTACTTTTTAAAAATACTTTAATGGGTTTAAACGTTTTTTAAAATGTTTTTTAGGGATTATCTGGTTAGTTTAAGGTTTATTTTTAAACTAGTAGTTCCTGTATTTTATCATCTATTCATTAGTTGAATTTAATTATTGCATTTGTACAAAAATATATTTAGATCTGAATACTTAGTAAGACTCCTTAAACGAGCAGATTCCTCCTTCTTCTCTTCGTCGTGGGGAAAATAAAGCAAACGAACTGAAGCTTCTCGAAGGTCTTGACTCTTTGATCGTCAGCTCACTTGCTGCTCAGACGAGAAATTGACGCTTCACAGGCAGCAGCCTGAAGAGAGGCGAGCGGGAGGAAGACGTCTGAGGTGACGAAGAGGAGCCGTGGTCAGTCGGTCTCCAGGAGGCCGCAGCGCCTCCTGAACTCCTGCCCCCGCTCATGGATCCACTTGTTGGACACTGTAGACACAAAGAGTCACAGAGCGAACGGGCTCGGTTCTTTAGAACCCTCAGAGAACCAGGACCCCCACAAACGTGACCTGGTTCTCACGTACGACAACTCACCCCACTTGTTTCCGACCAGAACGGGACAGGCAGCGTGTCTGGTCCGGTAGTCTCCTTCTCCACTGGGGTACAGGTTGAACCAGAACACTGCCGTCCCCTGGACACAGAGAACCAGCGGCCCGTACGTCAGCACAGACGAGGGAGGTGTGATGCAGTGAACACAGAACCAGAATCCAGGCACAGGTTGTTCTTCAAATCATTATCAGTGAAGGTTCCTGTGTGTGTGTGTGTGTGTGTCTGCACCTTTTTGGGTTGGACGGCTGCTCCTACGTCAGTGAAGACTGTGGCTCCGCCCGCCTGCACGTCGCTCATCTGCAGCGAGGAGGAAACAGTTGATTGACACAGAGTCTGAGCTGCAGCAGTTAGAAACAGAGCGTGATGGTTACTGACGTAAAGCAGCCACGTGGCAATTCTGTTTCCTGTCCCCAGCCCCTCGAACGCATCAGGTTCGTCTTTCTGAAAAATCCACAAACAGCTGCTGAGAGACCGAGCAGAACAAATATCCTATCTGCAGCAGAGGGTTTATTCACCCGTCCAAAGTCGAAGTGCGGCTCGTACTGTCCACCGACGCCGTAGTTCGCCACCTGCAGCGACACGCAAGAGAAACACGTAACTACTCCTTTATTATCACTGTGCCGTGACGTAAGGACAGAACCCGAAGGCACCAGGTGAGCTACCTGCAGCTCCTCCGCTGTGCTGACGTCCAGACCGGTGATGTCCTCGATCCTCTGGTTGATCTTGTCCACCACGGGATGCTCAAAGGCTCCGAGCCAGGCGCTGGGAGGACGGAGGGGACGAGAGCATGAATGTCTGCAGTCACAGACGTCACAGTCAAGTTAGCGAGGAGTTATTTAAAGAGGACGGAGACGTCTTTAGAGACACCCACAGCCTCCTGAAGCTGCTTCACAGTGAACCAAACAGTGCTGCAGCAGCAGGGAGGCGCTGCCAGCTCTTACCTCTTGGAGACTCTGTAATGGGCCGTGGTCAGTTTGCCTGTCTGAGGGTCATGCACCGTGGCACGTCTGAGCTGGCTCACCATCACATCACATTACACAGACAGAGACAGAGAGAGAGAGACAGTCACTGGCAGGACAGGCCACTGAGGTCTACAGTCTGGAGGCAGCAGGAAACTCCTCATCACCTTCACCAGGAACATGTCACAGCTCCTGGTGGGAGCCAATTCCAACCTACATGACATTACTGGTCTGTTGTGTCCCACACTGATGTCCACATGTGGGATGTCCACATGAGTGTGGGACACATGTGGACATGAACCTGCAGCCACACATCAGAATCTCCTGCTGCCTCCACCTCAAAGTCAAACACACAGCGAGAGTCAAACATGAGAGTCCTCTCTGACTCAGAGTCTGTGTGGTGAGAGCTGCCCAGTTCAGATCTAAGCTGACGACCTCGGCTCGTTAAATGACTCACCCCGGGTTAGATGACTCACCCCGGGTTAAATGACTCACCCCGAGTTAAATGACTCACCCCGGGTTAGATGACTCACCCCGGGTTAGATGACTCACCCCGGGTTAGATGACTCACCCCGGGTTAAATGACTCACCCCGGGTTAAATGACTCACCCCGGGTTAGATGACTCACCCCGGGTTAAATGACTCACCCCGGGGTAGATGACTGACCCCGGGTTAGATGACTCACCCCGGGTTTAACGGTAAATGACTCATCATCATCATCATCACCTTTATTTATAAAGCACTTTAAAACAACCACAGCTGACACAAAGTGCTGTACATTTAA
>JAUMTR010000011.1:15008190-15027157 GCA_032270685.1 Microctenopoma stevenorrisi | reverse complement strand
TTAGGGTCAGGTCTCCTGATGTCTGAGACCCTGGGTTAGGGTCAGGTCTCCTGATGTCTGAGACCCTGGGTTAGGGTTAGATCTCATGCCTGACTCCCTGCTTCCCTCCTTCTTATTCCTTTTCTGGCCCCTCGCGTTGTATCCACTCTGTTCCTCTTACCAGTTGGGGATCTGGATCTGGGATCAGCCTGATGTTTTTCTGCCTTCCCGACCTCTGACCTTCGGCTTTTGGTTATGTCAGCAGTCAGAGGGTTTTGGTGAATCAAGTCTCTGTCAGCTAAATGTCTTGTATTAAAACTGCAGCAGGGAGATTTATTTTCAGTTTTTCTGCTGTTTGTTTCACAGCCTGACTCTTTGTCTCTTTCTGCTTCCATCCATGGATATAACCATTTTCCCACAATGCATCTACTGTTAATAACTGCAAATGTAAAATTATTTTCAGACGTATAAAGTAGATTTGATCAGAAACAGTCTCTTCCTGCTCAATTCTGTCTGAACCGAGATGTTCTGTATGGAATTATGGAGTTATGCAACAGGCAGTGTGCAGTCAGTCAACGCGGCCGACGGAGAGTGAGTTACATCATGTGTGAGCTGGAGAGAGTCGACCTCCTGCGGCGCAAGCGGGAGTCACGAGCAGCCGCTGCCTGCCGGCGATTAATAACAGCTGACAGGCTACTGCAGATCACTTCACTGTACACACAAGCACACACACACGTACATGTGAAGCTGGAGCACAGTAAATGTTGATCTCCTGTATTTGCTGCTGGAGCAGATTTAACGTTACAGCACGTGTCCGTAGTTTCTGGTGAAAAGAACCTTCTCTGACATTTTTCTTGCTGCTGTTCTTTCTGCTCTCTGAGTTTATTTGTTCTTCCACTCGGCTGTTTCTGTGGGTATAGCTCTGATACTGGCCTGTTTAACAGTTAACGAGATGGACCGCAGCCATTTGTTTACATTATGTCCACCTTAAAAGAAGCTGGACACAGACAACTCTCACTGGTTTCTCCTGGATTTCCCTGTGATACTGAAAAAATGTGATTTTGATGCTGAATTCTTTTCACAGCACCTTGAGACAGCTCTGACAGTAAAATGTCGGCAATGGACAGAATCTGCTGACTCCAACGTAGGTGTTTCTGAGCTGCCCAGACGAGCACCGACTCGTCTAAGGAATCAACACCCGCAGACTTTAAGCTTAATTCAGATCTGATCGTGAGCTGACAGCGAGTGTGAGAATAAAACATCAGACACCAGCAGGTGTTGTGCTGGGAGTCGAATCATCAGTCAAACAAGGCAGAGCAGGTCCAACATGTCACCAGTCTGATCTGGTTCCTGTACAATAAACCCCAACCCTCTAAAGATTAGCTTCTTCTGTGTGAGCTGCGTAAGTGCAGTGCTCCTCAGGATGTGAACAGAAACAAATCATATTCAGATTTTGCATATAAAAGCTCATATTGTCAAGGCGGAGCTCAGGACGGAGACGGCTGTGTGTTTGTGCAAACTAATCTCCAAGTAAGTGATGGAAAAAGGTTCACGTGGAACTCGAGTCTTCTTCGGGAACATACAGTGGTTTATAAAAAGGGTTTGAAGCTGCTGCAGATGTTGAAATGAGGATCAGAGGAGGAGAGTTAGATAAAGGATGGGGGCAGGTGAGGACGGACAGAGCAAGGTATTAAAGCATCACAACCACAGCAGGTCAGTACACAGACACACACACACCTGCACATGGTCATGTCTCCTAATGGACATAATGTGAGAATTGACAGAACTGTGTTGACACTTGGCCGTAAGTTCTGTGACAACAAGAAACATACGTCTGGAAGAAGGACAAGGTTCATTTGTTTATGAAAAATGAAAGGTAGCTGAAGAAGAGAAGCAAAGAAAGAAAAGACAGGTCGATAAGTTGAAGGGGAGATTTAAACTAATTGAGAAAATCCCCTAAAACTTCAACTTTTATAAATCTAAAGTCTAAAAGATTCAAAGAAGCGGACTTAAAGACACAGTTAAGGTTTAAGTTACGTTTCTACGATAAAGTGCGATGATGAAAAGAAAATATAAGAAAAAAATAAGAAATGTAAAAACGTCTTAGAAGAAGCAGGTTGTGAGTCTAACAACATTTGAACTAAAAAGATAGGGTCAGGTGAAGATAGAACATTAGTTTCTACTCTTCCTCTTGGAGAAATACTTTATTTAAACCAATGATTGTTACCGAGGTATCTCTGAGTTTGCTCCAGGCTCATTGACAGCTGCCTGCTTTGCGTAAAACGTGCGTAAAACCAGGAACTCCGCGCGTAAACCTCCAGGAATAAGCACACAGACGGGTTTCTGATGACTACACCACCCTCCTCACACTCACTCACCCATGTTGTATCCGTAGGGGGACTCGGAGGCTCCGTCCTGCAGACTCGCCAGGATCTCGCCCTTCCCTACGTCGCTGTCCCCCACCAGCAGGAACTTGAGCAGGAAGTCGTACGCCCTGGCCGGGCTGCTCCTGTGGCTCATCCTCGCGCCAGGTGACCGCTGTCGCGTCCCATCATGAGATGAGACCCTGCAGCATGCAGCCTCCCCTCGGACAGAGAGAGAGAGAGAGACGAGAGAGAAGTGACTCCCTCCCCCCAGTATCCGCGACGGAGACTCAGCGCGTCTTTACGTCAGACGCTTTGGACGCCAGGTTCGGATTCTGTCCACGACAGCTACAAGTGTCCGGCGCGAACCGCCGACGCCGACAGGACGCGGTTATTGCGTCACCCGCGCGCGCAACACGCGCCGCGCTTTTACGGTACAGATACTAGAAACGGTTCAGTTCGGTTCCAGAAGTCCGGACTGCTGAGAATCCTCCGCCTCCCTCCTCCAGCGGGGATGGTGTAGCGGAGGATGGGGACAGGGAGGTGGTGGGGGGTGGTTTTGTTTACCTTCATCTGATTGGTTCAGTGGTTCAGTTGCTAGGGCAACCTCGAGCTGGGATTTGACGTCGCTGACGTCCGTCATCCCGCGGGAAGAGACGCACGGCTTCCTGTGTGGGCCTACAAAATAAAAGCATGACAGAGTCTACACCCTGTTGGAAAGTAACTGCGTACAACTACACAAGCGCAGCGTTTACGTTCAGTTTACAAGTACTTTGACTTCTTTCTCTTCTTTAGCACCGCGTGCTGTGAGTGAGGAGTGATTTTGTTGAGTTCAGGTTCTCATATGAGCATTAGCTTTAGAAGGAGAGTTTAAGGTTTACAGATTTCTGTTTCGAGGAACAGTTTAAATCTTCTCCACCCGCAGAACTTCTCTTCCTCTGCTGACACCTAGTGCCCAAAACTAGACAGAGGTCAGAAAGACGTCAGGACAAAATGCTGCAGGGTGGTGTTTTAAAAGGAGAAAGAAGCTGCATAGTGAGGTCAGTTTGGACTGAACAGGACACAACATGCAAGTAACCAAAGACTTCTGCACACTGTGCATCACATGGTTTCACTTTATGACTGAGATTCCAACAGTGAATGTCTCTGACTCCAATAATCAGACTCAGGACAAACAGCAGCTCTGTGGAGTCTGTTTCTGGGTTTTACTGTTTGGTTTGTTCAGTTGCTTTTCATAAAAATCTGGCAACATTTTCACATCTTTGTAGCTCAGAGAAACTTTCATCCATCAAACAATGACACAGATTTACACAGTGAAGCAGCTTCTCGCCTCGACAGCAGGTGAAAAGAGAAACATCTGCAGGTAAAACTGAGAAAAACTCAACAAAAGCTTAGAAACACTGACAGGAAATGTCGTTTAGCTGCTGGAGTGGGAACGTTTCCGTTGCATGTGAAAACATCTCTGATCCCAGTGACTGTGACTGTGACTGCTTCAGATCAAATCTGAAACTCTGCAGTAGCACTGACACGCTGTCCAACAACACTTTCCTCAACTAAAGGTGTCATGTTCTGAGCTTACTAACAGCACCTCAGTGAGACCCAGTGGGGATAGACATATGAAGAACAGAGATATGAAAACATGGATTAGATTTTTTTACTCCATATAATCTTAGAATAAAATAAAAACATCAAAACTTATAGTCATAAAGAAACGTGAAGACTGAAAAAATGTTTTTCAGTGTAAAAGTCTCATTTCAAACCAGACTCGTGACGCACACACTCAGAGAGAGAGCGTTAGGTTCTGGCGCAGCAGACTGGTGGTCTCGTCAGTTGTAGCTGTATCCAGGTAATGGGAGTTTCTGACCGTCTTTGGCCTCAAAGAATGTGTAGGACAGGGTGATGGTGTCCACCCTGGCCATCTGGGGGTCTTCATCAAACTCAGGGTCGATGTAGAAGAAGACAGGCATGTCCACCTCCTCGTGAGGGTTCAGACGCTGCTCCTCAAAGCAGAAACACTGCACACAGATGACAAGAAAACACAGAACTTACCGTTAAAATCAAAGAGAAACTCACCTAATTGACATTTTTTATTTTCCTACTCATCACACAGCTACGGGACGAGGGTTTGATGAAAGTGTGTAGTTTCATGTGTGTCCATAAGAGGGCGCTGATGAATTTGAATTTGGACTGAGACGATGAAGTACTGGTTCTCCACCTGGATCTTGTTGAAGTACTGTCCTGCTTCAAAAGGCACCACGTTGTAGGTGGAGATGCCGATGATGGGTTTATCTGTGGGGTTTTTGGCTCTGTAGAAGGCAAGTGCCGTCTCACCTGGAACCAACTGAACAACAGGAAAAATATGTCACTGAAGGAATGAAAACATAGCTGTAGCTGCTTTTGTGTTTTCCTCCTGGTTGTTATATAAAAGTCACAACGTGAATCTCCAACGTTTCTTTTTGCTGAGGTGGAATCCGTTCTTACGTAGATCTCAGTCTGTTGTGGTCTGAAGTTCCACTGGATGCTGGCGTGTGTGTCGGCGTTGAAGGTGACCTTGATGACACGCTCCTTCACCGGCTTCATTGTCTCCACCATATCCGCGCCGTGGCCAGCCACAGCTGCGCCACCAAGCCCTGTCGCCTGACAGACAAACACCGGGGTCACATGGGCACAGCGGAAATGAAAACATCAGTTCAGTGTCGGGATGTTTCCTCACCTGACAGTAAAGTCTGTAGAGCGGCACGGCGGCGTACGACAGGCCAACCATCCCCACCCCGGCTGCTGCGATGTACGTCAGCACCGTCTTGTTCTTGGTCTTCCACTCTTCCTCCTGGCTCCTGGTCTTTCTGTTCCGGGTCTTCAAGCCTCGACTGTGCGTGTGGAAGCGCAGATGAAGCCTCTGCTGCAGAAGACGCTCAGCCTGAGAGCGCAGCATCTTGGCAGCGTCGCACTGAAGCGTCCGGGTACATTGCTTAAATGGTACAGAACAGGAGTAGAGGGACGGACGCAGCAGGAGAGACAGCAACATGGCTGATCCTGCAGTCAGTCCTCACCTCAAGATCAGTCACCTGGTGGCAGAACAAACTCTGAGTTACCTCTGGATGTTTAAATCTCCACTGAACTGTCAATGTCACGTCTAAAAAGCTCGAACAAATCAAATCTAGAAAACTGGGAAATGTCACACTGCTGCTGATTTTTTCTTGGATATTTACTCCATCAATTATCAATAGTTGTTTATTCCTTTGCCTGAAAGACAAAGTGCAAATATATACCAGGAGCATTTTAGTTCAAATAAGTGATACGATAAATCATATTATGCCAAATTCGTCTGTGAGCAACAACAATTTTTTAAACTGACTGATTTATTTGTTTGCAAAGATCCACCACAGAACAAAGCAATGACCGGTTATATTAGTTATATGAAGTTAAATTTTAAAATGACTTTTATTCATATTTTTTGAAACTAATATTAGACTTAAGTAAAGAATTGAACCGATACATACCTGACCTACAAGGAGTCCGCTGCTGCCCACAGAGCCGCGTGTCACAATAAAACCACTCGTATTTTACGTTAAATAATCAAAACGTGGTTTGAATAATCTTTTAAAATGTCCATACCTTTGAAACTGAGCAGAACTTTCATTCACTGCTGGACCGCAACTCATTACCAAACAACACCACCGGAAAGTCAGAACTGGTGCAACGTTCAAATCACTCCGCCATTAGCTACAGTAAGAAAGGTTCCGTCTGCGCGCGCACATCCCGGTGACACGATGTTGTTTACATTTCGTGATTATTATGGAAATACATTGATTAGTGTAATACAAGCAGAGAAATACATGTGTTACTGTCTAATTTTGTATTTAGGGTCTGTTTTAGTGTGAAATACCTCTTCTACATGGTAGAAAACTAATCCCAGAGAGAAATTATTTTGGCATGTGTCAGCAGCTCTCTGCTTAAACAGATATAAAAAGAAAAAAGAGAACAAAACCTAACGAGAAAGGATTAACACCAACAAAAATATTAAATACTCACTTTATATATCGTGATTTGGTAAAAAAAAAAAGAACTTTTCAGGATACAGCAGATCAGTGTATGATGTCGTGCTTATTAGTTTCTTGGGAAAATTTTGGTTAGTTACCACCGTGGTAACTAATAGGCAATGATAACCGTGTGCAATCAAATTTTGGAGCAAGGTGATGCATTTGCGCTCCAACAGCTGCAAAACCTTAAGCCTGGGCTCACCTGATCTAAAATCTGATTGGTTCATCTGTTCCACAACAGGACACATGAAACAGTTCCTCTTTTACTTACTTTGAAATATTTTTGATTAATTAGTCTGAGTTTTCTCTGCAAAGATCAACTCTTGCCAGAATAAATGCTATGATCGATTGGAAATAGACGACTGTATCTAAAAAGGGGCTGTTAAGGGACAGATTACTACAATCACATCTGCACAGATGTTTTGGTCCTGATCAATAATCACAATGTCTGTCTTAAGTTGACTGGTTAAGGTTTGCAAGATGGCAAAGAGGGGGTGGCTGGGCACCACGGGCAGCCAATCAGAATGAGGGGCTTTGCCACCCATGGCAGCCCAGCGGCCCCGCCCCTGTACCGTTGTAACACGTTCCGATGTGTTAGAAACCTTTAGTTATAGGTTAACCAAACACTTCTGGTGATTTTGTCTGAATGACAAACGTAATAACTGGTCAGAGATATTATCAGTTGTCTTACTGGTTGCCTTTTAATCAAATTAGCTGTTTGCAGTAACATTGAGAAGTGCTACGGCAGCCGAGTGAGGTCAGAAACGCGCGGTGCAGCCCGTTCAGAGGGGCTGCTGTAGTAATGGAGGGGGTCACCGTCGGCCAGGTATTTGATGCGGAATGCATCCTCAGCAAACGGCCGCGAAAGGTAAGAAAACGCCGGTTCAGCGATGAACCGTGTTTTTACCGGAGCCGCTTGTTTTGGTCTGTCTGACGTTTTGTGTCTCCCTCACAGGGCAAGTTTGAATATCTGGTGAAGTGGAGAGGGTGGTCGTCCAAGTAAGTAGCTAACGCTAGTTAGCCTCCGGTGCTAGCCGACATACTCGGGAGCTAACACCGAAGATGGCACCAGACAATGCCTGGCTGGTGTCCGGTGTTTACGCTCACGTTGCGGGTTTTAATCCGATCACACAAGAATAAAATCTAGTTAGATTCAGTGTACCACGCTGACTGATAGACACACGGACGTTTCTCGCGGCGGTTTGTGTTTTTCTGTCGTTTTCGCACCGAGCAGCTGATGCTAACATCGGACCCGAACTGGTTCCAGTGGAATCAGTGCAGAAAACACCGAACCTGGTTTTGTTGGTGCACATCATGCAGGATAAAACCTTCACGAACCGTGTCTCCTCATGCTGCCCAGTTTACTGTGGGCTGAGGGGGATGTTTGGATGCTGCACGTTTCATTCAGTCTCAAACACACTTTATTTAAAACGAGAGAGTTTGTGACATTAGCCCAGAAGCTGCCGTTACACTGTGTTTGTGACACGGTTACACTTTCTTTAAACGTCCAGTGTTTTGTCCATCCAGCATAATATATATTAATATAATAATAAATATATTCAGTTTAATTCAGAAAATCATTAAATCATCAGATTAAAAAACTACAAACAACAAGTAGATGATTTGATGATCATTAAAATTACATTCTTATCATCATTATTTTTAACAACACACACAAAGTAATGAAATGATGTTTTCCTCCTGGTTTACGCAGTGTTTAATGTCACAAATTAGTCAGAACACAGTCTACTGTAACTGAAGAAAAATCAATGTTTTAGCCAAAACTATTGCAGATCCTGAAAAGTTCTGGTTCTGAAAGTATCACATGCAACAGAACGCAATCCAGCAAACATTTACTAATTCCTTTGATTTGTAAACATTTAATACGTGAAGTGTTTTGTTTATTTTTCAGGCACAACAGTTGGGAGCCAGAAGAAAATATTCTGGACCCGAGGTTACTGGCAGCATTTCACAAACGGTGCGTTTTGTTGTAATGTGGTAATTAACAAGTCGTTAATAGTTTGTTAACGTGATGAATTCCTTTTTGACTAAAGCGTGACACTAAAGGAGTTTATGAATATATGCAGTGAAATTATATTTGACATTAACAAAGTTTCTGAAAATGAATATATATGTCTGTTATCAGACGTCTGTGCAGGTTAATTAACCTAAATGTTTTATCTTTCTGTTGCTTTAGAGAACAGGAGAGGGAGCTTCTGTTCCAGAAGAAGGGAAAGAGGCCGAGGGGACGTCCGCGGAAGATTCTGGTAACGTCTCAGCAACCCGGCTTGATTTTCAGTGCAGATTTTAAAATATCTTTGACGGCTTTTGACTTGTTTTTGCTCGTTTTAGCCGCCTGTGCCAACTGCCACGAAAGACAGTCACTCCTCCTCCTCTGGTCTTTCATCGTCAGCTTCCTCCTCTTCCTCTGAGGATGAAGAGCACACTAAGAAGGCCAAACCCGGTCCTCGTGTCAACCCTGTGCCCCAGAAGAGGCCTCAGATAATGCTGGCCAAACCCGATCCTCCGCACAAGAAGAAGCGTGGGAGAAAGCCGCTCCACCCCGACCTGAGGGCTTTAAGGCAGGCGAAGAGCAGACTGCCTCTTCCTCCTCCCGCTCCTCTACGCCACCCCCAGCTCCTTAAGCCTTCCCGAGACGAGGGTCGACCCGGCGTGAAGAAGCCGCTGCAGCCTGCCAGCTTCACCTACACCGGCCTGAGCCGGAGCTCCAGAGACGAGGCTGTCTCTGCCTCCCAGACCTCCAGCAGCACGTTCTGCCAGTCAGGCGCCTACAGATCCGGGTCGCTCAGCTGCATTTGGACCAACCGCTCCCTCTCTGCCTCGTCTCCGTCCTCCAGCTCTTCTTCCCAGGTTAAGTCCAGCTCTTCCCCTCATAGCAAAAACTCTCTGTCTGAGCTGAAGCGCTCCGTCTCAGAATCAGGAGGCAGCAGAGGAAACGGCTTCAAAGCGTCTCCCCTGAAACAAGGTGGAAGTTCGGGGTCGCCGGGTTTGCATAGCAGCTTCTCTGGGAGCCAGACATCGACTCATCGCTCCCCCCTGGGCCAGAGGAGGCAGGAGGCCATAGGAGGTCACATCGGGCTGGTTCAACACAAGCAGCAGAGCGCTGGTCTTTCCAAACCATCATCATCGTCCTCGCCCACGCCCCGAGAACAAGCCAACCAGGCGCTCAGCCTCCGAGCTCTCAACCTGCAGAGTGTCAGCAAGCCCGCGGCTGCCGGCTTCCAGGGAAGCAACGCGGGCAGCGCTGCAGCGAGGTCGAGCTTGAGGAGCGGCAGCGGCATCGTTGTGAAAGGAGGGGCGGGGAGTCTCGCTCGAGCGCCGGCCGGGGGACAGCGCTCTGGGCTGGCGGTGGGTGGTGCTGCAGAGCAGGGGAGGCAAAAAAACGACCGAGGAAAGGAGATGTTGGCAGGAAGCGGCTCTGGCCGAGGGAACGGCAGCAGGAGGCAGGAGGAGAAGAAACACGGCCTCGGTTCTCAGAACCGGAGCCTGAACGAGCTCAGCACCGGAGACTCTGACGAGACCAGCAGCGAGTCGGAGCCTGAAGTCTCTCTGTATCCCCACAACAGCAGACCCAGCCTGGGCAACAACGCCACCGAGTCGGACACGGAGACCGACTGGAGGCCGGCCCGGAGTCTTCTGGAGCATGTGTTTGTCACCGACGTCACGGCAAACTTCATCACGGTGACGGTGAAGGAGTCTCCGACCAGCGTGGGATTTTTCAACTCGCGGAACCACTGAAGGACGTGGCTCAGTGTGCAGAGCTGAGCTGGACCAAACTGTCTGTCAAACACTTTCTTCAACAGCTCTCAGGGTTCCTACGGCGCTCCAACTACACTAAGCCCTTCCCACTTCTTTATACACTTGCACAAAAGCGTTGGGAAAAATATGGTGACTTTAAAAAGACGACTCATTTTCCAGTGATGTGACGGGAACTCGGTGGAGACGTTTCAAATGTCCTTCGTTCAGATATTTATACCAATAATGTAGGAACCCTGAAGTTTACACCCTGTTCACACCTGACGTTAAAACGCAGCCTGTGTCTGAGAGGGAACAATGAACGTTCACCTCCAACCGATCCATCCAGCGTAGCTGCTCCAGCTTTGTTCCAGGTCTGTTCTCACACCATCAGCAACGTTGCACTTCAGATCTCTGGAAAGAATTTTGGGATTGAATTGGATTTGATTAAATCTTCTGACACCACATGCTGCGTTGTAGTAGAGGGTGTAGAAACGGGGTTTAAACCTACAGATGGATGTACGACACCACCTCCCCAGTGCCTCAGGTTCTCCTCACAGCAGGATCGGACTCACTGCCACCGTTCAGCTGCGTGTGATGATTAGTTTGTGCCCGTCGGACCTGTATCCAGACTAACTGGGGCTTTGCCCAAAGCAGCATGTTGAGAAAAAAGTACTAAAAAAGAAGTGACGTCTGTCTGTGATCGCTGACTCTTCATCCACCTTTTCTAATCGTCTTTGAGTTTGGTTTGGACCAAAGGTGTTTCTGATGTGACTGATCTGGTTTTATTATCGACAGTATTTCTTGCACTACGCACAGTTTAAATGTAAGCTCAGACTTTCCATCGTTATTCTTTTCATATTCCTTTTCTACCATTTCAGGACATTTTGCGTCACCGTGTCTGTTGCAGTTGAATATGTGTTAATTTATAATTGTAAATATGTTTTTTGATCCGATATCTATCTGGTGCTCATATTGGCTTATTAGCTTCAGATACGTGTAGCCTGTGCCTCTGAAATTTCCAAGGTTTGAAATAAACCATCGTTATCTAAACAGTGAAAAATGCCCCCGTGTCTCTGTGTGTTCTGCTTTTTACACCGGACTTTAAAGTGGTACCGTGCGTGTTGCTGCGGTTCTGCTCTTCACCAGCAGGAGTCAGTGTTGGACACGGAATGAATGAAGCTTCTGCAGTAACTTTACTTCTGGGTGGAAGCAGAAAACTTCTGATCCACCTCGCTGCTGAATGGGATGAAGCCATTAGTCGTGTACTTCTACTGCTCAATGGAACCTGGATCAAATTTGGTTCTGGTTCGGTCTTTTACATGAAGCTGCTCAGGACCAGAGGGTGAGCGAGCAGCACTCCTCCCAGGCCGATGCAGCAGAGTCTCACATCTGTCAGTGAGGAACAGCAGAGTCAAAGGTCCACTTAGCAGGAGGAGCTGAGGCGCGAATGTGCTGCGAAACCAGCAGACGTGAAGACTGGCTCCCGGTTACCAGCTGGAACTTCACGAACACTTGAGTGCAGGAGCTGAGAACACGTTTTCAATCCCACTAAGACAAACACAGTCGCACAGAGCTGCTGTCTGCAGGTCTGCATGTGACTGACTGAAGCCATCGTCCCACAAAGCTGCAGATTCAGTGATTTATGGCCAGAGCCGCGCAGAGAGGTGGAATTTTCCCAAAATAAGTCTGAGCAAACAGGCTGCGACAGAGGGGCCCTCACAGCACGCTGGTATGCATAAACAGTTTGAACAGTGTGAGGCAGTGTGGTCGCCCACCACACACACACACACACACCAAGACTCAGCGTCAGTCTCGCGTACGTTGGGCACTTTTCACTTTTGTTCTGATGCTTGTTGTTGCAGCAACAGAAACAACTCGCACACAGTCGGCCTATTTTAATGACAGCGATGCGCTGCTGCCCCCTGGTGGCTGCCGAGCGTGTTACAGGTGACACTGAAAATCAAGTGTATTTCTACTAGTGCAACTAGAGCATTAAAACAGTTTAACAAGATGTTTTTCATGTTGAAATGTTGTCAGACGTGCTGGCTGCGTGGTTCTGTTAGGACCACACTAAACTTATTTGAGTCTGTGGACTTTTCTGTGTTGATTTGCAGCTTATGGCAGCGAACCGTTAAAACAAGAAGGTTCAATGTGTTGTTAAAGCACAAAAGAACATTTTATAGGAGCTCACAAAGAGAGGACTCTTCTTCAGACACCCACCTTTTTAATGGAAGGGTGGATTTTCTAACGATGTTGCCAATTTGCACACAAATCTATAAAATATCATCTTAGTTGTTGTTGAGCTCAAATGTTTGTACATAACGTTAAGTTAAACCAGTGTACTGGAGCAGCAGAGGATTTCTGTTGGTGGGATGTGAAAAGTGTCATGATATAAAAACAATGAAGCTCAAACTTTGGCTGTGAAACGTCCACAAATAGATGCGCGCGCGCGCACACACACACACACACACTGACGGCAGCCTGAGATTACCTAGCAGCAGTCTGTGTGTCTGTCTGGGTGGAAGGAGTCTCCCTGTTGGCACAAGTACAGCCAGACTGTCATCAATCTGCTGCTGAACTAACACCACTGGCTGTCAGCACAGACCAGTAGCCTGTCAGCCTGCGCGCGCGCGCGCACACACACACACACGCGGAGGGGAGCCTGCAGGGACCACCCACCTTTGTCTGAACACCCCGTCACACAGTAAAGTGAGGATTTGATTCACTCTCTGTGCAGCTCGAGTCTTTCTCAGTGGTTTGCAGATGATGTGCTGATGTGCAGATACTTGAACCTGTGAGGGAACAATTTAATTACAGAGACGCTTCTACAAAAACCCGGCTCTCACTCAAACTTCTGCTGCTCACGAAAAACTCCGTAGAGCTCATCAGAACCTTCTAGTGCTCACTTGAAACTCTCCACTGAAACCATCCTGTGGTTGTTAGAAACCTCTTCACACACATTCGCGCCTGTTGCTTGTGCTCTGCTAACATTTCCTGACATTTTGAGCTTCCAGCAGAATTTGGATTAATGAGGCGTTGGGAGGATGCGAACAATGCAGAGCATTTTGAAGAAGAGCTGCACAGACAGCAGCTCCTGGCAGCAGGTTGCCTGCGTCCTCTGCTGTGTGGGGGCGGACAGTGGCGACGCTGGGCCTGGTCGTGGGCAGCCGCTGATGCCGACTGGCTCCTCACACAAAAGTGAAAACCTTGAAACGTCTCGGTGTTACATCCGACTCCTCTTGAGTTCTCCCACTTGTACCTGTCAAAACCTGCACAGTTTGTTTTCACAGCGCACACGTGTCTTCATATATGTCTGTGTTAATGAGGCCCAGACTGACTGGTACCAGCACCGTTACTGCTGGTCCTGTTATTTACACTTTTCTGATTCAGAGTCAGATTTTATTTGAAACTGAGAATACTATTACGAAATAAATCCCTGTGGCTGCACATAACTACATTTTTCTTGTTTAATCCTTTTGATACCAAAAATAACATTTGTCAGAAAAAACTTGTTCAATCTACGAATAAAGGAACCAGTTAAAAAATGTTAGTGTGTGCTAGTTAATCGCCTGTGCTAGCTGTTAGCCTATGTTAGCTGTTAGCGTAAGCTAGCTGTTAGCGTGTGTTAGTTAATAGCCTGTGCTAGCTGTTAGCATGTGCTAGCTCTTAGAATGTGCTAGCTGTTAGCATGTGCTAGTTAATAGTCGGTGATAGCTCGTGCTAGCTACTAGCGTGTGCTGCACAAAGCAAACCACGACAGAGCGACTGCTCTGTTATGAAGTCTTCTCACTCAGAGGACAGAGAGCTGCAGAGCCGTAGTTCAGCGTCTCAGTCTAATGTTAAATTTCATTTTTGCACTGTGTGTGACAAAGTTTTCCTGGAGCTTTGGTGAAAGGCAGAATACTGTTTTAAGCTGCTAACTGCTGTACTATACTGTACCACTCTGTATTGCAGTTTACACAGTACAACACTTGTGTTCCAGGATGTGGGACCTGGTGGACACCCAGAGAAGCACCAAGGACACAGAACTAGGTGATAACAACCTGTCTGGGCGTGAGCAGGGCGGATACGAGGCTCAGCATCCACCACATCAAAGCTGGGTCTGACCTCGACCTGAAAACCTGATAACAACCTCCCTCAGACCTGCTGCTTTGTGTGTTTTTAAGGAGTCATTTCCATCGATTGGGTTTGAAGTGTTTATGTCTTTTCCCCTGGAAACCTGCGCATCCTCCTCCTCCTCACTGTAGAGATCTAATCTGGGCTGATCCACAAAAACCTGTGTCTCTGCAGAACCTGCCACAGATCCCACAGAACATATGTACGTCAACTTGTCCTGTGTCTCAGAGGTGGATGCAAAGCACACAGTTATTATTTATAACCTAATTTAAACCTCTTCAGACTGTAACCCTGAGAATCAGTTAAGTGTTTGACCCGGTTTGTTCCATTATCACAGACTGTCAAAGTCAAGGACGCAGAGGAGTGAGATCGCTGACAAACCTTCACATCGCTACACAGGCGAGATGCTTTGAACCTGCACCACAAAAACAAGCAGAGTTCACATGTTCTGGTTGGAATGGACCCGGGTCACATTCAGCTGAACAGCTGGACTGCCCTGGAGCTGTCTCCGGAGCCCCGGTCTGGGACCGGTGGTACTGGGCTGAGCGTGTCTGTGAGGAGGCCGCTCACTGACAGTTAAACCAAAGATCTGCAAAAAACCAGAACCTGTGGAAACAGACTCAGCTGTTTCCATTATGCTGCTGGGCTCTTCTGTGCAGCAACTGCTGAGGCTCATGGGTAATGTAGTTTTCACAGCACACCAGGAACCAGAACATTTAAGTTAGGTTTAGGTTTGACTTTAAAAAACATGTACAGTAAACAGTTAACACGAAGAAGTGGAAGAGCAGCTCCTCATCAGTAAACGGAGCTTAAATAAAAGCTCATCATCAGCACAGGAGCCTCTGACGTCATGTGAGTCCGTGCGTCACTTTGTGACTTCTTCCTCATTCACCAACAACAAATAAAGTAACACAGAGACTGAGGTCGTGTTGTTTCACACCAACTGTCCCTTTTTATTTGACAGCGTCTGAAGATGAGGAGCACAGAGTCCAGAGTCCGTGAGGAGCAGAACTCAAAGCTTCAGTGTGAACAGAAACAGGTACAACAAGTGATCCATTAATACTCAGATAAAAACATGTACACATGAAAACAGTCTCAAAGTCTCGAGAAATCAAAGTGTCTCGTGTTCGCGTCAGTTCGGACACGAGCACTTACACTCGGATATCACCGGGTACTGGACCTGTATCCACACGCACCTCAGGGCCCCTTTTTTCTGCAGGCAGCGCCATCGCAGGATCGTAAAATGAGTGGACCTGGCAGGTTTGCAGACCATCCCCTCAGGGAGCGAACAAGACCGCTTATTGTAGCAGCTCCCCACCTTCAGGTAGCGCGGCCAGAATCTGATGCCCAGGTCGTTCCACGCGTGAACCACCGGGCAGTGCGCGTACGACCACATCCACAGCTGCAGCCTCCGCCGGAGCTTCTTACTCGGCTTCTGCTTCTTGCCGTGCTGGACCTCGAACTCCATGGCCCGGATCTCTTTGGGCATAGCTCCGGAGAGCTTCGGGTGCTCCGGCTCGCCCATGTCCTCCGGCGGGGTGATGGACATGAAGTGCGGGTCGAAGTGGCTGCCCAACATGCCCCTGAGCTCCGTCTCATTCAGGTCCTTCTCCTTAGGGTCAAACGCCGGATCCGGATCCTCCCTTATGTCAAGTACGGGCAGAGTGTCGCTGGGAATGGGACGGAAGATGTAGTTGTAATGTTGGCACATGCCCTCCTCTATCCTGAAGCCCAGAGAGAGCAGCAGCAGAATCCCGGCCAACAAACACGAGTGATCCATGTCGTCTGTGCGCGTCCCAGGTCCCGCTCAGTCCCCACATCCAGGGGTAATCCTGCCAGAAAGGGCAGACACGCTGCGGGCTCCGCTCCTCCGAGTCTGAGCCGAGAGCGCACAACTTCTCAGCAACTTTCTCACTGCTGCAGCTGATCACACGCGGAGACACCGGCCCGTGACCCGCGATCCTGCTGAGGCAGAGACGGGCTCAGCCGTGAGCTTCCCCGGTCGGCAGGTCCCGGTGAGACAGCTCAGCGCCCCGCAGGTCGCCGCTCTCAGTCCGCATGTTGGCGCACGGCTGCTGCTCTGGTCCTGCTGCAGCCGAACTGCAGGCGCGTCTGACTGCACCCAGATATCCAGCAGGGCGGTGATGTAATCCGCGCTCCTTCCAGCCCTCCTACAGTGACCCGAAACCCCCCACCACGCGAGGTTTACGCACAGGGGCGCGCGCGCGCGCACAACACTGTTATTATCACTGTTCTGATTGATGAAGTAAAGAAATAATATTCATATCCATTAGGAACCAAGCAGTAGTTGGGGAGGGGGGGGGGTTATAGGGGTGATAGTGTATCGACATATTAGGAATATTAATATTTTCTATACAAATAATACAATGTTCAGAATCATGGTAATTGGTCCACGTGCATTCAGTTAATTATTAAGATCTGTTCTGCTACATCACCTCCAGTGGCAGAAATAAAGTGTCTACAGTGGACTGGACCGACTGCTGGCTGCACTGGTGCCGTTAGTGTGGTTGTCATGGTGATGGATGCAGCGTAACACTGTGGGGGTGCAGCTTACAGTGCTGCATTGTTGGTTCGGGGATAACTAACGTGTTTGTTGCAGTGTGTGTGTCTGTCTGTGTGTGTCTGTGCAGTGTGTGTCTGTCTGTGTGTGTCTGTGCAGTGTGTGTCTGTGTGTGTCTGTCTGTGTGTGTGTGTGTGCGTCTGTGCAGTGTGTGTGTGTCTCTGTGTGTGTGTGTGTGTGTGCGTCTGTGCAGTGTGTGTGTGTGTCTCTGTGTGTGTCTGTGCAGTGTGTGTCTCTGTGTGTGTGTGTGCATCTGTGCAGTGTGTGTCTGTGCAGCGTGTGTGTCTCTGTGTGTGTGTGTCTGTGCAGCGTGTGTGTCTGTGTATGTGTGTGTGTCTGTCTGTGCAGTGTGTTTGTCTGTGCATGTGTGTGTGTGCGTCTGTGTGTGTCTGTGCAGTGTGTGTGTGTGTGTGTGACTGTGCGGTGTGTGTGTGTGTGTCTGTGCAGTGTGTGTGTGTGTCTCTGTGTGTGTGTCTGTGCGGTGTGTGTGTGTGTGTGTCTCTGTGCGGTGTGTGTGTGTGTGTGCGTCTCTGTGTGTGTGTACTTTGTGCAGACTGAAAAAGGAGTTTTGGACGAGTCCTCTTGTTCCAGCTTTGTATTTCTTGTCTGTGTTTCAGCTCCTTCTGCTTCTTCCAAATATGAAACTGTTGTTTTCTGACTTTTCACAGCGTCTGACTGAGGAGCAGCAGCCTCCTACCGCTCTGTCTGCTGGGACCCTAAAACTGATCCGCGCTGGATTTCAGCTGGAAGAAAAAGATGACAACTACAGACGGAGACAGATAACTCATCTGTAAAAGGGAGTTTTCAGCCCTGAGATGTGGAAAATCAGCCACCGGAGGAGAAATCAATTCATGTGTCTGAATATAAATCAGCCTGAAGCTTCAGTGAAGCAGTGCAGGGTCTGTTTTCTGTCCTCGTGCCGAAGAAAGAGAAACTGGTTTTAATTGAAAACTGGATTAAGTAACAGGAGGCTGTTTGAGGACTCCGTAGTGACACGTTAGTAACCGAAGGCTGGAAGCACAGAAAGATACTTAAATGGTCACAATTCATTCAATTAGTGAGCGAGGCAGCAGCTCGGCCCGACTCCTGCAGGCAGGAGGCAAAACCCGTTGGAATGTTTGCTCATGTTGTAAAGGTTGAATTATGAGGCTGATAAAAAACAAGTCTAATGCTGAGATAAAGGGCCGACTGTGCTGGTGCCGACCGCGCTGAGACCGGGACTAACAGGCCTGAATGTGGGGAGCTGGTTCCTGACGGGAATCCCGCTGCTGAGGGTTAATGTGTCCACACGGAGCTGTAACACTGCAGCATGTGGCGTGACCTGTGACCTGTGACCTGTGACCGGCGACGGCTTCCACGCGTCTCTTTGCTCTGTAAAAGCAACTAGTGACACGTCCGCCTCTTTGTAACAACCTCATCACAGCCTCTGAGAGTGTGGAGCAGCTGACACCACGCCAGGAGAAAACGACCAGGGCTTCTACCAACGACGCCACGTCCTACCTCTGACCCCTGCCCCCCCCCATCTGATGCCGAGTCTCAGTATGTGGGTAATTTTCTGGGCCGCTGATGTGACGGCGTGTGACGGGCGCCTCTAAACTGTCACATCTCCGTGGAGAGGAAGTTGGCAGCAGAGAGGAGATGCTCAGATAAGACTTCCTCTCTCTTTGGAAACCTTTCATCCTTCCTCCGATCAGGGCCACAGAGAAGGAGCCACAGGGGACCCCGGTTCACGCCGGAGGCCCCCGAGGAGTTCGAGGCTCCAGGAAAAGTGGCTTCTGAGCTTCAGTTTTTCAAACCACCAAGCTGTAGCTAGTTTCATTTCCAGCAGCCGCTCGCTGTACTTCTTAATGAACGGAGAAGAAATTGCTGCTGCAGCAGGAGCGGGGGGTTCAGCAGCTCCCGCTGCACAGCTGCAAACACACACGGGTCCAAACATTTTTCCCACATGCAGTCACCAGAGAAGAGCAGCTGTGTCACAGAACCACTCCGTGAATTCGGAGTGGTTACATTCGTGTCTCCAGGACGCCGAGAGAAAGTCCTGAGGTGGGTCTTCGCTCACTAGGTGTCACACAGTGTTACGCCACCAAGAAGTTGTCATTCTCAGGGGCAGGGGGGGGGGGGGGGGGGTG
>JAUMTR010000011.1:14939680-14999581 GCA_032270685.1 Microctenopoma stevenorrisi | reverse complement strand
CCAATTTGTTCATGTTAATGATAAATCCTCAATGCACTCAAAAGTTAATTATGGGGTCCCACAGGGTTCTGTGCTTGTCCCACATCAGACACGCTGGGATTCCTGTGAACATGTTTTCTGGAATATTTGTAGAAGGATCGAGCACGAGTGTAACGTCTTAGATGGTACAAGAGCACATCGGATATTTTTAGGAAATGAAGACGTTTTTATTATGACTTAATAAAACGAATAATAAATTCAGTCTCATCTTTTTCTAAAGAGCAGAGAAAACATTTTTACTGGAAACGTAAAGTGAGGACATTTGTTTCTGACCAACAAAGGAAAAAATGTTTTTGCAAAGTGAGAAACGTTTTTAAGACACACACACACACACACACACACACACACACACACACCTCCATTCGCTGCCATTAGTTTGACTTTTTCCCCTGACGTTCCCTCTCTCTCTCTGAGCGGTTTGTGGTTGGAGCGGCCGACACTATTTTCCAAGCTTTAAATTCACAGACAGCTAGAAAGACAGATGGTTTCATCACACACACACACACACACACACACACACACACACACACTCTGGCAGCGCTGCAATCGGAGAGCACCCGTGTGGTTTTGTGGTCGTCTCCATTAACAGCAGCAGCAGCTCTGCTTCACTTTTAGACCTGTGCAGCAGCTGAGCAGCGAGCAGCAGATGATCACGTGTTTCATTTACCTCTAATGCCACTTTAACGCACACACACACACACACACACACACACACAGCGTGTCTTTGTTACCTGGATGTAGTCCAGTATCAGCTGATGTCTCTGTTTAGCCGTGGCCACCTCGCCGTCAGTGATGGCCTCCCGCAGTGCCTGCTGGGTAATGAGTGCGTCCAGGTCCAGCACAGAGGACAGGCGACAGTACAGGCTGATGAACTTCTCCTTGTAGGTGCAGAAGTGCACTGAAAACACAGAAACCCTCTTTAGACAGGGTGAAGAGAAGTTCTGACTGAAGAGACGTCCCCAGCTTAATCAGCTTAATCTGGTCTTAGGTTCTGTCCCTGTCATCAGTAACAACAGATAAAGTCCCAACCTGACAACAACAAGTTCACAACTGCATCTTCACAACAACGCGGGTCTGCGAGACGATACAAATGTTGGTGAAAACGTGACTCGTCTTTGGTTCTGTAACAATGAGGCTTCAGTTCCCGATGACTCCAGGTCCAACAGGGAAACCAGTCACGTTCAGAGATTCACATTAAACCGTTTTATTCAGAGCGGTGAGCGGCAGCTGGTGACGAGGCCGGTGGCTGCACAAAGACAGAGTATTGTGCAGTGTGTACAGGTGTTACTGACACATTCTTGTGTGTGTGTGTGTGTGTGTGTGTGCGTGGGGGGGGGGGTCAGCAGAGAGGCCGTCCTGCTGGAGCCTGCAGGCTGATTTAGTGCTTCTCCCTGCAGACGTAGGTGTGTGTGTGTGTGGGGGGTGTGTGGGGTGGGGGGTAGAGAGAGGCTGCAGAAACACAGCTCAGCCTGTTGATCGTCCTGAACACACAGCGTCAGTGCAGCAGCCTCAGCAGCTCTTCTTCACGTGACTCTGTGATGCTGAGATCAGGACTCTCTGTTGTTCTGGTCTCTGGAGGACCAGCTGGTCTGGGGTCTCTATTCTGTACACCTCATGGTTCTACGTCTTCCTACGCGTGTGTGTGTGTGTGTGTGTGTGTGTGTGTGTCGTTACCGAGCTCAAACATCTGCAGGGGGAGGTGGAGGAATCCTGACAACGGGGTGTAGGGGTTGGACTGTCCGGGGGCGGAGCACACGTCATCGGCTGCAGGCAGCAGCAGCAGGAAGGAGACGCCGTGACCGAGCTCCACCACCTCCTGACTGTAGAGACGGAAGTGACGGGCCTGCGCGCACACACACACACACATTTTTTTCTCCTGAAAACATTTAAATCTGTTCCCCCTGCCACCTGTGTGCGTGGCAGCGCTCACCTGGTGCAGAGGTAGGTTGATGTGTTTCAGCAGGGACTTGATCGCCGTCTGCAGCTCGTAGAATAGCAGGGGGGCGTGGCTCTCGGCCCTCGGCTCCTCGCTCTCCTTCTCTCCTGCACCCGACAGCATCTGGATCCAGTCCCACTCCTCCCTGAACGCCAGAGACACAGAGCATTTATCAAAAGGTGGATGTCCTGCTACGGGTGGAGCTGATGCTGATGGGCGACGGAGTCAGAGACACGTCCAGGTACCACACTTCACACCTCCATCTGTTCTCGTTCCCTCTGCTGAGCCACAGTTCCCCTGCGAGCGTGTGTTAAATGGCCTCTGTGTTCGCCTCACCTGAGTAATCACCTCCGTCACCTCCGACCAACACCAACAAATAAATCAACAACCAGCTCATTTACACAACGACGACTCACAGACTCGTGAGAGCAGGAACCAAGGAACCAACACACACACACACACACACACAGACAAAGCTCTGTCCCACGTCCAGAAATTCCTCTGCTGGAGGCCAAGGAGCAGGAAAACGTCTACCTGCGTCGGTGCGGAGCCGATCAGATGGGACCAAACACAAGCAGAAGCCTGATATTCTTTTCAGGCAGATTAACGCCTGTGACGAGTGACGCACACGTCAACGAGCTGATCACCAACAGGCGTCAAGGTTCCTTCCGAACGACACAGCAGCTGGTTCATAAACAGATCAGTTGTCGCCTCTTTGATTCGTGTAGGACGATACAAGTTGATGTGATTTTATCCTCCTCCTCCTCCACCTCCACCTCCTCCTTCCTAAATGTGACCAAACTCAGCAGTGACATGAAGGTCTGTGCTGAACGGGGCCTCTGGCTCCTACACGAGTCATGGGAACGCTCTGGTTCTGTGCGTGTGTGAGCGACAGAGAGACGTACCTGGAGACGTTGGCGTTGTCTCGTACGCGGGTGTGACACAGCATGTTGGGCGTCCGCTGGGACACGAGGACTTTGATCTGGTCTACAGAGCTGCTGAGCTTCAGGTAGCCCAGGTAGAGGCCGGGGGCCAGTCGGTGAGTGCTGCGCCGCTGGTACGCCAAAATGTCCTGTGGTGTGTTCAGGACGTCACACACACGTAGGAAAACAACAGGCTGAGCCACAGAACATTTAATCTGACGTCACTGACTGACCTGCATGGTGATGATGAGGACGTCGAGGGCGTACGGCTCCTCCGGCGTGGACAGAGACTTCCTCTGACTCTGCAGCTTGGTCACCTGCATCCACTTCCCGCTGAACAGCGAGTGCTGGCTCTCCAGGTCACGGATGGTCACTAGCAGCACGTTGCCGTGGCGATCCTTGATGGGCTCGTAGTGGACACGCCCCAGGTTGTGAGTTCCCAGGAGGTTCTGCGGGAGAATGCCTGTGAGCACGTCTGCAGAGCGCGAGGACTCGGAGACGACCAAAAGCTTCTCACCTGCAGCTGCCCGGCGGCTGTGAGCATCTTGTGTCTGGCCTGCAGCGTGGAGGACGACGACATGGACACCGACATGCTCTGTCTCAGCCACCGGACGTCCTCCCACATACAGGACAGCTGCAGGGACGGAGACAGAGGATGGAAATCAGTGTCCTGATACCTGTCCCCTCAGAGCAAAGCAGAGAGAGCTCTGTCCACAGTGAAGACGGCTAAAGCTCCTCATCCTCTTTTCTCTCTGCGAACAACAAGAGTTCCGCCTCACAGCTGAACCTCAGTGAGTTACACCTGCGTTCAGGTATCGAGTGAAGATTCTACACATACTGACGCCGCATCTGTACCTTGGTGAACCACAGGAAGTCCTGCATGAGTGAGCTGCTGTAGGAGTCGTCCACCTCCACGATGGGGATCTGGTCTTCTGCCGTCACCAGTAAACTGTCCTTATGGTAAAACACGGCGGCCAGGTAGATGCCCCTGCACACAGGAGGACAGACACGTCAAAGCCGCGGCGCTACAGCGTGTAAAACGTGTCTCTGTGACACAAACCTCTTCAGTGTTTTCACAAACTTGTTGGAGGAGTTGAAGAGGTGTTTGAGACTCCGGGAGACTGACTGCTTCCTGCTGGGGTTCTGCAGCTTGGAGGGATCTGAACACGAGAAGAGAAAACGAGACTAAACACATGAGAGTAAGAGCGTGTTTACGGGTCATCGGGGTCGAGTCACTCTCCCATGTTACGGCCGACTGAACCGCAGCTTATCTCCTCCATTCGTTCGGCTGTCTCTCTCTTTTCCCTCCTGTCCTCAGCGATGCCAATCTGCAGACCGCGCTGCCCCTTTGTACTCTGGCTAATTAAGCGTCACATAATTACCGTCCTGTAAACAGACGACAAGCTGGCGCTCACAAACATGCTGTGAGCTCCCGCTCTGCCTGACTGCTCCGTCCCAGCCGTCCAATCAGACGACATGACGGCGGGTCAGAGGAAACGCATCTGTCTCTAACTGTGCTACAGAACCCGCAGAAGCTCAGCCCTTCATTATCTGTAGAATGTGGTGAAGAGGTGCATCTTTCTGTCTCAGCAGGTATCAATTTTTCAGGTTCTGCCGCAGCTTCCACAGAAACTCACCGTAACCATGGTGACATGATCACTACATTTGTTCTGCGGCCTGACCCGCGTGTCATCAGACAGGCCGGACGACCTTTCGCTTCCCATCAGACACCGGAGTGTGTTCAACGAGCCGCTGAGGGCAGACACACACACACGCGCTCAGTAACAGGCTGTAGCTGCCTCCAGCGCTCACGCTTTCAGACGAGCTGGAGGCTAACTGGGTTTGACAAGTGGATAATATGACAAGCTCGCCGGGCCTACTGTGCAGCGTCACTCTGAGTAAATACACAAATGAGTTTAGCTTGGAACGAACTGAGAAACGTGATTGGAGTTGATTAATGGAGTGAACACCTTTCCAGACGGAGAGAAGGACAGAGGGGACTTTCTCCAAATCGCTCTTATGCTGCTTTATTAGCTTATTGCTTATGACAACAGATATCGGCCACTTGTGCAAATAGAAATTAAAGTGGGCTAAAAACTGCTTTTGGACTCGTTCCATTTCTTTTTTTACTGGTGTAGCCTTAGTTCAGACGGGTGAGGTGGGACGACTCATGTGACCTGGTTGGTTCAGCTCTCACCTCCAAACTCTAAAATACCAGGTGTAAAACGTATGAGATCCGCCGTCATGAGCCCAAAAACAAAGGGAGAGAAAAACAGAGAGAGATGAGCCGCGTGACGAGGAGACGACTGACGGTGGACAGCAACAGAAAAAAAAAAACCTCCAGCACATTATTTAGCTTCTGCATGCTTCTCCATCTATAGGCAGACACCTCCCTGTGTGTGTACAGCGCTGCGCACACACACACACACACACACACACACACACACACACACTATAAATGAACATACGCAGGCTGCTAAATGATGTCGCTCTGCTCTAATAGTGGCAGCTTTGTGTGCGCTGATTCATTTCACACATTTATTTTTGGTTCTCTGAGAATAAACTGTATAAACACACAGTGTAGATTTTTAGCTGCACACACACACACACACACACACACACAGACTTTTGTCATCTCGCAGACGTTTCGTCTCTTCTCTCTGTGGGGGTCTCGGCTCGTTCTCCACAGACTCTGCAGCAGGACGAGTCAGTTTCCTGAAGGACACGATGGAGACTCGAGGAAACGAGTCAAACTCGCTATAAAAACTTTTAATTCACACCAGTGTCTGCTGCTCGGTGCAGCCGACGTTTCTGACGGTGCAGAAACAGGTGGATGGAAACTCCACAGTGTTTGGTTTCTTCAGTCCGTGGGTGATTTACAAAGCGGCTCCATCAGTGACACAGAACGGCCAAATCATGAAAGCTTATTTATGTGTCCCCCCCTCCCCCCGCCGTGTCTCGGGCTGCTGTAAAGAGACATTCATGGTCCCCGGCCGACCGCTGGGATAAAAACATTTTCATTATGCTCCATTACCATCCGGGTGGATGGGAGGTGGAGGAGAATGAGCAAAACGAGACACTGTCAAGTAGTGAAAGTTAGTAGCAAGAGTAGTAGCAGCAGCAAACCCTAACCCAGGTGAAGCTCTGTTAGTGTGCAGCTACGTCACACACACACTCACCTCCGCAGCAGTAGTGTGTGTGAGTCGCTCGGACCTGCTGCAGCAGACGCTCCATGGCCTCGACGTGGCCCCTCCTCCTGGGCTCCAAACCCTCACTCTCCCTCCAGTCTGAGGACAAACAGTGAGAGGACGTTACATGCTGCGTGTGCGTCTGTGTGTCTGTGTGTGTCTCGCTGTGTGTGCGTGTGCGTGCGTGCCCGGTGACCATTGAACCCGCTCACCACAGGTGGTGACGTGAGCTGGACAAAGACCTGAGGCAGAGTGTTCACGCGTTCCTCTGACAGGTGCTAAAAGGAACCAACAGTCCTGAAGCAGCGTTGACGTTCCTGATCACAGGACGATTTATTCAGGACCTTTACGTTGTAGAATCATTTAGTAAAAATAAGCAGCTTACGTGTTATCTGTAATAATCTGAGCGTCACGTTTTTCTTTTACTGCTGTAGGACGCAGTACATGTACTCAGGAAGTAGTAGTACTTTTACCTGACGACTGACTTCTGTGATGCTCTAATGTTTTAGTCGCACTAAGGTGTTATTTCACTCGCTGTTCTCTGCATTTTAAAGCATACACCCACACACACTCTGCTTTTAACACACACACAGCTGTACAAAGCCAGACAATGCACACATAACCAGACACACACAGCTCAAGGCTGAAGTGCTGAAGTCGTGACGATGAGATGAAACCAACAACACACTGCCGACCACCGGTCTCTGCCATACGACACTCAGAGACACCCAGAGAGCCTCAGAGAGCCTCAGAGACCCTCATAGAGACCATCAGAGAGCGTCAGAGACCCCCAGAGAGCTATAGAGAGCCTCAGAGACCCTCATAGAGACCATCAGAGAGCGTCAGAGACCCCCAGAGAGCCTCAGAGACCCTCATAGAGAGCCTCAGAGAGCGTCAGAGACCCCCAGAGAGCCTCAGAGAGCCTCAGAGAGCGTCAGAGACCCCCAGAGAGCCTCAGAGAGCCTCAGAGAGCGTCAGAGACCCTCATAGAGACCATCAGAGACCCGGGAACAAACCATAATTGTGTTCTTTTTAATCAGAAACGCGTTCATTCACTTTTACCTTTAATTGTTTTTTTTTAATTTGTTGTGATGGACGTGTGTAAGACAGGACTCACTGGACGGAGCTGCAGACGGAGGGAGGGAGCAGGCCGGCGGACCCCAGCCCTTCATGTTGTAGGCCGACACCCGGACGTAGTACAGTCGACCCTGAAACGTCAGAAACACGAGCGTCAGGACGTCAGATCATTTCGTCAGAACGTTGAATGTTATTTCTGAGCCTCAGCCGGTCGTCGCGCTCTCGCTGTCTGTAACCCGTGTTTCATGAATCCGTGTGTCTCTCCACCAGCACCGAGCGCAGGTTCACAGCAGCAGCAGCTCGGCTCGCTACCCGCCCACAGTGTGTGCTGCCCTTCCTGCTCCACCAGCATGTTCTGGTCTAAATGTTTTCAGGAGAAGCGTCTCTGTAAATGGCAAACAGCAGATGCACCGCGGCGGGTGTGTGTGTGTGTGCACAGAATGCATAACGACTGCACACACACTTCAAATGTCACCGATGCCACTCGACAACCCACAACAGCGACGTCACAGTCTGCTAACAAGCAGGAAGAAGCCACCTGTCGTGTGTGTTCAGGTGATAACAGTGAGTCTGTCAGTAAATCTTCTACTTCATGTGAAAGACAAACGACTGAGGCTCAGAAAAGCTCAGTGTCAGTCCCTCAATCTGGAGGGTGGTGCTGAGGTTACCGTGGTCAGTCCACTGATGGTGCACCTGAGGGTCTGTAGGTCATCCAACACCATCTCTCCAGCAGGCAGGAAGAAATCCTTCAAGCAGCTCCACTCCACTGCACGCACACACACACACACACACACACACACAGAGAGAGACACACACGCACACACACACAGGGAGAGAGACACACACACACACACAGGTTAATTACAGATCGATAGTCCTGAGACGAGGACCATTACCCTCACTCCCGTCTCGTGGCCTCCAGCCGTCCCTGCTTTCCTGTCTGTGGACGGGTTCCTGTGACCTTCTGTCCTCAGACCCTCGCTCCACTGATTAACGTCAGCGTGTGTGGAGCTGCTCTCACTCGGATAACGCTTTCGTGTGGTGCTGTTACCTCTGTATTTGGTCACCACGGCGGAGCTGAGGCACTGCGGCTCCTGGAAGGTGACGGTCAGCGTAGTGCTACTGCTCACGCTCAGACGGACCATAGACGGGGCCTCCGGGGGACCTGTGCAGGGGCACAGACAGCTCTGTCAGTTCTCAGTCTCTGAACTTTAAATCTAAATCCTGTAACGTGCCATGGACACTCCCGGCCGCATCATTTGGAGCTGCAGCCGTGCATCTCCGCTTAGTCCTTACAATGACTTTAAGCAGCACATAAGGAAGCTCTCAGTGTCTCTGAATCAAAATCAGTGCCGGGAGAAAACTGCAAGGAATTTGTTTAGTGGAGTCTCCGGGGGGAAAAGAACCACATTATATGATGGACTTTTATCCTGAAGCGGTAAAATAAAAATGCTCAATCTACACATGATAAGATAACAGCCCCCCCACCATAGGACCAAAGCCCCGAACAGAGGCCAGTCTCTTCCCAACAGAGAGGAATTATGACTTTTTATTTTGAAAATGTTTTCACACACACACACACACACACACACACACACACACAGAAGTGTAAATGCACCAGATACTTTATTGCTGCCACACATCAGAATGTTGGGAAGGAAATAATGAACTGAAATGAAAATAATTTATTGAAATCTGACTCCAGGAAGCAGCAGTGTAATAACAACAGGCAGCATGAAGCTAACAATGATCTGTGGAACCAGGGGAACGTGATCACATTCATCTGAGCAGAGACATCTCCAGCTGGCAGGCTTTTATTTTGTATCCCCACTGATCAGCTTTTATTTTGTAGCTGCAGGGAAAGGTGCAGCGTGTCTGCAGTGACTCACGTGCGTGCTGGAAACCCGTCCTCATGCGTTTGTACAGCTTGCCCCTCCACTCCCAGGCCCTCAGCTGTTTGTCCTTGTGACAGGCCTCCAGCGAGAGGCCGTCTCTCTGAGCCTGAGCCGCCAGGTCTGCTGCCCGCCGCTCCGCCTCCACCACCAGGGAGCTCAGGTGGGCCTCACGACTCTCCACACTCACAACTGCAACACAGACACAAACGCCGTAGGTTTCAGATTGTAATCCGTGTGTGTGTGTGTGGACCTCGAACTCCCTGTGGGGCTGGTTCTGCCCAACACGTGCGGGTCATAAAGATCGGAGACACCTCATCACATTTAAAACGACGCTGTGGGTCTGAGCATCAGCAGATGAGATCTGACAAAGTCCTGTGGAATGGAAGGTGAAACCAAACAAGTCCAGCTGCTCTGGATAAAACCGTTTTGGAGACGACCCTGACCTGGATCACAGATAATCAGCAGAGGCTTTTTCGTGGGCTGGATGTAGAGCGGCGGCTCTTGTTAATGAAAGAAAGAGTTTGTGGAGGAGTAGAAGCTGCAGGTCCGGTTCTATCGAGGCTGACTGAGGCCAAGGACGAGGCTCCCTTTGTGCCAGACAAAAGGAGACACTGTGTGTGTGTGTGTGTGTGTGAGAGAGCTGGAAAGCAACTCAAGGCCAGACAGACAAAATGTCTCTGAGCATGTAACCATAAAAGGACCAACACTGAACACAGGGAGTGAGAGTGAGCAGAACCGGTCCAGTTTCCTCTGCAGGGACGTACAGTGGATCAGCGCACACACACACACACACACACACACACACACACACAGGACTCTGGGACATGAACGAGTCTGACTGTACTGTTCAGCTCATGAATACGTTTCTGACACATGAAGTAAAAGTGTATGATTCTGTCCCGTCCCGGTCTGGACCCATCTCACCAGATGTTTGTCTGAATCAGAGGTGATTGTGTTATTAGATTAAAACACAGATCCGTGTGTGTGTGTCCCCGTGTCCGTCCTCCACATTTGTCACGGTCAAACTTTCAGCACGCTGCCAGCTCGCCCAAACACTGCTGCTTTACTGCATGTTCGCCCGCCCGCTCTCTCTCTCTGGTCCAGTTCTTACTCACGGGCCGTGACAGCAGCGCAAACAAACAGCAGCAGCACAGGCAGCCCGTGTGTGTGGCTGCAGAATCTCCAAACATAACCTGCTGTGTAGAGAACCGTCTTTAACCCGAGGCCCGTTCTGTCCCAGAAACCCGCTTTAGATGTTTTCACATTTCATTTTGGATTTTACACGTGTGTCACTTACCTGTGAACATCTGTGAGTTTTTACTGATATTCAGAACACACACACACACACACACACACAGCGACACGGGACGCCGGGTCCGGACTCGCTGTGGAATAAACATAGAGCAGCCGGGGCCAGGAGGGAAAACAGCGCCACTGTGTTTGTTTACAGAGATGGGAGTTTACAGAGTCCGGGCTGCTGTTTGGAGAGCGCTCGCTCCGAGGCCCCCACGGGCCCCCTACGGGCCCCCCCACGGGCCCTCAGCCCCCCCCACGGCCCCGCAGCAGTAAACCACTTGGCTGTAATCGTCTCTGCGTTTCATGCATCACTAACAACTGTTCGCCGACAGAGCTCGCTGGAGCTGGGGCTGCTGGGAACTCACAGTGTGGACTCTCCTTGCCTCCGGCCTTCAGCAGCAGTTTGGCGATGGGCGTGTTGTTGGTCATGATGGCGATGTCGAGCGGCGTCAGGCCCTGGCTGTTCGGGGTGTTCAGGTCCAGCTCCTCGGCCGAGAACTGGTACAGGAGGATCTGCACCGTGTCCAGGTCCTGCTGCTCCACGGCCTCGAAGAGACAGTCACTGCCCTGCATGGTCTGGGGAGAAACAGACCGAACGGAATATTTTTATGTTAAAACAAATTAAATCAAACCAGCAGCCCAACTACAACTAACTTCCTGTTGCTCGTTTGACACCTGTGCCTCTCCTCTACTCGCCGGCGCCCCCTGCTGAGGAGAGCGGTTATTTATTTTAATACCGAGACAACGATCGATAAACTCGGATTAAATCCACCCTGAGCCGACCAGCGAAACAATCTGCACCAGCTTTCGTGCAGGATCATCTGGTAACCATGGTAACATGCATATACATGTATATGCATGTTACCATGTACCTGATATACATCAGCACACCAGACCAGGTCCTACAGCCTGTGTGTGACACGTCTCTGTCCCTCGGCGTGAAGCTGCTGCCTCGATGGTCTCAGGTCTAAAAGCAGCACGCTGCAGATTATAGAAGATTTATACTGCTGCAGAAAAACAAAGCAATTCTTCCTCACACCAAGCTGCACTAAGAAAGAATCGATCAGTCCTTTGTGGCTGGAGCAGATTTCATCAACAATCCACAGGGAAGCATCAGTCACAGACATGCTTCATGTGTTTGTTTCACTTCGGTCTCTGCAGGCGACCGATGAGAGGTGGTGCAGTCCGTTAGCGCGCGGTGCTTATAAGACAGTAACCTGCAGGGTGATGCTGAGGGTGTGAGTTTGAGCCTCACCTGGAACAGCTATGATAGCTCAGCGGGTGGAGCAGTCGTCTTCCAGCCTCAGGGTTATCGGTTTGATTCTCCGCTCCATGTGGAGGTGTCCTTGGACACAAATACTCACAGACACAGGTCTAGCAGCTGTTCAACAATTTCCCCAAGGATCAAGAACGTATTATTATTATTTTAACATCCTTTTACTTCAGAAATGTTTGCACAAAGAAGGACAATGAGGTTTGGTCTGGAAGCAGGACTCAGGACAGTGGCCTGGTAGCAGAGTGGTTGAGGCAGAGGGCTGGAAAGCAGGAATCCCGGGTTCGATTCCCAGCTGAGTTCCCCAGGCCCAGCGCTAGCTCCCCGGGCGCCGCCTGTGGCTGCTCACTGCTCCCCCCAGGGGATGCAGAAGATGTATGCAAGTATACTGACGTATGTGTATTTGGCTGCTATAAATTGTCCAGTTACAACATTAATGTGGGAAATTATTTTGTTGAAGGTGATATTTAAGTGAAAAGCACATCCGTGTGTCTCTGTGACGCACAGGAGCACAGTGACGGGTCGGTCTGGTCCAGTCCTGGATCGTGCTGCAGCACCAAGGATCCACTTCTGCTCTGAGTTCAGATCTCACACAGGTCTGTAGCGCCCTGCTCTCCAGACCTTTAGTTCTCCCCCCTGCCTCTCTTCCTCCCACTTTTCTTCTCTCCCATACGTCCCTCCTCACCCTCCTCTTCCCTCGTCTGCCTCTTTCTTTCATGTCTGCTGTTGTGACTCGTCTGGAAATGTCAGCAGGCTGGCACACTGAGTTCTGGCACGCTGCTGCAGCGCACACAGTTTGACCTGTAACACCCAGCATGCGATGAATCTCAGGCACCAAATGTTTCACAGGGCAGCAGGCAGGACGCGAGAAGACGCTGAGACATGGTGACGAAGAGCAGGACTGAAACCAAATGCTCCCCAATGACGCTGTCCATCAGCTGCCAGGTGTCTTTGAGCAAGACACGCAAGACTTTCACAGCCCCGCGAGCTGTAAGTGACCAGGTGAGGCGGGCGGTGATGGACGGACAGAGTCTGGTTCTCTGATGGAACCAGGAACATCAGCTCACCGATTCAATAACAGATGTGACAAACGAAGGAACACAGAGTTCAGGCTCCTGAGACGTCGCTGGTAACAGCATTAGAGAAGCGCCAGATGAGATCTGTATTGATCTCATCGGCGTTTTATGTCCCGTCTTTACAACAACGAGACGTGACGACGACCAGCAGGCTTCACCGGGAGTAAAACACGAGCTTGCGCAGCACATGGTGACAACAGTGGGAAACACTCACCGAGGTTTTGCGAAGCCGGTCCGTCTTGCCGAAGAAGTAGGCATCTTCGAAGGAGGAGGTGCCTCCTCTCAGCTTCTCCGACAGGTTGCGGTAGAGACGCTTGGCGGCGCTGGGCGAGGCCGGCCCGCTGGGGCACTTTCTGGTCTGGGACAACTGCAGGTTCTGCATCTGCTGGGTCATATAACCCGGCAGGCGTCTGTGGGGATGAATGAAGAGGAGGAGAGATGAAGGTGAACAATCTGGACTGAGCTCAGTTCTTAAGTCTCTACAGATCCTGGATGAACCGGTAAGATTAATCAGAAACCTGCCACTAGGTGGACGACGGGTTCACACAACGAGCAGAGAATCAGGAACAACGTTTCTCTGCTGCAGCCACTCACACTCCGCTCCTAAATGAGCCCCTGCTGCCCCCCGACAGCCCACTCACCAAGTGGCTTTAGAGTTCTGACGTGTGCAACCTGCAGCGTGGTGCAGAGCGTTTCAGTCCGTTCTTCAAAGCTCATTACTTTCTGTTAGAAACGTTGCATAAGTGAAGCTCCATTGTCCAGAACAGTCATTACTCACACAGCTCTGTCACACGCACTAATAAACCTGCTGAAAACGGACACCTGCAGCATCTCATCATTCAGTCAAATAAAAACCTGATTGTTCAGTGGTTCTTTACATCACCCCTCTACCTGCCGCAGACTAAAAACTGGACCAAGCTTCGCTGGGCCGTCAGCTGGACCTTCCTCTGCCGAGTCCTAATCAATATTTCACACTCGAGTTGTGATGCACTCGATGTATCCGGCACAAACATGGACTGAAACATCGCGAGCGACACACAAATCCATCAGCACACAACTGACCGAGCATCGACGAACAGCTGCAGAGTTCTTAAACGGTGACGCTTAAATTAACCCCGACCTTAAGACTGAAAGGCAGCACAGCCAATTAGGCTTCACGTACAGCTGTGTGTGTGTGTGTGTGTGTGCGCGCGCTGGGTCAGCTGACTGTAATTGGCTTAGCAATTGATCCCGAGATCAATCCTTCAACCTGATGGTGCGAGTCTCCCGCTGTTCCACGCTGACAGGAGGCAGACGAACGGGAAACTATTCAGACTTTTTAATGTATTAATTTTGACTATAGGAACCAATAAAACCAAAGCTCAGAAACCTGCGCGCACACACACACACACAAAATGTCAAAGCGATCACGGTGTGTGTCCGTGTGTGTGCGCACGCTGCCTCAGCTACAGGTACAGTACACCCAGTGGCTCTGAGGACTAAAATAACCACACAGTCCCCCTGCAGCGTCCAAAACGTCAGCGCCCCCATCAGGCCACTCCATCATCATCATCATCATCATCATCACAGAAAAAGATTCAACGGTTCAAATAACCATCGTCAGTCTTCTTCTGTTTGTTACCTAAATGGTTCAAATCAATCTCAATATTACACAAAGAAAACCTGAGTAGGAGAAAAACCTGCCTCCCACTGGGTCGCTGCTAAAATCACCGCAGGAGAACGACGAGGACTGATCCAGGAGGTCATCAAAGAGCCGCTGGGTTAGAGTCATGAATGTACCGTCAGGAAGAGGCAGAAGCTCAGCGGTCTGCTGCAGCTGCTGTAAAACCACCAGCGTTCATAATGAAGCTCTCTGCATTTACTCAGGTCTGTTGAGCTGAAGAGATTTTAAATATTACACAAACACATGAACCTGAGGCTGTTTGCAAAGATCGGATCAAGGCACAGAACCGGGACGTTCTCACCTCCAGCGGAGGAGTTGAAGAAGCAGCAACACTTCACAGTACAGTACATCATGTCTGTCTGACACGCTGCAGCGTGATTGGCCGCTGTTGCACAACACAGCGCCACATGCTGTTTACGGCATCCTGCCGCTCAGGCGGGTCAGCGAGCAGACTGTGACAGCAGACACCTGCTGTGTACACGCTCGCCTCCGACTGGCTGCCGCGCCGTGAACGCACACTGTGCGTGACCACACGCTGTGCGTGAACACCTGAGGCACGCGTCAGGTGAGCGGCTTCAACCTTTAACCACAGAGCAGGTAGCCATGGCAACAGCCCCGACGCAGCATCCAGATTTTTCCTTCAGCTGCACTGCTTTTCTGTACCGACCCGTGTGTGTGTGTGTGTGTGTGTGTGTGTGTGTGTGTGCGTGTGCGTGTCCTGACCTGTCCAGGCTCAGTGAGGATCGGGGGAGTCCCGTATAAAACAGGGGCTTCAGGTCTCGGATCAGAGCATCTCCAGCTGGCCTCTGGTTCCACCTCTGGGCCAAGCGTGAGATGTTACTGTCCGACCTGACACAGACACAGAAAAAGGGGGGGGCACAGGGAGACATCAGAACCAGAGGCGATAAACCCACAGCTGCAAAGACTCACTGCTGCTGCATCCTCCCAGACAGAAGAACATGCCAACAGGTGTTCGCTGGTGAAGAACAGAACGTTCCACCTGCCTTCACCTCCCGAAGTTTCCTCTCTCACGTTTCTTTAGCACAATCGTCTTTTCTCTCCACAGAGACAACGAGACAGAAATTCACCACTTTTTTCCCCCCTGCACGATGAGAACGGCAGCGACGAACAGACGTAGCTGCAGCAAGAATTCAGCAGAGGAAAGATGTGAATGTGGCTCCCTCCCACTAATCCCAGTGCACCTGAACTGATGGACGATCCTGCACCAGAACCCACACACACACACGAACACACACACACACACTCTGTCCTGACACCTGTTGGATCAAAGCCGCAGCACAAAAGTTGTGTCGAAGCTGTCGAAGGACGAGAACCCTGAGAATGTGACGTGATACTCACTGGACACGATCCAGAGGAAGTACAAGAGGCTGTTCAGCAGCAGATCTATCCCAGCGACTGAGCCTCCTCTGCTGGGTTAAATCTCTCCGACTGATGCCCTCTGGCTGCCTCTGGCTCTCCGGAGCTCTGGATCATCTCCGAGGGAGAGAAAGAGACTCCAGCAGCCCCAGATGTGATGCTCAGTCCAGAGTGTGACAGAGTGTGTGCGCGTCTACCTGCTCCCTACTCTGGAGCTCCGGCTCTGGCCAACTGCGCTGAACACCTGTTCACCGGCGAGTGCATCGCAACACATGGGCGCGCGCGCACACACTCACACACATATACACACACTCTCACAGAGCGAGCGAGCGAGTGAATGAGTGAAGAGAGGGAGGGAAATAATGAGACGGGGATGTTGGAGAGGAAGAGAGAATGGCAAGGCACGATGTGGATGGGGGAGGAAAGAGAGTGTAAGTGGGTGCACATAGTGATATCACACACACACACACACACACACACACACACACACTCTAGTGACAGTGAAAGCCCGATGAAGGAGGGGGAGGGGCAGCAGCAGCAGCAGCTCTGAAAGAACCGAGAACAAAAGGGGGGAGAGCGAGGGAAAGTGACAGTGTGAGGAGGTGAGAGACGCTGCAGATTAAATTTACTGATGTAAGAGGTAACAGAAGAAGAAGAAGAAATCAGAGCTGCTGAGTGACGTTTTTACTTTATTCTGCTGGTTTCTCCCAGTTAAAAGGTTTGACCAGCTTCCTACAGCCCAGTTCACCCAGTATGACGCAGAGCAAACCTAAGAAGGTCCTTCCTCAGCTTCCGACTCTTCATCAAATGTGGAATTCAGGTTTTCACTCAGCTTTCCTCGAACTGGGCGTAAGAGAACTTTATGAAACCGCTTCATCCGCTTGGTTTCCATTAAAGGATCAGTTCACCAAAAATCCACCTGCACACCTAAAGCTGCAACTTGTGTTCAGTTGTTCCCTCTTCTGTGGCTCAACAACTGTTGGTCAGCTGCAGTCACAAGTTCTGACGGCGAGCGTCCGCGTCTCGCTGAGGTGACAGCAGCTGTTACACCTGCTCGCAGCCGCGTGAAGACGCCGCATGTCAGGAGCAGACGGTCTGCTCACATGTGCAGACTGTCTGCAGAAATGACGCAGCGACACTGCAGCAGTTTGTGATTTTCACCTGCAGAGAGAAATCTGATGTTTTCAGATCAGTGTGTGCAGCAAAGAAAAGCCGCTTCATCGACACGTTCACAGTTTGTGTGTGTTTCACTTTACAAAGCTGCTCATTAAATGATGTCTGTGCAGGTTAAACTTAACAAAACACAAACACCGTCACTGTGCAGAGCGAGGTATGGAAGGAGGAGAGAAACCCTTTTGTTCTTATCGCTCAGAGCAGCTGCTGCACACAGGAACTGGTGTGTGTGTGTGTGTGTGTGTGTGTGTGTGTGTGTTGATCCACGTCCAGCTCCGCTCACGCGCTCGCTGTAATAATGGTCGTGTAAACAGTAGAGGAAGGAGGAAGATGACAGAGTGTCCAACAGTCTCCAACAGCTCTGTTGGAGGATCAGTGACGGGAACGCGGTGATGGAGCCTCTGAGCCAAAGCTCTTCACCATCCCTCAGCTGTCCTCGACTTCGCCTGGTGCTCGGAGCAAAGCTTGAGGACGGAGTGGGAACACCTGGATCAGGGGTCAAGTGGAGGACCTGAGCGATGATGCTGCAGATTCCTCCGTATCTCTGAACGACGGGGCAGCGGATTTTTCCACCTGCTCTGCCGTGGCTGTGGAAAACTACCATCCAACACACTCGTGTTTCCAGTTCTGCCTCATTAAGAGAGTCCTGGTTAAACACAAGCACTGACTCATCTCCGTCTCCGTGCACTTTTCATTTTTATCCTTTCAGCTTTCCAGCCTGTTAGCATATCTACAGGCTAAACGAGTGTTGTCATCGGATTCATTTATATCAAGCGTGACTCTGAAACACCTCTGGGTCAAATGATCGTAGATGAGGATCAACAGCAACACGACAGGAACCATTAACAAACCCTGCAGCAGCCGCTCCACGCGTCAGCTGTGCCCGCGAACACGGAGAAACTCTCCTCATGTCAAGCTGAGGACAGCATCATCCGTTTACACGCGTGCGGCGCTGTCACACCGCGGCCTTCAGCTACACTACAGCTCGTCGAGTCTCAGCAGAGTCGTGACTCTTGGCTCAATAGTTCGTTCGCCGTGGTTCAAACAGCGGAGCCGCGTCAGTAGCCTCCAGCTGCACCACCCTTCAGGAAACAACAGCCGCTAACAACAACTGCAAACAATTAACATGCCAGCATCCGCCGAGGAGACGCCGGCTTCGATTGGCTCAGAGCTCAGGATCGCACTGTTTCCATGGATCCCATCGAGCACCAACAGGTGAGGGGGGGTGGGGGCAGGGACAGAGAGAGAGAGCGGAAGAACAAATCTGCTCATTTGAATATTTACACTGATGTTTTCATGATGTGTGCAGCAGCTTCACTGATTCTTTTTATCGCAGCTCGTGGGGAGAGACGCTGCTCTGCTCCGTGAATGAGACGCGTCAGAAACTCAGCATCTTCGTGTCACAGCTGAGCGCTTCAGCTCAGCAGCGAGCATCTCCTGCCCGCAGGAAATGTTCCTTCTTCTGTGACCCCGCTGCCTCTCGTCGTCTTAAGGTCACGTGCTGAGGTTCATCTCAAAAACTGTGTTTCTGTTGATCCGGGTCGACGCAGTCACTCAGACACAGCGAGTGTTGAGCTGATGTGGACGTTTGTCGTTTCAGGGAAAGAGTCAGTAAGACGAGTAAACACCCACAGTTCTGACGGGTCGCCAACATGCTGAGGAACGGGCCGAGTCATCTGAGGAGAAATATTACACACATCCCACATTTACAGTGTCCGATAAGCACGCAGCATCTGATTGGCCAACAGCAGAGCATGATTACACATAACGTGACTGTGTGTGTGCGTGCGTGCCATGACAGAATTTATGAGTGTGTGGGAGTTTCTAGCAGCATCTCTGGGATGTGACAGGAAGGAAATGACTGGAATCCATCACAGAAACGTGGCATTAGCGCCTCTCTTCACACAGAGACAGCCCCTCAGCTCTGTCCACATCTGTGTGTGTGTCGGATCAGGAAACACTGGAAAACTCATCTTCAGTCAGTCAGCGTTCCCCTCCGTCACTGATCCACCACAGAACAACCAGAACCGACCCTCTGACGCTACAGACGAACGGTTCAAGCATGACCAGGTGCAGGAGGTGAGCTCCTCTCTGCTCGTTTGTCAGAACCAGATCCAGAACCTCTGAACTGAGGGGACATCTTAGGCCCTCTGTGCACCCCCCTCCAGCCGACCGCGCTGCTCGATTCTCGGTGCAGAATCTGATTTGAAGACGTTTATTACTCTCTGGACTGTGTTATTATCCCACCGGTACCGGAGGCAACGCGCCCACACAAGCGCAGACCTATGCTTCCCCCAAACACTGTTCTCAGTCTGAACGCCCACCGACCACAGCTCAAATGCCCACAGCTAGAGCAAGCAAAGCTTTTCAAAGTGGAGGTTTCACACGGCGCGCAGAATAAAAGCAGAACGATCTAATATTCCTCTCTGCTGGTGACAAACCTGAGCCTCACATAATGTTTGTACGAGCTGTGAGAAGCCTGCTGGGAGCGAGGAAGTGAACATCCAACACATCAGTGGAGTTTGAGACGCACAGCACATTAGTAACCACCAACAGTTCTTCTCATTACACTGAGACACACCGACTCCTGCTGATTGATTACTTGATATGATAACGTTGTAATCGTGTGCTTTTATTTTGAAGGTAAACGGTGACAGTGAGCGAATTTATCCTGCGACAACAGGACGACGCACAACAACATGTTTGGACATTTTCTGCTCCACTGGTCCAAATAAATGGACCCGACATTTCTCACCACTTATGAGTCACCTCGGTTCTGATGGAGTCTTTACACAGAGAGACAAAAAAAATTACAACACAGCACCTGATCGGCTCAGAGCGAGCGAAAAAGGGAGAGAGAGCGAGAGAGAGAGCACACAAGAGCGAAACGGAGCGAGAGAGAGCGAGAGAGCAAAAAAGAGAGAGAGAGAGCTCCCTCTAATGAGCTGATGAGTCAGGAAACTTGCAGTCACGACAGTTGTTGAGGTTGTCCTGAACACACACACACACACACACGCGCACACTGGATGCTGCTCGTACCATGTTCACTGTAAACAGACTTGTGACCTTTGAACCTGGCAGCACCAGCTGATCTCAGCCTAACTGCTCCTTGTTGCTCATGTTCGAACCTCAGTTTGGTCCAACATGAACTGAGGAGAAACAAAAGACACTGAGGAGCCCTTCATCAACACGCTCCTCTTCACATCTACAATAAACCCAGAGACGATTTCCTGCTTCTGTGTTTTCCTCCATCTTTCAATTGTTGTTTCCAGCGCACAGATGGAAGGAGACGAACAAACAGGTGGGGGGTGGAGGGCCATTTAAATGAGGCAGAGCAAAAACAGCTGTTCTACAGCTGTAGAGTTGCACGATGACAAACGTGGCATCTCATTCACACTGAACCTGCTACAACAGAGCTTAACGGGATGCGTCCTCTGCCTGCACAGCAGGAGACGAGCTTCAGGAGGTGGAGAGAGTGCTGCTGCTGCAGACAGGTAAGACGTCCGACACCAAATGTGTTCAACAGTAAACATGAAAGGGAAATTCTTCTTCTTCGCGTGTCCAGGACGGATGAGCAGGTTTGTCCCTCACCTCAGTGTTTAGTCTCCAGACGGCGTCGTTAATCAGCTGGACGTGTTTGTCTGCTCTCGCCTGGATTAACCGTGTTTTTGCTTTCGCTGAGACGTCAGGAAGCAGCAGCTTAAAACCAGCGCTGTGTCCGGGGACGAGCTACGGCTACATCCAACCACGTGTCACTACAGGCAGCTGATCTGTAGATGACTGGAGTGAAGTCCTGTGGACCGACGGGTCCAGGTTTGAGGTGTTTGGAACCAGGACAACAGATGAAGTTTGTCCTGCAGCTGGAAACGTGATGACCAGGACGTGTTTCGGTAAAGAGAGCGCAGACACCAGTCCAGGTTCGAGCAGCTGAGTCAGATCTGAACCTCACGTGAACCTGGACTGAAGAGTTCAGGACGAATCGGGACGAGCAGAAGTTCTGAATGTGCAAAAACAGGTGGCGTGGCTCGCTAGTCTGTACAGTGAACCAGCTGGGCACAGGGATGCTCCTGTGGAGAAGCTCGCCGCCTCATAGTTCTGAACCAGGAGCCTCGGTCCCACCTTCCTCAGCGCCGGGTCAGAGTTAACACGCGAACCACATGTTGGAGCACAGGACGGTTCTCATCATCTAAACCTCAGGAGATGCAGAGCTGCAGATCAGCTCCACTAAAACTGCCTTTCTTCCCTCCTTTCCATCGCCATAGCAACAAACAGCTAGCGGTCATTATTCTTAATGGCTACCTTGGGCCTCAGCGTGCGTGTATGTGTCAGAACAGTTCTACACACTCCAACAACCCCACTTCAATGGCCCCCTGAGGTGAAGCCTGGTGTGTGTGTGTGTGTGTGTGTGTGTGTGTGTGTGTGTTCAGTGATGATGTTCCAGAATCTTCTGGTCCTCGGCTGTATATCATAAAGCTGGATCGTCTGACAGCGTGCACAGCCACAGCTGAGGAGCAGAACCGCCGCTCCTTCACATGGAAATGAGCAAGTAAAGGTTGTTCAGGTACGTTAGCAGCAAACCAGCACTCTGCAGGAGCTGCAGCTGGGTGGGTGGGCTGTGGGGGGCACCACTGTGCTCCAGATGTTACGGGGCGTGGGGGGAGATTCGGTCTGCAACATCTGCCGAGCATTCAAACTTCTTGTTAGTCATGTCGCCCAGGCTCAGCAGCAGGTTCTGCCTGATCCGACCGGGTGGTTCCAGCCGTCAGCCTGTCGGAAAGACGCAGAACAGCAGGAGGGGAAGTGTGTGTGTGTGTGTGTGTGTTTCCTTCTTTAGTCACTTTAGATAAAAGCTCAGTGTCACGAAGGAAAAACTACAAAAGCTAAACGATGACAGTTGGTTTGCGACTGGACCGACGTGAGGTCCTCCGGGTGTTTGGACTCGGATACAGCGGCTGTGTCTGAGGTGTGTGACTCAGCTGCCCTAAAGATTTATTCCAACCACTGTGAGCTCGTTTAAAACAAATGCAGTCAAGCTTTCAGTGCAAAATGGAAAAGGATGAGGGCGCCAACATAATCTCGTTTCTCCGATGGGTCACGGCTCCTCTTATTAAATCAGGGCTCAGAGAAAAGTTTCAGAGAGGAAACAAACAGGGCAACGTTTCAGAAATCAAAGGGGGGGGGGACTTACTTTTTCCTGGTGTCGTATCTTCCCCCGGTTCCCAGGCTCTGTGAAGGAGACGGAGAGACAGGTGATCAGTAATCAGCTTGAGCTGCGGTGATGCCCCTCTCTACCATCCAGCCCATCGATTTGACCCTGACGCTGAGCCTGACTGGGAAACATGGACCAGTCAGGCGTGACGTTAAAGGACCGGGCTCTGGTTCCAGGTTCCAGTGTGGTTTAGTGTGAAGAAAGCAGCTGCTCAGCTGTTGGTGTGTGGGAGGACCATGAAGGTTCAGCAGGAGGCTGCTGATGCACAGAAGCAGAGCTGGTCTCAGTGGACCCGATCTACAGCGTCATGTTCTCTCAACATGATGTGTGAAGAGAGGACGGATGGCCGGGTTAGGGCAACATGGGGTGAAAATACTCTGTTGCCTTGACAACGGCAGGCGATGCAGTGAGGGAAAATGCAGTTCCACTCCCCCCCTGCACCCCAAGGACACTGCATCTCCAACAATGAGCGAGCGGCAGGATGCCCCTCCTCTGTCACGGGTCGTCGTCCCGGTCAAGGCTCGTCACGTCGACGGGCCTTAAAATGACAAGTGAGCGGCTGCTGGAGACGTTGGTGAGCACGTCTACGTGCAGCTTCACAGGAAGCATCGCTGCAGCAGCACACAGCTGTAGGAGGAACCACAGGTGCCGCCGTCGCTGACCCCCCCCAGCCCCAAGGACGAGCTCATGGCTCAACACACAGAGGAATCTGTCACTTGTGTGGCTCCACGATGAGGGAGCAAACTCGTCACCACCGGGCTTCGTCTTCTCACAGCGTTTAATGTCAGCCTCAGGTCTTCTTCCTGTTTCCTGCCGGGACGCTCGTGTGCGAACGACCCGTCACCGAGGTTCAAATCAGAGGTTTAATCCACACGCGGCCGACAGACGAACAGGTTCTTTTTATGACCGTCTCATCTCTGCTGACCCGAGTTCGACTTTCATCCTTTCACTTCTTTCACTCTGCTGCTATTTCTGTGAATGTCAAGACGTCCGGCGTGTTTGTCTGCAGCTGTCCAGACAGGACGGCCTCTGTTTAATGTCAGCTGCTGACGGAGCGATGGCCGCTCGGCGATGAAAGGCCGCGCTGACCTTTGCCTGCACCTCAGTGTGTGTGTCTGCGTGTGCAGAAACTACCTGTGGACGATTACTACAACGTGTAAACCCAGAGTCAGTCTACTGCCCCCTGCTGTCCGTCACTTTCACCCTGACCAAGGCGAAGCGCTCTGTTCTCTGGAGAACGAACAGTCCAACACTAAACTTTGTCACTGCAGATCTTAATCATCACGCCTGAAGAGGAGGAAACTGAGTCACTCGCTTTGTCCCCGAGCTGCACAGGTTGGACTGAACCTTTCATCACCTGCACACACACAGAAACACATCAGCTGGAGGTTTGTGATGTAACAGAGCAGCCATGTAGGGCCTGGTGAGAGTCTGCAGGGACGTGTCCACAGAGAGACCGCTGTCAACAGAACCAGGTCTTATGTAAGAGAGACGCAGTCCGTGTTTCACCGCAGGTCGTTTACGCTGCGCGTGTTCAGACCCAGGAGAACAAAGCTTCCCTCTAAGACTAAAACCCAAAGAAAAGCCGAAGCCCTGACACTCGGCTCAACAATCTGCAGCTTAACTCACGTGTTCTGTTACGCAATGAAAAATATGTGACATTTCAGAAAACCCTCCTCTCATCATCTGCACAGAGAACAGCTGATGAATCACCGCGTACTCTTACTGAACGCCGGACGTTCTGTTCTCCCCGTCAGACAGTGACACAGTGTAAGTCAGCTGTAGCAGGAGGACGCCTCCTCGACTCCTGGGGAGGGCAGACCTGAGCAGGTCACTCTGAATGGGACTTGACGAAGAGTCAGGTGAGACGTTCGTGCAGTCATTGAACTAATATTCCCTCTCACACACTCGCCACACTTCTCTCAGCCGATGGAGTCTGACCGCAGACAGCTGAGCCCCCCCCCTCCAGCCCCGCTACTCCTCGCTTCACCTTGCTAATTTGAACAAGGCTTCATTTTCATATTTGTCAGAGGCCGAACTGTAGCGGGTTTGTTGGCCTCCGCCTGGGTTAATTAGTCCAGCAATGCCAGCATTCATGGCCGGGCGAGGAGCCCGCAGACGGGGGAGGCTGAGCCGTCCCTCCTGGCAGAGGCCGCCGGCTCTGGCACCTCGAGCGCCGGCCAACAGGCTCGCCCACTGGGTGAGTGACAGGCCGACTGGCGTGGGCATGGATCGGGGACAGAGCTGCGTGTGGACGTCGTACAGCGATCATCACCACTGGAAATTAACTGCTGATGTATGTAAATGAGGCCGTTTGTACGTCACGCACCATTAAGTTCACACGTCTTCTTCATTAATCAGCACACAAACTGCAGGAACACGCGTCTCAGTCAGTTCAGGATCGCTTCAACATTAATGCAGCACCGGAAATAAAATGACATAAATCAGTGTGTAAGTCACAGATGAAGGAGACGTGATGAAGAGGTTCAGTTCTCTGACCGTGTTTCTGCAGAGATCATTTCTTCTCCTTGTGTTTTAAATGGTGAAATGATCTGTTCTGTATCTTTGGTGCCTGCATGAGTTTAATCATTCAAATCAATGAAACGTCGACCGTGCAGAATCCGACGGCTGCGTTTCTGTCAGACCTCACAGAATAACACGGCTTTCTTTTGTGATGAAGACACACGCTATTTATTAGATGAATAAACCGTCCTCTGCGGTACATTTCCTCTGAAGACGTTTCACTGCAGTGCAGCAGCTGAACATGAGCCAACGTTGAGTGAGAGGCTGCAGCCGTCCACATTTGTTTACGCAGTCCTCTCCTATCATGCAGAGACACACTCTTGGAGGAGGAGGAGGAGGGCGGCGGCAGAGGCACCAATCATTCGCTGGAGCTTGTGTTTCTTTAAGGAATCAGGCTTAATAAGATGACAGGCTGAATTTATGGAGCCAATATTTCATGGTGCGGTGATTCATGGAGGATTTGGTGCAGCGAAGCAGCTTAATGGATGTTCAGAAAGACTTGCTTGACTTGTGCCCTGATATGATTAGCCCCGTGGGAGTACGGCTCCTTAATGCACCACTGTGCTGGTGTTGGAGAGTGTTTGTGTACAAAGGAGGCGAGTGGGTCCTGAGAAACATCTATGAGTAAACAGGACACACGGACAGGTCCCTCCTATACTGGACTCTATGTATGGAATGTGGATTTCTGCTTCATATGGTCCATGTGAGCGTAACCAGCCACGCTTCCCGTCGCATCACCTCATCTGTACAGCAGCAACCGTCAATGCCGTCAATGCTCCTCGGTCAATCAGCCGGGGCTCATTAAGGCAAAGGGCAACAATGGAAGAGGGCACACGTGTCAGGTTTGATCCCGTCATGGGAAACGTTTTCAGCTCATAAAGCAGCTCCACACACCTTCTCCGAGCTCATATTGAGCCTCAAGATATGAACGAACAAGCACAACTCGCAGAAGCTGATCCTGCTCTCATCAGATTTAAGTGGGACAAGCGGGACTCTAACCCGGTCAGCTGGTCACCTGGACGACTACCTCTGAAGGCTGGGAGACCTCATCCCCTGTAACACGCCTCACGCTGGCACTCCACAGGGCTGCGTTCTTAGCCCACTCTCCACTCGCTCACACTTCACCAACGCCAGGGTTCAAGTCGTTATAAAGTCCTGTTGCTAATAATCATTCTCAACATCTGCTGCGTCTACGAGCTTCCTGAAGTCTCACATGACAAATCCGTCCAAAGAGACGATTCACAACAATAAATAAAGTAAAGGTTTCCATCTTGGCTGGTTTTACTGTGAAACGTGAGCTCAGCCACACAGAGACGAGCAGATCGCCTCAACTCTATGGAAATGGAAATGTTGACTCAGGAAGACAGACAACCAGGGTCCGACGCCCATCAGAGAGATAAAGAAGTACAACCGCCTCCTCAGCCCGGGAAGATTGCCTCCACCAGCCTGTGTCACCGCTGCTCACAAATCATTCTCTTCAACTTTTCCTACTAAGATCAACAGCATCAATCTAATGATCAGATGAATCTGCTGTGTGGATTTCCTCAGGCTATGAGTGTGTGTTGATGGAGAAGGTGGAGCTGGAGGGACGGAGACAGCTGGCAGCTCAGACTCAGCCTGATTAAATTGTCACAGCTCTTCCCAAAGTTTCCTCTTCATATTTAAAAGCTTTGAGAAAGTGCTTTTATATCTTTACGTTTAAAGCAGGAGGGTCCAGAGCGGTGAGGGGAAGACGAGCGCGCCCCCTGCTGGAGGTGGAGAGACTAACACCAACTAAAAACTGGGGCCAGACACCTGTTGAGCTGCAGAGGTGTTTATACTGAAGCGTGTTCGCCTGTAATGGATTTTTTGCGGCGTGTGCTTGGAGATCTGTGTCAGATATGATCAGAGTGATTGTTCTGAAAATGCTGAGCTTCGGTTTAATGAGAGGATTTCTCCTGTGGTAGATTACAGGAAGAATCCAGATTATCTGAGGAGCTGCAGGAGATTCGTTGCTGCACAAACTGTTACTGTGCGGGATCCTAACAATCGCTGTGATGTCCTAAGGACCGCGTTCGGCTTTTGTATTAAGCACAAGGTCAGTCAGCGCTGTGCTTCTCCTCCCACAGCTTCTCTCCGTCTCCTGCAGTTTCCTAGAAATCAGCAGCACAGAAAACTGAGAAAAGATCCGACTTGCAGGTCTAAAAAATAAAGTCAGTGTTCAGGAAGGATTTCTGACACTAATCTATAAACATCTGGATCGTCCTATGTTGACTTGCCGTCAGTCACAGAAACTTCAGGAGAAACTGATCCTCTGAAGACAACTAGGTGGGAATTTAAAGAGAGAAGCTGGAGGCTTTGCTCGCACAGGAAGGTTAATACCTCCGTTTATCTTCACCTTATCATCACATCACAGGAAATCGTTGGACAAATGAACAAAGACTCTGTGTTTGCCATGTCGATACAGATGGAGGCGAAGAGTAAAGACGGACTCCCTGGAGGATTCAGCAGCTTCACAATGAGCTACTGCACTTCTCCTGCATAATGCAACAGTCTGCATTCAAGCCCTGCTGCTGAACACCACCTGCTGCGTCGTGTCTGCAGCTGAAGCGACGTCCAGCCACACACCTGCACAACTGTAACTCCGTTATCCGCAGAGAGAGTGGAGCAGCAGGTTTCCAGGCTGAGAGGACCCCCCCCACGGTGCTGCTGTCATTCTGCACCAACCGAAACTCTTACTGGCTCCTGTTCAGGCACACACCGACCATCAGCACCAAAGGCTGTAAACACGAGGAGGAGCTAGAGTCTAAATCCTTAAACTCTCATATGGATCTTTGTGAACGTGCAGCAGGTGGTTCAGGTCCAGCTGAGGCTACAGCTGGACAAACACAGAAGCTTTACCAACGGTCATGACGAGCCAATGACCATCAAGCCAACATGCGAGCAGATATTTCCGCTGGCAGTCACAAAGCTGAGCAGGCTGTTGGCTCCATCGAAGTTATTTCCCTGAAACATGCACCAACACAGTGATGGAGGTTTCACGACGGAAGAAGAGGGAGGTGCCATTAAATATAAAAACATCCAAAGATTAGTAAATGTTACCAACGCCACTGTAAAGTATGAACGTCAAACACAGCTCTAGACACTAACAGCAGGGGAAATCTGAAGCGTCGCAGCAGTGCGGTCGACTCTGGTTTCTCTTGTTCTCAGTTTAGAACGCTTTGATGGAACCACGAACAGGATCTGCTGCTGAGGAGCTGCAGGAGGAGACGTGGGAAAACGCCTGACATTACAGAGCGGCTGTGCGGTAATGACGTGTTTCAGTCTCAGCTCACACAGCGCTCGCACCGTCACTCAGAGCGACTGTGAGTGCACAGTGTGGCGAGCCTCAGAGAGGTTGGAGAACGGGGCGACATCAGATCAGGCAGGTGGAGAACCAGAGCAGTCAGTCCACAGCACACACGCCACTTTTTTAATACTTAAAGATCACGATGGATGAATCCCTGCAGAGTAGAAAAGTGATTTAAATTCAGTAATTAATTATAAAGCATCACATGACCTCTCCAGTTAATCTACAGCAAGACAAGAGCCTCATCTACTGCGTTTGCGTTAACCTCCACAGGGATCTGTGCTCGGACCCGTTCTCTTCTCTTTACTCGGGCCTTAGTGAGTTCTGTTTATTTTCATGGTTCTGTGTGAAAACAAAGCCTCTGTTCTACTGCACAAACTCTGGAGCCAGTGGAACCTGTACGCCGACCTATGTGGGATCAGAAGTGACTCGGTCAGTAAATTCACAGTGAAACTCACCATCTGCCACGGTCAGCATGAGACAGACTTGACTTTTAAAACGAGCATTAAAATAGAAAAGACTCATCCGTGGTACAAAGGAACCAAACTGTCATCCTGTTTGTTGGGATATCGGATGTATCAGTGCTGCCCACACAACAACATTCAGCGTTGATTCATCAGTGTCACAACAGAGGAGCTGCTCACTGGTTCTATATGCAGCACACATCTGAGGTTCGGGGCCCACAACACAGATTCAGATTCATGTGCTGCAGCTTGGTTTAATCATCCACAGGGCGTCCCCGACTCCAGCGGCTTCACCTGGGCTTTGTTCGTGTTGTTCACGTCACCATTCACACGGAGGTGTCAGGTAAACGCCACACACTCTTCTCCCACAGCGAGTATTCCTACACTTGTACCTTGAGGTGAAGCTTAGCGGCAGCTTCTGGGTGGAGGTCAGGTGCTGTAAAGTAACGTCTCCGACACGTGGCCCGCGTCGGGTTGCACTGGTAAAGATGGTGATTAAATGAAAGGAGAGTCGACACACTGAAGCATGAAGAAGCTTCTAACCGGAGCCGATTTATTCATGCTTCTGAGGAGAGAGCCAGCTATGTGTCAGCCTCTGACTCACTGCAACTGGAGAGGTTCAATGAGTCCGGGCCAGGACAGAGTTAAAACACGCAGAGCTGCACCACAGAGCAGAAAACAAAACAACAGAACCACAATCAGAGATAAAGAGAGTTGGGCCACAGACAGTCGCTTCTCTTTGTGACACATTTCACAATAAGAGCACACAGCACATATGAATCATTTCTTCAGCCACTGTGAGCATTTTAAATACCTGCAGAGAGTCACGAGTTCCATCCAGTTCATAAGTGAAACTAAGAGAAATAACCCGGTTTTGGTTTGACTGGTGATGGAGTTAAGAGGACAAACGTCTCAGAACCAGGAGATTAGAAATGAATGACCTCCACGAGGCCAAAGACAGACTCAAAGACACTCACGTGGATGTTGCGGAGCTTCTTCCTGCCTCTCTCCAGTCGACTCAGCAGTCTCAGGTGTCTCTGCTCTCCGGCTGCCGGCTGCAGCAGTCGGTCATCGACGGAAACGCTCTTCTTCAAGTCGGCCCGGGTGCTGGCCCGCGCCGGTGAAGCCCCGCCTTCCGCTGACGCAGGGGGGCTCCTCGCCCCCCCGCCACCTCTTGCTGCGGTTCTTGAGCCACGAGGCGGATCAGGTGACCAGAAGTCCCGCTGCAACGAACCTGGACAGGAGAAACCAGAGACGCCCGCTGTTACCAAACACCACAAACGTGGACAGAGACGTATTAATGACAGGAACGAGACCCAACAAGCTGTGAGGAGAAAGACTTCAGGTTTGACTCCTCTTCTTTCCTCACACCACAGAATTACACTAAATCTGTTTAAAAAGCAGAAGAGCAGGATTAAAGGCATCGTTTCACTACAGTAACTGTGCAGCTGGTGTCGTGTGTCCGTTCATTCAGCGTGATCAGGTTACAGGCGACGACCCGAGCTGCTCAGTGCCTGGATGTGTTCATACCGCACACACAGGAATTACTGGCTTCGTTTCTTCACTGAGTTTAGACTCGTCACCTTAATATTTCCCATGAACAACAGCAGAGTGGACACACCGGGCCGACACTGAACGACAACCTCAGCTGAGTCTGGACCAACAGGTGGCACCTTAACACATGCACTGTGAAATACTGCTCTGCACCAGCAGGTGGCAGTGTTTCCCCTTTATCCCCGTGCACAGCCTCAAAGGGCTTTATAAATGAGTCAAATGAAACCGTGAAGCTCTGGGACTCAGAGACAGTCACAGGTGTTTGACTCGAGAACAGGTACGACGCTGTTAGCCGTCACTGCATCACCAGACCTGTGGCTGTTAGAAGAGCAGGTCAGAAACCCAAGAGAAAGTGAGCAGAGTCACACTGACAGAGCTGCGTTCTGATGAAGGTCACACACACACACCTGGAGTCACGGCTCCCTCTGGTGGACAGAGCGCAGACATGCAGCTCTCAGATGTTGAATGAATGTAGATTTGTGGTGGGGGGTGATTTATAAATGAGGTGAGAAATCAACCTGACATCAGCTGTTGAAAGACGTAAACAGACGTAAATACGGCTACACAGATTCAGGACAGAGCTGCTGTGTTGGATTGAATTAGACTGCACAGGTGCAGCTGAGGCAGTGATCTCGTCAGGAAGCTTTTCAGTTTTATTTGGAAGCATTTCATTCTGGTAAAACGGACCTGACCTCGTCGTCTTAAGGTTTTTATTCCAGCGTGTGATGCAGCACAGATGCTTCAAAGCCTAGTGTCACATTTTCATCAAGAGAATTCAAAGAGCTTCAACTCATGAGAACCTGGTTTCCAAGCAACTGATTGAAGCAAGAGGACAGAGGACAGACAGGAAATTCAACAGATTGAAAGCTGCCAGTAAGCGTCACGACCCCCCGAACCCAGCGCCACAGATTCATTCAACAAGCTTCAGCCTCAACACTGGAACTGAAGAAACGCCGCGAGACGGGAACATAAAGCATCAGAACAGCTGTCACGGATGAATCCGCCGCCGCCGCCACAGTTATCACAATGTGTCTACATATTGACGTCTGAGATAAAAATTCGTCATCAGGTCACTGCAGGCGTCAGAAATACGTTAAAGACGAAATGACGTGTGTGACAGGTAAACGAAGGTGATGGCAGGAGAGAACGACGAAGACAACGAGGTCCAGCACTGAACGAAACACAGATGATAACAGCCGCTCCAGCTTCACTTAGAGGACGAGTGGAGGGACGGCAGACACAGACGAGGACAGTCCAACACCTGATGATGCCGCCGGCTCTAATCAGCGCAACAGGAAGCTCGTTATCATTCCCCAGGAGGGTGGAGCTAAACGAGAGTCTGACTAACACAGGAAGCAAAGCCCATGGACAGTGTAAACAAGCCTAGCGCTGAGTGCGTTACATTTCTGAGAGGACACGTCCCCCACTTTCTCTCACAGACCCACGTCTCGTGTCTTATCACGCCAATGATCTGCCTTAAAAACCGCTTCGCTCACCCGCAGAGTTCCAGTGAAGTCCTCCAGGACTGGCAGCAAGCCTCCGACGTTTCCTGATGCTGACCCCACCCTGACTGGTGGAGTCTCCGGGTGAGGCTGCAGCCGCAGCAGGTGTGGAGGAGAGGATGGGGAGCAGGGGGGTGGACAGAAATGACATTTCCTTCCCCAGAGCAGGAGTGAGGAAGGTGGACTTTGACAACCTGCGGGGAGAAAGCGAAATACGAGTACTTCATTATCTGACTGATGACATCACTGGTGAAGGAGACAAAAATACAGTGATCTGTTTAGATGATGAAACACCAACTGCTCCACCCTTTGAAAATTCTATCAGAGGGTATAAAACTTGGGCAGGGGTTCTGCACCCAGACCACGACCTCACACAGATACCTTTCCTCTGAGACCACATAACTGCACCTCCGCCACGAGCCCCTGGAATGAAGGCGTCTCTTCTTTTTCTTCCCCAGGACAAAGTCCAACAGGTGAGTCCAACTAAACATCTCTGATCAACACGTTAGCATTAAACCTAAAGGGACTCCATCACGTTCGGTGGTTACAGCAGCTTTTGTGGAGCCGAACAGGAAACACGAAGAGTTACCGTAGCTCACTGTATGTGTGCAGAATCAGGTGTTTCAGATATCACAGTCCGTGCAGCAGGAGGCCTTTGTGTTGAATGAAAGGAACCCTTCAGCCACAGGGTGGGGGGGGCTGACTTGCATGTTCTCACAGAAGGGAAACAAATACGTAGAAAACACAGGATTATTTCTTACACTTCCCCAGACTCCTCCAACTTGTCTCCAACATGCACCTCCCTGCAGGGCTGCACAGCCATCACCATGGTGCCAGGCAACTTGAGGAACAAAGTTTCTGCTGGGTGGAGGAGGAGGAGCAGCAGCAGCTTCTTTACTGACCACACTTCGGACACATTAAGTCGTTTCTGGTGACACTGACGCGCAACCATCAATCATTACACAGACATCTGGTGCCCATGATACCCATCATCTTCTACTGCCCTGACAGTGTGCAGGGCGCTTACTGCTCAACACGAGCCGTCTTCCCTGAAGAACAAAGTATTTAGAAGGTTTACTACAGATCTAAACCTCTGCACAGGCGGAGACATTACCTGAACAGCGCCCCTGCATCTCCTGGCTCGCTGAAGGTGGAGAGACGGGGGTTGAAGGTCGGGGAGGAGGAGGGAGAGACCGGGGGCGAGTTGGAGAAGCAGTTTAGCGCATGTGACGAGGATGAGGTGGAGGAAGAGGAGGAAGAAGTGAGGGCGGCGTCCAGGGCCCTCGGCAGGAGCAGTGAGGATGGCATACACAGCCATGTCTCCAGATCAGAGAACTTGGAGTAACTCAGCATCTCCAGAACACTGCAGGAGCAGAGACACATCAGCTCCACGTCACGTTTCACCACACACTGATTCACACTTCTCAAAGAAGTACACAACCTGTGCAGCGCGCACACACAGAGTCAGGTGATGGTGTAGGCGGGGCTAGAGAACACAGGAATTCAAATGGGAGGAGCTAGTGTGTGTGTGTCCATCCTGCTGAGGGACAGCTGAACTGTAAGAGGACCTCAAGTCTGGTCCTCTAGAACCAGAACACAACCAGCGATGTCTAGATGTTTACAACAACTTTTCCATGTTAATACATATAAACAGGAAGTAGAAAGGAAATTAAAGTGTGGGACAGCAGCAGCAAAGCAGCAGCTGCACATATAATCTACATCTCCAGGGTCCCAGAGGACTGCTCGGAGGAAGTTACCTCTCCTCCCCCACTCCCGGGATGTCATCTTTCTCATCAGCAGTCTGGAAGATGCAGGAAGTCCTGGAATCTCGCGATGACAGCAAAACACAGGAGTTATCAGAATCCACGGACATCTTCAGCCATATCTGCGGATGGGAGTGTAACTGTAGAGAACATCTGTGTACTGGCGGGTTGGGCCATTACCTGGCTCCTAACACCGGCTTGTTAGTCACAGCTGACAGGTAAAATTAACTTGTTAGTTAGGTGGGAACTAGCAGAAGGTAGAACAGTAACCTGTCAGAAACTTGGAAGCTGACAGGTACCATTTTTTTTACATTTACACAATTACACTTTTAGTTAATTGATGAGGTACCATTAACCGAACCAGACCCATTAATCTGTAGCACACTGCTTTGAATTTTGTTATGTTATAAAAGTATATTATATTAAATTGTTACTTAACAGTAACAAACTGCACACTTTACCTCGTTATCTGATACCTGGCTGATATCAATCAGGAAATAATTAAACAGTATTAAGTAGCTAATAACTAGCTGGATTCGTGGGTTTAATTTATTCCTTAGTTAGCTTGTTTGCTAAATATCAGCTTGTTGGCTAAATAACTAGCTGGACACACGTTTAATATCAAACAATTAGTAATCAGCTAACATTAACTGAGGCCGTCATTCACCTGGTAGCTGACTGGTAGATCTCCATTAGCCTTAGCTGGTTGCTAGCTGGTGACAGTCGCCTAGTTTTTCAGAAGCTAACTTGTAATAGTTGTAAAGTAACTTTGTTATTAGCTATAAAAACGTAGGTTAGCTATTTGTCTACAGTGTCATTAGCTGATTGGTTTACAGCCGCCGGAGTCATTAGGCGGGCGCCGTTGCCATAGTAACTAATTGAAGGCGTGCGGTTAAGGTGACGGTCGTAGCCGCGTGTGATTACAGCTGATTTTAAAAAGCATGAACAACCCTGGACCCAGCTCAACCTACAGAACCGTTTCTATCCGCCTCAGTCTGCTGGGTTCACACTGAAAACAAGAAGCTGCCACTTTACCGTCTCTGATTCTTCCTTCTTCAGCACAAACACGTCTCTTCTTCTTCTCCTCCTCACCCACACATCTGCTCACACCGAGCTCCCGCCTGCTAACGTGTCTTTGTCCTGCGCCATGTCAAACATCCCAAAATACAGAGGTCCAGGCTCAAATTTCACTGTGGTTCCAGCACCGCACAGACGCCCAGGCCCACATCTAGGAGCGGCCGAGCTTCAACACTCATCAGCAGCCAATTAGCTGGGAAGATAGCAAAGTCCTCCGGAGGCAGGAAACGCCAAGTCTTACACATGGCATGGAGTCAAGTATGTGGAGGGAGTTTAGTTTCACTGCAGCGAGCAGGGCACGAGGGAAGGAAGCGAGGAGGAGGCTAAGATCAAGGGGAAGGAGACACCGAGGGGAAGGGAGGGAGAAACTGTTAGTTTGTGGTTCGGGTCTGATGAAAGAATCCTTGATGTTCCTGTTGAAAGCAGAGCGATAAGTGCAGACAGGAAGGAGCAGTTTGCTGCTGCCCTAATTATCTGTTATTACCCCCCCCCCCACACACACACACACACACACACACACACACACACGTATCCGTCCCGCTGCTTCACCGTCACCTAAAGAGCTGCCCTGACCCAGAAAGTTCTGTGAAGTACGTAACGTTACAGTGTAAAATGTTCTGGTCCATAACAAACCGACGATGGTGCGTTTACTGACCTGCTGTTCATTTCTACACCGCTCTGTGCTCGTTAAACAATAATCAGTTATGTCCTCACACACACCTAAATGTGACTTTGTGGTGCGTTCAGGTGTTCTCTATAAACGATGAGTGCTCGACCTACATTGTTTCATTCCTTCTTTCAACGTTTTTGTCATCCCAGTCACCATAGCAACAGACCATATGGCATTTAAATGTAAACACATAGTGTGTAACTTCAGTTTGAACGTCTCTGCGTGCTCCTTCCTCATGGACGAGTCGGCGTTGGAAAAGTACTTTGACAAATTCATTGGGAATGTGAGTTCAGCTGGTTCTCACAGTTCTTTCACGTGATGTTCATTTCATGATTCACACATTTTTAAAATGAATCAGCTGATATTCTCCACTTTAACTGCACTTTGAGATTTTTGTTCTTGTTTTCTAACAACAGCTCCCAAACAGCTTCAGGTGTGATTCACTGCAGGACTCCAGGTCGATGGAGGAGAACGAAGATTTCTTCTCTTTACTCCCCGACGAGCTCCTGAGCCTGCACCACTTCTGTGGCGTCGTCACGGGCACGACGACTTTAGAAAATGCATTTAGTTTTATGTTAGATTAAACAGACTCGTAGCTGAGTGTGTTTTAAACTGTGCATTCAGATGAAACCAGACGAGCTTTAGAGGGTCACATCAGCAACAGTCCAGACTACAGCTCCCAGAATCCCATGGCAGCAGCCGGGTCACCCGTACCCGAGCCCGGAGACTGGGCCGGTCCCATGCTTCTCAGAAGGCCTGTGATGGAGCTGCCACTAACCCCACAGATTAAGTAGGAGCTTTTGACCTTACAGCCTTCCTCATTAGGTCACTTCAAAACCCACAACCAGTGTGTCTATCCTAGAAACATCACGTCCTCAGCGAGCCTGGGATGTTCTCTGGACCTGAACCTGATCACTCACAGGGCGTGGAACGTAGAGTACAACCCAGAGGTACAGGAACATGAGCGTCGCGTTAGCGTGAAGCTCCATCCTCACGGTGAGTGTTGGAGCTCTCAGCCTCCAGTTGTGTTTCAGATTCTCAAGGCCATCCGCATGAGGATCCGTAAACCACGAAGCACAGCGGTAATCTACAAAAATGGCTCCATGGTATGCATGGGGGCCAACAGGTCAGCCGCCGGTCACGCTGCGCTTTGTCTCCGTTACTCTAGCGCTGCGAGACAGAGACTGATCCCTTCTTCTGCCTGTGTGTCTGAACAGCGAGGAGCAGGCACGACTGGCCGTCAGGAGGTTCGCTCGCATAGTGCAGAAGCTCGGCTTCCCCGTGTCCTTGTTGAACTTTAGGATTCACAGCATGCAGGCCAGTGGCCGGGCCTTCCCGGTCAGTCTGGAGAGACTGGTGCTGGCCCACAGACAGCACTGCAGGTCAGGACAACTACAGTCTTCTGATGACTTCTGTGCATCTTCACGCTTTGTCCTTTCCAGTAACAACAGAAGGACTTTAAGGGTCCAGGTTCTGGTTCAGTACCGAGTCACATTTTTCTCTCTCCACAGTTATGAACCAGAGTTGTTCCCTGCTGTCTTCTACACCGTGAAGCCTGGAGTAACTGTGAGCATCTGGTCGACCGGGAAGTTCTGTATTAGAGGTAACCGAGCAGCTCCAGGGTTCTATAAGTTCTACTGTTCATTTAGTTGAGGCTAGGGGCACCGGATGGGGTGCTGTGATGAGTCCATATTGCAGACCTTGTCCCTTAAAGTGTTGTGTTTGGTTCCAGGACCTAAAACTCAAGATGAGGTGCATGAAGTGTTTGATACCATCCTTCCTATTCTGGGATGCTTCAGGCAGCACGGAGAGACTCGCCGGGCGGCAGGAGCTCCAGATCCGTTCACATTATAAAGAAATAAACTCTTTTATTGTCAGTGATTTAACGTGATTGTAGTTTATGATCCGCTGGGCCTCGGGGTTGGACGCATCTCGAGGCTGCAGGCAGACGTGGGTCACTGTGTCTCTGTTCACGTCCTGATGAGCAAACAGTTGGAATATTCCTGACTGTGTGATTTCCTGTGACACCGTCAGTGTGAAGCTGTAGTTCCCATCGGAGCCAGGAGATGTCAGCAGAGCTGCAGCTGTGAACACATCTGTGGTTTTAATTTAAGGCTTTTCTACTTCATTTAATGTTGTTTATCCAGGAAAAAGTCCTGTTTTTTAAAGACTAAACAGCAGGGACACTAAACAAATCCAGTTGTCGTCTCATCCTGCAAAATATACTCACACGTCTCAAGAAATGCACAAACCTACTGTGAGATAAGTAAGAAAACACTGACTGACATACACTCGACAGCTTTTACTGGACTTTTCTGACAGCGTGCTCAGACAGTAACTCAGGGACAGAATGCTGATTTTAAATGTCCAACTCACAGACAGCTGCAGCAGTGAGATGCACGTGTGTCCATCTGAAACGCTGAGCAGGAAAATTAGCATCTGTGTGGATCGGTTCTATTCTAGTCTCCAACCTAAAACGTCAGTGTGATATACTAACGGCACAGTCCACGTCCCGTCTGCTGGGTGTGTGTGTATGTGTGCGTGTGTGTGCGCGTGTGTGTGTGTGCGTGCAGGGACTTCAGTGCACCAGGAAACATCTGGCTGATGCTCCACTTCTTAAACAGGTCACTTTGTACCTAATCGTTCAGTGGAGCAGACAGATGATGATGATGATGATGATGATGATGATGATGAGGAGGAGGAGGAGGAGGAGGAGGAGCTGTGGACACTTATAGGACGTTGTCCTGACTCCTTTAAAGCTCAGTGCAGCTGCAGCAGCTGAGCTTCTTCTCTCTTCTGATGGTGTAGCTCTAACATCCTGGAGCTGTTCTGCTGCCATCATTTGTTCTTTATCCTCCGGTGGCTGCTGGGGCTCATGGGAAATGTAGTCTGCAGGGGTTGGTGGGTTTTAAAGGCTTTGACCGTGGGAGTGTTGTCTGTGACCTGCCGACCTCCTTCCCGCCTGCAGCCGCAGCAGGAAGTGAGGTAACGCTGCAGCTGACAGAGCGGAGCCCTCATGGAAAACAGTGAGTTATGGGAATGTTTCCCCAGTCACAGCCTTTCTTTACTTTACTTTACTTTGTTGGCAGACGCTTTTATCCAAAGCGACTTACAGGAGCTAGCGCTGGGTGTCTGGCTCAGGGACACACCTGGTAGGGGGTGGATTAGGAGTCAGACGGGGTTCGAACCCACAACCTTCTGCATCCCAGTCTGACGCTTAACCCATTGAGCTACCAGGCCACTTTTTCTGTCTGTGAGCGGAGGAAGGATCATTATCAGTGATTCTCTAAAGGCCAACCAAACACTGATCGCTGGGATCTGCCCCCTTCTTACTGAATCTCTACAGTTTCCTGTCACTTTTTCTCTATTTGGCTCGTCACTCTGTCTCTCTCTGATGACACCCTCACTTTCCTCTGATCCTATTAATACCAAATGATAATCCCGCTGACAGACACAGATCCCGTTTCCCTCTGTCCCACCCTGATCCCTCCCTCTGTTTTAATAGAAAACTGTTTTTGGAGATGAATAAATAATTCTCAGGGTGAACGGTGAACTGTTCTACTTTTCTTAAGGAGTAAGCACACTCCCATCCAGAAGGTGGCAGTAAAGTGTGTTGTCTGGTTGCCAGGTGAGTTCATCCTCACTGTAACACCTAGTCCACCATCTTGTTCTTCTGCATCATGTCCACAAAGAACCACAAACACACGTTAGGTTTATCACTGTCTAATCCGTCATCAGTTTACAGTGTAAAGAACGAGTCGTACTATAAAACTAACTTTGGAGCACAGTCCAAACGGATCCATCGGCGCTGATAAAAACCAGAGCTGAGTTCGGTTGACTCATGTCTGCTCCACCGTTTAGTAGCTGCCTCTTCAACGAGACAGAAATGAGCTCACGGCCCCCGTCCAAACACTGGCGCACTGACTTCAGAGATGAGACGAGCTCTGGGTGGGAAACAAACTGCTGACCCTGCTGCTGTGTGAGGAGCACCTGCAGACATTACTCAGGGTGTGAGTGGTTCTACAAACTTTGTTGAAGTTTGGAGGCTGATGTTTAAAGTGGACAAAATAATAGAGACACCCCCAGGGTCTGATAGAAAGCCTTGATCCTGATGCTAATTGAGTTTTTGAACGACCTTCACCTTTGGTTCCTCAGGAAACAGTTTGTTGGAGTCTCCCCGGGCTCCTGTATGACGGCACACTCTCAGCACGGGTTTTTCTTAGTAACTAGGCCGTGTGAAGCCACGAAAGTGCAAAGTCAACTTTTCCACTGTGTTTGGAGCCAAAGAAAAAAGCCAGCGTGTGAGATTACAAAGCTGAAATTTGACTGGGCGAACACACCTGTACTCACAGGAAGGAAGAGAAAGAAAGAAAGAGCACAGCGATGCTCCAATAGCTGCTAACCTCACCACTTCACATGCACAGCCTGTAGCCATCTGCTGCAAAGCGGAAGCAGGGGAGCACGTCTCCCGAGAGATGGATCTAAAACTAATAACTCACATCATCCCCAACCCAGAAATGGATCCGGGAAGGAAGTGATTTAGCTCTGCATCCCTGGACAGGCATCTAACGGGCCAGGGAGGAAAATCAATCTTTATGCCTTCAACAAACAGCTCATTCTGCTCTGATTGCTGTGGAGCGGAGAGGTCTGATAAGCAACACGTCCTTCGGGGAAGTAAATGCACTGCATTGGGAAATTACATCATGGCTCCTGGAGCATGTGAGAAGAAGAAGAAGCACAACTGATGGAAAATTCAGAGAAGCAGGTGTTTCTCCGCTCAGCCCTGCCGAGCTGACCCCTTCTCTGGATCTGAGATGAGGCTCTGGAGGGGTGGGGCAGGGGGGGGGGGGTTGGTTATCTGCAAAAGTGTGCTGAGGCTTTTAAATGAGTCCAGATGTGTTCAGCTGGACTCTATAGGGGTTTTTAAAAGCTTGAAACTAAAAGACATAGCCCAGGTTGTTTGGAAATCTTCTTCTCTCACTTGAGAGCAGAGACGAGGACACAGGCCTCCTGTCAATCAGAGCCTCTATGGCCTGTGTGATGATGCTCACATCACATGATATTTCCTCTCTCAGGATCACAGAGATCCAGAACATCCCCAAACCAGACTTCAGATGTCTGCTGGCTTCAGCCTCCTGGGACGTTCATTTTCATGGAGTCAGCAGAGCTTCGCTAAAAAGTAGAACTGTAACTTTCCAACGGGCCGTTTGGGCTCCAGCTGGCTGCAGGGCTGGAGGGAAATGGTGTCAGTGCAGATGTTGACCTGCAGACACCAGAAGGTCAGCTGTTGAAGACCAGAGCCAAGACCACCTGCTGCTGAGCGGTCACACGCTGCGTCACAGTAACAGAGGTGGTGTCTCCGTGATGGGGGGGGGGGTCACGTGAAAGCAAAGACAGGACATCAAGGTTCAAAGGATGAGGGGGGGGGGGTTAGGGTTAGAATGAGAAACAGACGAGGTTTAATTCATGGGTTCACAGCAGAACCAGGAGAACTTCTTCATTTCCTTTGTGATTTCCTGCATCTCTGTGCAAAAGAATCTCCATCAGCTGCACGAGGTGAAAACAAGTTGGAATCAGATCACGCAGCTTCTTTCTGTGCTGGGAAACAACCGACGTGGGCTCAGGCTCTGGCCCCGCACATGAGACCAGAGCTGTTTGGAGTCTCAGAGGACACCAGGGATCAGGACAATAAACAAACCTCAGCTGTTGCTCTCAGCTGATTCCTCCCAGATGCTGAGCGTGTTTCAAACAGGAGGTCGGAGGCTTCCTGCAGGGCTGCACAGAAGAAACGGGTCCCATACGGACTCTTTGTTCTTTTGTCAATGTGTGGGTCAGTGCAGCCCGTTTGAACTGTGACGGGCTTCGTCTTTCACGAAGGAGAATGAGGGAGAATATCATTTAGAAAAGTTCCACAGCTGCAGGGAGGAAAGAGTTAAAAGCCTCCATGTTAGTCCAGTAGGAGGTGGTATGAGGGGGTGGGGGAGGGCAGTCCCCCTAGTTTTTCTATTGATAGCCATATTCCCCGATTTATTCCTGCAGTGCGGGCGATGCAGAGAGACGAGGCGGGAGGAGACAGAGGGAGAGGGAGGGAGCAGACCTGTAGAGCAAACATGAGTGTGTCCGGACTTAGCACAAGGAGCTGGACGCACTGAGGAGCAGCTCACTCCCACAGTAAGTGTTCTTCTCCTGCAGGAGTCACAGGTTTGTCAGTGCGTGTTTGTGTGCCGCAGCGTTTCCTCTCCGTCTCCCTGCTTATGTTTTAAAGTTTCAGAATCTGTTTCCTTGGGAAAAGCGCGAGAATGAATGAGAACATCTGCAGAGACCAGACTTCACCACATCTGTAACTCGTCTCACTGTGACATTTTTCGTGGACTGGGTCTGAGACACGTCCAGAACAGAGGGATCTCAGACTCATATCGACGGACTGTGTTTCATTTGAGCTCGTATTCAAAGCTGTGATGTAGTGAGTTAACAGCAGAGGGAGGACAAAACCTCCATTTGATCTTTGGCCATAAATCTCAGGAGTAAATTTCTTCCAGACAGTGTTTGTGGAACAGTTCAGGCTTTTTTCTGGACTCAGGTCAGAAGCACAGATGGTGTTTACAGGATGCATCAGTTCAAAAACACTGGTTCTACTGGCTGATTTCTTTTAGTTCAACTTTATTATCAGTTCTTCATTTAGATCCAACATGTTTCAACTTCATGCTTCATGAAACACAAAGTCAAACAGCAGCACAAATCATGTGTCTGCGGCGGAGTTGTTTTCCTGTTGGGAGACATCTCCCTGTTTTTTAATGGGCTGCTGTTTGTCAGGATAATTACTAATCACATCTCAACGCTTCCTCCCATCTGGTTTCCATCAGAGTTTCATTACTAGCGGCACACGCCCTTTCTTTACATGCTGAAAATTACCCGCCGTGGACACAAGGTTTGAATTTGTTTCAACTTATCCTGCAAACAGACCAGAACATGCAGCACAGAAAACAGGACCCTGAGGCCGCCCGCCTCCTCCTGCTCCACCGACATGCAGGCAGCGGTCGATGCATCGTAGAGAGGCAGCAAACCTCTGGTTGTCCGTAACGACTCTTCACTTTGATGCTTCTTAGATGGTTTTTGTGACTCACTAACTATTATTTATTAGTCCCACAGGGAAACTGTCGACTCTAATGAAGTCTGAGCTAAATGGTTGAAATGACTTGGTTCAAGCGAAACAAAAAGCTCATTTAATAACCTCTCAGTTCGCCCCTGTTTTTCAGAGAGTTCTGTTCTGTGACCGGCTCAGTATCAACATGGCCCACCTCTTCCTAGCCAGTAAGCTCGCCATGCCGGACGACTTCCACAGCAAAGGTGGTCCCAGGATGCCCAGGAGTGCCATGAAGATGCCCGCCTCGATCTCGGCGGAGAAGCTGAGCCGGGACAAGTCCAGAAAGGACCACAGGGTCATTGTGACAAGACACGCCCCCCACGTCAATGAGGTCCAGCTGTCGGCGGCCACCGGTGGCGCCGAGATGTCCTGCTACCGCTGCACTGTGCCATTTGGAGTGGTCATCCTCATTGCTGGCATTGTGGTGACAGTGGTAGCGTACACCTTTAACTCGCATGGGTCCACCATCTCGGTGCTGGGACTGGTGTTGCTGTCCGCTGGACTGGGCCTCCTGGGATCCAGCGCCGTCTGCTGGAGGGTCCGGCTGAGAAAGAATAAGGACAAACGGAGGGAGAGCCAGACTGCCCTGATGGTCAGCCAGGGATACTGCGTAGCCTGATCACCATCCAGGACCAGAACCACGAGGACCTCTAGTTTAACCTGCTGCAGGTCTGGTCCAGACAGAATTAACTGTTGAACTTACGGAGCTTCATGCTTTCATTTATCTGAGGCGACGATGTGTTTGCAGACAATTTAAAGGACGTCGGGTCGTCGTGAACAGAGCTGCACATGGCAGCTACTCCACACAGGAAGTGCTGGATGATAGACTGATCATTTACACCACAAATCCTCTGGTCTGAGCGTCTGGATTTAAGGATATCACCAACCACTGGGAATGAGGATTTTCTATGGATCTCTCCGGGGCCATGTGGTAGAAGAACACGTGACCAAACTGAGGAATATTTTAAAGAAAGCTGTCAAACTGGGAACCGGAATTCTATAAATAAAATCATTCAGATTGTTGTTCTCTGCCACATGTCTCTACACTGAATGATTCTATCACTTCATCAGAATATAACCTGCAGTTACTTGCCAATGGAAATGTTGATTATGTACAGTATCTGTAACTACACACTGCTAATAAGCTACCAAAGACATTTAAAGGTACTTTAATGTGTCTCACTCACACTAAATCCAGCCGTGAGTTGGTCTCCCAGCGCGACGCTGGTTTGAATCATCAGAGCAGACGGTGTGTGAGTCAGTAGGTGACGGAGTTCACAGACAGTCTCATCTCTGATATGCATGCATGTATGTTTAAAGTAGTGCACCATGATCCACAGTGATACAAAATAACCAAATGTCGTGTATCTCATCATAATAAAGAGGTGACATCTAACTGAGTCTTATTTATTCTGCGTCAGTCAAAAGGTGACGGCGCGCCGCTCTCCACCTCACTCACCCAGGACTCGCTTGCAGAGCAGGTTGAGGACAGACTGGAAACTTATAGAGGCTCGGATGTTATATTTAGTCATGTTTATGTTGCCTAGCATCCCGCAGACACACGACCACTTTACAAACTGGGGAGGGGGCAGAGGGGGGAGGAGGGGAGGCTGGGGTTGCGTCATTCTGTTGAGACGGAGGCGGTGCTGACGGAGGGCGCTTACAACGTGTTGTCACTTCTGCAGTGCTAACTTTATCTCAGCTGGAGTTCAACATCCTGGGAATGTGGGAGGAAGGAGGAGGCGTGGGGGGGCAGACCTAAGCACGGTTTGTGGGTGGGTGGGGGTTCAGCGTCATTCCCAAGGACAGGCAGGAGGTGCCGATTGTCTCTGCGCTGCGACGATGAAAAACCACCGGGAGCTCTCCTGGGAGCCAGATTCCCCCCCGAGACCAGCAGGAGAGCGTAGAACTGAATCCAGCAGATAATCCGGTAATAAATGAGACTGAGGGAACATTCACACAACGACGACCTCCGACAGCAGGAAGAAGACGAGCACCTGTGACTCTTCTTTCAACAAGTAAAGTGTGAGACACGGACATGAACCGGGATCCTCACAGTCATGAAGACAATGCTCCTAGAAGAGGAGCGCTAACGGTACGCGCGCCGACTTTGGGAGCGTACGGTGACCACAGTCCCTAAAGCTTCTTCGTTTTTAGAAGCTGAACATGTCTGTTCATACCCTCTCTAATCTCTGCGTTGGTCCACAGACGCGGCACTGCTTTGCATGTTGGCATGACGTTCCCATCCTTGGAGACAAGCTGCTGGCGCGGGCGGTGTTTCCAACACACTCCGAGTAAGAGCACGAATCTCTTTGATGCAGGTAAATAATGCAGGAGGAATGAATCGGTTGTTTTGCACCGGCTCAGGCTCTGTGAGGAGGGTTCAGAGGGGAAATCCCGACCCTCCCTTCCCTTCCTGTAACACAGTGACCAGCTGAGTGACTGGGGATGTAACACAGTGGCAATGTCCCCTCCCCACCCCCATAAACACACCCCAGACTCTCAGCCGGAAAGGGCCTGGCACGCAAAGAGACAGGGAATCGGCACGATGAAAACGGATCGGCCAGGGAACAGGAAGGAGTTTCTGTTCCTACACACCCTTTACCAAAACTTTGAACTGTAATTCCCCTGCAGGCGTGATTGTTCTGTCATCAGAGGAACTTCAGGGTCAGCAGAGTCGCGCTGAGGCTGTAGAGAGCTGTGGAACCTGGTGCCAGACCTCTGAATCTGTGCCCAGCTTGGACTTTTTTAAATCAATTCAGACAACTCTGATGTTTACATGCCGTGTTCTGCTGACAGACGGGGTGGTCTTCATCTAGCGTGGTAAAAATGGGATCTAGGGTCAGTGGGCCGAGAATAGGCCTCCTGAGGGTCCACGGCTCTGGAGTTAGACCTGAGGTTTTTAAGTCCCCGTGTGGACTTTCCTGGGGGGAGCTAGCCTGGACCCTTTTGAGCTGTGGGGCCTTCTCCCTCTACAAACACTTCAATGAAGAAGTTACATGTTCCTGAAACCCTGTGGTTAAACCATTTTGATGTCTGCATGCCTTCAATGAACACTTTAAAATAACGTGTGCAGCGTTAGCTTTAGCTGCTGTATTCACTGGCAGCTTGGTTAGCTTAGCGTACAGCTAAACACATTTTTTCACCGCTGCAGGCTTCACGTGACGTCTCCACAGCTTCACAACACGCTTGTGTCTCTGAGTATCTGATATGGAGGAAGATGCACTCACACTGTGCGGCTTCTGACCTGTGTGGCTACTTTTACCTAAAAAACAGGCAAATAAAAAAAGATTTTTTCTTCTTTCTACTTATCATGTCCAAGAAACAACGTCCTCTGGGGGACAAACTGTGCATTAGTCAGTGATAATAGGGTAAGACGGTGATGATGGTTGAAGCTGTACTAAAAAGCGGCCTGGTAGCTCATTGGGTTAGGCGTCAGACTGGAATGCAGAAGGTTGCGGGTTCGAACCCCGTCTGACTCCTAATCCATCCCCTACCAGGTGTGTCCCTGAGCCAGACACCCAGCGCTAGCTCCTTGTAAGTCGCTTTGGATAAAAGCGTCTGCAAAGCAAAGTAAAGTAAAGTAAAGAATTTCTCCAACAGGAAATTGGAGAGAGCGTTGGAGAGCGTTGGAGTGGGCGCGCAGTGAGGGAGGTTTAATGAGCCGACAGCGACAACAGCAGCAGCCGCTGACAGGTGGTAATGAGGCTGGATGTCAGTGCGAGCTGCTGCAGGCCGTCTGCAGCTAAAAGTGGAGTCGTGCTGATCATCAGGAGAGTTTTTCTAAGTCTGGCCATCAAATCCATCAGGCGGAACAACAGCCGGGTTTCCATCTGGTTCTTTCTAGGTTCCAGCTTCCTCCCACTGTCCTGCGACCTGCACGTCAGGTTCATTAGTGGCTCGGGATTTACTGGAGACGTGTTTAGGTGACAGTCTGACTCCCACAGCCCCTAACACTGTGGTCTTCCGGGTTTTAGTCAGGATAAGTCTGCTCACCGGGTTTCTTGGAGGAGGAGCAGCTCCTTGGGGTCGGCTGCTCCCTGAAGCTGTGAACAGTGGAGGTGTCCTTCGTCTCCTAGTGAAGCAGCCTGACGCTGCAGGGTTGGCTGCAGGATGTGGTTCAGTGTGGTGCGAAAGATCCCATGGTACACGCATCAGAGGGAGAATGACCATGGCAGAGAGGCCCAACCCCCCCATTACCAGGGAGAGGCACTTCCTTTCATCCATCAAACATCTTTTTTTTCCCGCTCAAACATTTTCTCTGCATCTGTTTCTTTTATTTGCAGGCGCGCTGACGGATTTAGAGGCTTATTGACATAATAGGCAGCGCTGTAACTCCCAGTCCGAGGTGGGTGCTGTGACAGATGGGGGGGGGGGGGGTACTGCGCGGTGCCGCCTCAACGCAGGAAGCCCACATTGTGTTTGAACAGAATGGCAGCCCCCGCTCGGTGGCCCGCTATCGCTCCTCCAGTGATCAGACCGTTCGTGACACAACGCTGAGTCCAGGAGCTGAACCTGCAGCGATCCCACGTCTCCCGCCAGTGTCCCGTGTCTGTTCTGGTCAGGGTTCTGTCGTGTCCCAGTTTAATCCTCATGTCTGTTAATGATCTAAGAGGTTTTCACACACACACACTGTCACGTCTGCTCTGGGATGAAGTGAGGTGGGACCAGCATCCCTACATGTCCCGTCTCCTCGCTGGTCCACCGTCCGGACACGCAGCTTTTAGAATCAGCTTCTTCCTGCTGGTGAAAACATCAGCTTTTTGCTACTGCAGCGGGTTGCTTCCTACTTTTCTCTGCTTCAGGAGACGAACTCACCTGTGACATCGTCTGTCTAGTGGGTCGGACTGACGTGCCACCATCAGCAGGTCATTTCAGCTTGTTTGGGTGTCCTCTCTCTAAAGACTAATATCCGCTTCTCTAATTCTTCCCTGCTCTATTATTGCTCCCGCAGCGCTCACCATCTGCTGTCGAGGACAGCAGCATGTCTGTCCCCGGCTCCAGAGGTATTTCCTGACTCTGTTATTTTACTGGATATCCTCTTCTCATTTCTCTGGGTTTTATTTAGACAAGTCTGAGGACAGACGGCAGCACTCTGTTTCTGGTTTTCTGCTCTGGCCATGTTTGACACTCGACGTGATTTCGTGTGGGAGCTCGGTGACACGAGAGAAGCTGGTGGGGGCTGCAGGACAGAGCTCAGAAACCAGGACTTTGCTGGAGTCTGGTCCTGCTGCGTCTGCAGAGAGGGGAGGTAAAGAGAAGTGTAACTAAGAACCTGAACTGCAGACCGTCTGGAGCAGGACGCGAGCAACGGCTCAGGAAGCAAGTGGACAGAGGGGCGTGGCCAATAAGAGCTGTGTCTGACTGTCACCTCTGCTGGTCCCAGCGAGACATAATCACATGTGCAGTGAGACTGAGAGGAAGAGCTACCTGTAGGCGGGGATCAGGGCGCACAAACACGCTAGAAGCAATAACGTTAGAGCCGCACGCTGCCGGTGGGGGGTGGGGGTGCTTTTCATCAAATTAGATTTGACATATAAAGATAATCACTGCGCTTGTTGAATGCAGCTTACGTGAGTCGTGGCAGGCTGACAGGTGTGCGCTCGGGTCCCGGCCTCCATTTTGCCGAGTGTCACTTTGTCACTTCCATGTACGTGTAGCTGGCAAAATCAAAATGGCGGCTTAAGTTATTAAAACTGAGCAGCTTTAGTCATTGGCTGCTGACATTGAAGGTTGGAGGAGCAGCGGGGATTAATGTCCCATAAAGCACAAAGCCTCACATCCACCCTGGCCTGCGCTCTCTCTCTCCCTCTCTCTCTCCCTGCTGATCCTCTGCTGTCTCCTGCTCTTTCTCTCTTTCTGCCAGCTGTCCGTCCCTCATCCATCACTCTCCGTTTATGCCTCTGCTGCTTCTCTCTCTTACTTTTCTGTGGATTTTCCCACCGTCTCCTTCTTCTCTGGATGCGGGCGAGATATGAAGCGGCGCCATGGGTTTCATGGAATTCTACCTGGAGATTGACCCCGTCACCCTCAACCTCATCATCCTAGTCGCCAGTTATGTGATTCTGCTCCTGGTCTTCCTCATCTCCTGCATCCTGTACGACTGCCGGGGCAAGGACCCCACCAAGGAGTACGTCCCGGACACCACTCCGGCCCCCCCCAGCCAGTCGCCCATACGCCTGGTGGTCATGCAGAACTCGCCCGCCTCGTCCCGCTACGAGCCCAACAACACGGCGGGCCACGGCGAGCTGCCGACGCCGGACCTGAGCCGGGACAGAGGAGAGCGGGAGCGGGAAAGAGAGAGGGAGAGAGAAAAGAGGAGTACTCTGGTGTGAGGGAGAGGAGGAGGGCGATGAAGAGGGAGGTTTGGACTGGCAACCATGAAGTGCTGTTGTGTCCCTTTGTACAGTGTTTGTAGTCCTAAACTCCTGCTTTTAAATCTTGAACATACCTGGACGGTGGCGTTGAGCTGCTGAGGAGATCAGCAGGAGGTAAGGAGCCAGCAGGGCCCACTGAGTTCTCTTTGAGGCCCCACGACAAATCGGACCTCCGCTTTACTTTACTGGGACCTGGAAAAGTTTCAATATTTGTTAACTGTTAAATGTGTTAAAACTGTTAAGTGTGTCATTATGCCAGACCCTGAAGATGTTTTTAAATTTAAATGCCCGAACCAGAGCCAGAAATTTCCTACATTTCTGTTCAGACTTTTAAATATGAATCTATGACTAATGATTCTGAGGTGACCCGTCACACTGTGGGGACTCGCATGAGATACTGATCACCCAAAGACAGGCGTGTGTAGAAGGGTGGGCTCTGGGGGTTCAAGCCCAGGGGGGGGTCACAAGCCCTCTGCGGGACGGTGGATGAAGTTTGTGTGTGAAGTTTGGTTGTGTTCTGATTTTTCCAGGTGACACTGACGCATCTGTTGTTTTGTAGCACATCAGTTATGGTACAGTGGCCAAAAAAAGTCTGGTTCCAGAGTCTCACCAGGATAAAAAGTAGTTTTACATGTTTCAAACCAAGAAGAAACCCACAACCTGATAAATGAACTATTCTTATTAATTAGTTCCATGTAAAACATTTGTTTAACCTGTCACCGTGCTGTGTCAGTAAAACCAGATGTTTGCTGACGAGTTAAACTCCAGCGGAGCAGCAGCCAGGATCCGGTTCTGACTTTCTTTATCTCTCTGTGCGCACTGTGAGAGACAAACACTGTTTTTCCTTCTCATCCATCCATCCCTCCACACTTTTTCAGTCAGGCTGGGTCTCCATGGAGACACTCCATGGAGTGTGGCTCCCAAGTCGTTCCCAGGAAGATGTAATGAAAAATGTCTCCAGCCTGTTCGGGGTCTACAGTTGGAGGCATCCGACGAGATGCCCGAACCTCCCAGGCCTCCCTGCACAGAGATGCAGAAAAACAGATAAAGAATTTCCATGAAAAGTTCAGTAGTTACGCAACGTCACCAGCAGTAATTAGGAAATGTAGCTCCCAGCTGTTGACTGGCAAGAAGCACTCTGGTCATGCAGACGAATGAAAACTACCCATTACACTGAAATGATGACCGTCTCCTCGACATTTAGTGATCATGATGCTGTGAGTGTGAGAAACGGTTATCAGCTCTCAGTGTTCACACGGTGGTGAAGAAACAGCCTCGGTCACCTGTAGCAAATGGTCAATGACCAAAATGATCCTTGGTTGTTACAGCATAGTTTGATGCATTATTTCATCTGTCTAGTCGTGAAACATCAAACAAAAAGATGGTTTGGTTTGATTTAAAGGTGATCTGTCACCGATATGTTGAACAACACAGCTGAAGCATTTCTGAAGCTGTGAAATGTTTCAAACAAAGACACAGAGCAGAACTGCTGCAGCACCAGACTGAGTCCTGGGAGGAGGTGCAGCCTGTAAATCCCCAGCCTGACCCCACCCCCACCCCACCCCTCCATCACAGAGATGAAACGAGTTGACAACATAAACCCTCACTGGACAGGGCAGTAATGAATGGATGGACAGATGCATATTCGTCACTCATCCCTCTGACGCAGGCCGGACAGTGGGACCAGCCCTTTGGTGGTCTCTGTGTGACGGGGTTTACAGGGTTTCCACGTGAGGCAACGTGCAGATGTTTGATGGTGAAACAAACTGAAATATCAGTCATCCAGGTCATATTATCACAAAAATGACCCTTTTCAGTGGCAACTGTACTGTTTTAGTTACATTTCACCCTCCATTCCAGAGGACTGTCTCAAGTACATTTCAAACCAGGCAACACGCTGACATAGAAACACCCACCTCATGGGGTTTGGAGCGGCATGATAGCTCAGTGGGTAGAGCAGTTATCTTCAAATCCAAAGGTCAGCAGTTTGATTCTCCAGTAGCTGTTCAAACAGCAGCTCCATAAACACATGACAACACAGAAGAGGACAGGACTAGTCATTAGGCACATTCACCCAAAATGTTCCCTAAACATTATACTATTTTTAAATCATATGTCCATACATGATGTCACTGAGCAAAGGTACACACTTAAATAATAATAACTAGAGTTATTAGTTCCTACTTGTCTTTAAGGACATGATAGGACAGGAAACTTTATTACAAACTCATAGTCCAACAAGACAATACAGCATAGAGAACAACACATACAATACACACAAAAAAAACACATTATAAAAACACACCCACACACTCTACGAAACACTATTACCAGTGTTTATACCAGTGTTGCCATAACTGGGACTGATAACGTACAACACTGAAGCGCATGTTGGACAGGAGCTATCCAAATTACAAATACATTTATACATCAAATAAAAAAACTGCCTGTAAGGTATTGACTCGTGCACAAACAAGCATTTCACTGGCACTACACCACTACACCACCGTGGCCTCCTAAGAAAAAAAGCATCATTGTAAGCTACCTGCAGTCTCTGCATACAAGCTTTCTCATCGTTAGTCCACAGATGAGCAGTATACAGAGGTGTGCAGAAAGATCGGAACAAGAGTATCTTAACATTATGAGAAGACATACCAAACCTGCGCACTAAAATGTTTGCCTGTGCATATAACACTGTCTATAGATGTCATCATCATTCGTCAGTTTGTCAGCGATGATATGACCAAGATATTTTAACAGACATCATCTTTAGAGTGACAAATCAACACCATACTCTTCCCTTTATGTATTGGATGTCATGCTCATCTGCATACACAGTACAGATCTTTAGCAGATGCTGGAGACCAGCACTACTTGGGCTAAAAACAACAAGGTAATCTGCATACATGAGATGGTTCACACAGACATCACACATCCCGTGTTACAGGCTTTTAACTGCCTGGACAGATCGTCAACGTACAAATTAAAAAGAACAGGAGACGAAACACCACCCTGTTTTGTCCCATTTCTAACACCAAATGGAGATGAGACACGGTTACCCCATTTAACCTGCATTGTGTACCAGTAAGCCAGGATGCGCACCAAATATGTGGACACTCTCCTTTCAATCATTTTAAGAAACAGCTTGCTATGTTCAACACAACTAAACGTTTTGGAAGCATCAATAAAACACAAGGCTGTCGAATTTTGTCCTTTTCCTTCAAAGCATAAATACAAATGTTGGTACCAGGATTAGATGTAAAACCAAACTGGTTGTCAGAAGAGTTAATGAATGAGTTAATTCATTAAAACCTTCCAGGACTTTAGAGATTATGCCAACTACTTTTGCTTCCTTAGGTTTTAAAAACGTAATACTTGTGTGCGGCCGAGACAAACTAAAATAAATTAGCCCTGGCATCTTGGTCAGACCACCGCCTGCTTTGGGTCGCGTCTGGTGTCTGTTAGCTCAGCTGGTAAAGAGCTGGGATCTGATACTGGAGCTCAGGGTTTGCATCCCTCATGGCTCATTACAGAAGAAGTAGAAACACAAAGATAGATACAAAGATAGATTTAGTAAACGTACTAAATCAGGTCACATCATATAAATAAAGTAATCATACATTTATGCTAGCAGGTCTGTACTGAACATGCTAACATGCTGATGTTTACCATGCTAATCGCCTTAGTGTAGCATGTTAGCATGCTAACATTTGGTAATGAGGTAAAGTCTGAGTGTCATAAAACTTCCACCTCACAACACGAAGCTGCTTCGTATTCATACTGTTGCTTAAGGAAAAGTTACAATGACGAAAGGAAACATCTGCTTTCTACAATACTGTTTGTTTTTAAGCTAATAAAAAAATGGAACCTGTTTAGTGTTAATCACCATCTTCTTTTCATGTTTTCCAAGGACCTCGACCATTGCTGCTGAAAACTCAAACCCAGAAGCCCCAATAACTCCCTCCACCCACCTGCAACACATCGACCGCCTGATCCGCCACGAAGCTTCTGGACCACCTTCAACCACAGAGGACACGGGTGCGCTGGACTTCAGACGGGACTTAAGCTAATTAGCTGAAGGGTAATTGTTCTCTTAAACACTGGATACGTTTGAGTAAGGTGGTGTAGGGTGGTGTCCGTCCTGCTGAACGTTAACTGGATAACACTGAGTGATAAGATCGGGATGTTGTGGACCTCCACCATGGACTTCTTTGTGAAAATGACATGACCACAAACAGTATTAATAAAAGAAGAATTGTGAGGAGGAAGATTGGTCCATCGATGTCTGAAGGTTGAGTCATGGCTACCGGATTTCTTTCTTTAGGTACAGACGTTTGGTTCTGCGTTCACAGAACTGTTTCAATCTGAGGGAAGTTGGTGAGCGGTCACAAATTTATCCTCCAGGTTGGTTTCACCTCACACCTGCCTTCAACAGGCTCGTTAAGTAAACAGAAGCAGAGGGGAGGGGTGTGGGTTGATGCAACAGCTCCACCCCTGGCAGCCCATCCTGCCCCCATTAAGTGGGTCTGTAACTGTGTCCAACCCAGTGGACGTGTGAACTGGACTGATGCCCACCCACACTTAGAAAACAGAACAGAATCTGAGGTTGATCCAGAAATTTTTTACAGCTTAAATTTTGAAATTCTGGAGGTGGCCAGAGAGGTCAACTGGGGGGTTTACCCCCCGGACCCAAGGGTTACTGCAGTAGATGAACTTTTTCACTTCATATTTAGTGCGGCTTAAACTAGAAATGACCAGTATACATCGAGTATGAATCAAGTTGAGGATGGATGCTACAGAGCTCCTGGATTCTCAGGTATCTTAACGTTGTGCAGTAAAGACCTGCTCATGTATTTTTTGACCAAAGGCTTCTTCACACTTCAGGTTTGGTTCTGCTCATGATCTTTGTGAAAATACCTTGGCTCAATTGCGACGGCAAAAAAATATCAAACTGGCCTAATCGCTCTTCCTTCCTCAAACGACTAAATCCTCCTGTTACCTCCCACGTCAGACCGTCCCGGCTGCTCATTGGCTCTGGAAGCGTTCGACGCATAATCCCACCCTGAATCTTTAGAGGACTCGTGCCACAGAGGCCCTAACCAGGACAAATCCTCTTACATAAAAAAGCCCAGCACACAGCCAGATGAGCAACCTACCAATGGGTGTAGCCTATCCGTAATATGAATTACACAATTACCCCCCCCCCCCATATCTCATGCTTGTGGATTATATGGTGGCCGCTGCAGAGTGTTACGAGCTTGTGGTTGTTTTTCCCTGTGCTGTTCTTGTCCATGGGGTTAGGGTTAGGGTTACACAAGCTTCAGGTTCTCACCAGGCTGAGAGTTCAGGAACCAGCTGACGGCACGCAACGCTGAAGACCTGACTGGAAACTGGACGTGCTGGTGAAGCTGTGACGTCAGATGTAATCCAGACTCCTGGGCGTGGAGCAGCAGCACAACGATTCAACTGGTGGGGGTGTCGGTGCACAGCCCCGGACTCTTTGTTTAACTCCACTGAAACACATGTCAAACGTGACAGAGTCAGATCAAACCGAGGACAAAGAATATGAACGTACTGATCGACCGTACATGGGAGATAAACTAAACCACTCCTGTGTTTTGTTGCTGTAGCAGAGTCTAGAGAGACCAGAGTCGAGATGTTTTGTGCTTAAAGATCCTGGGAAGTCAAACAAAGAGGAACCAGGAAAGAAAGAAGCTGCAGAGTTTCTCACAGAAACGTGACGTGCATCTGGAAAACAAGACCCTGAACCCTGAATCCTTGTTGTGGGGGGGCAGCCTGTCCACAGCTGAATTCATTTGTCAAGGGGATCAATAAAGGATCAATTATTATTCTTATCAGTATTAATATTATTATTATTATTAAATGTGCTGTTATGTAAAGACAATCATGTGACCACAGTTTTTAAAAATGCATATTAAGATGAACCCCTGTAAACATTTTATCTGTGAATAAAAACAGTTTTGTCCACCTTTCTGCAACGTTTCTAACTTTTCAGTGAGAAGAACCAGGTCTGTGGCTAACGAACACTGAAACAAGAGACCAACAAATTCAGGCAGAAGTCACGTTAATGATTGTAGCTTCTCAAGGAAATTTCCATTTAAGTGAATGAAATATCTCTGATCAGCCTCAGCTGCTGCGGATGCTGATAAATTGTTAAATTGACCCTCAGCTCCGTCGTCCAGGTTCAGCCTGTTTTTCCCCTGCACGGTGACACAGACTTACAGAGGTTTCCGCTGTTCTGTGCATCATGAAGTCAAAAAAAGGAAGCACAATGGTAGCAGAGTGGTTAAGGTAGAGGGATGGGAAGCAGGAGCCCCGGGTTCGATTCCCAGCTGCAGCACCCAGCCCGTCCCCCACCTTACATACCAGGTGTGTCGCTGAGCGAGACACCCAGCGCCAGCTCCCCGAGCTCCCCCAAGGTTGGAGGGGTCAAATGCAGAGAACAAATTTCCTTGTAACATGTAAAAATGTGTCAATGACAATAAAGCGGATTCTTCTTCAATGTGTGTGGGGGGGCACTCTGGACTTTTACATAACAGGGACCATTTCGTGGTCTCCTCAGGTTTTGAACCTGCACTAAAAACCCCAGCGCCGTCCTCCGGGTGAGGTTTGGACTCGTGGGATTAGCAGAATATTCTCATCTGCTCTGTTTCACTCTGTGAAATGTTGTTGCGTAACGTTTGAGAAGTTAACGTGCGACACAGAGCTGCACACACTGGGATTAAATAGGAGGACGGCTGACGTGATGTTTGCTGCTTTCCCTTGTCTTCATGGCCTCAGACAGTAAGACATGGGCGTATTTTTAGATGTATTGGATGCGATGGATCTACAGTTGTTGCTGTAAGCTATGTGGTAGCTGGTAGCTCAGTGGGTTAAGCGTCAGACTGTGAAGTAGAAGGTCGCAGGTTCGAATCCCGTCTGACTCCTAATCCATCCCCTACCAGGTGTGTCCCTGAGCCAGACACCCAGCGCTAGCTCCTTGTAAGTCGCTTTGGATAAAAGCGTCTGCTAAGCAAAGTAAAGTAAAGTAAATCTGAGTAAGTAGGACTGAGTCAGTCACAGTCTGCTCCAGCTGCTTCGTTTAGGACGAAAATAAAAAGCTCTGGACCTGAGAAACACCTGCACGGACAGAACTTTGTTTGTAAGACCTGTTGTTGTGGATTCCTGACTCTACGTGACACCAAGACTGACTGATGACATTTCCACTTTGATTCACACTCACTTGTGATGAAGGACTTGTGGAAACAGTTAATTCTCATTTTCCCTGGTTTTAAAGAAATGTTTTATCACAGCTTTCATGTCTTCATTCATCGGTTGGTGTGGAGGCGCTGCCCCCCTGTGGCCCACACTGGAATTGCACTGCATGCAAAAGAGACTGAACATCTTCATCGTCATGGATGATGATGATGATGTGTTTCTTCAGACACAGAAACCAACACACATGAAAATGTCAGTTTACAGAATCATCAATAAAATGAATCTGGACCAGACCAGACAAAATTTTATTTTGAAACATTCAGTCTCTTCCTGTGTGGTCCTGCCCAAATTCACCAGTGCCATGCCGCACTCCCTTTGGCAGCACACACACACACACACACAAACACATTCTCTCTCTCTCTCAGCAAAAAAACACAAACTGGGATTTCACTTTTATTTTTTATTATTTTGATCATGAGAAACAAATATAGGAAAAATAGATCTGAACACAGAATGAGACAGAAGCAGAGAGAAGTGAACACGGGTAGCAGGAGAGAGAGAAATCATAGCGAACCAAATAAGTGCTTGGGTCAGGGTCTGCATCACCTGCACGGCTTAGAGAATCGGAGGGTTTGAGGTATTTCCGCTACGCAGGGAGAAAAGGATCAGACACTAAATGAAACTTTGCTTAATGCCCATGCATCGGCCCGACTGGTCGGGCAGAGGTTTGGTAAATATTCTGAATATGTTTCTACACGTAACACACGCCGGTATTTCTGTAACCCTCCAAAATACACAGGAAATATCTATGTAGGAAAACAGACTGTACAAAACAAGAAGAATATCTCTGTATAAACATTAAAACTTTGAATATATCAATATACCCTTTATATACTGTAGTAAAGAGGACTGAAGTGAATCCACAGTTAAACACAGCCGACTCAAATATACATTCATGTCTCACTCGGCCACCAGGGGGCGAACTCCTCAATGACGTTCACAAGCGAGAAAGTACAAAATAAAAGCTCATGCCAAAGTCAAAAAGAAGCATCTATTGCACAGAAGGAAAAAGGTTTGTGTCCTAGAGTGAACGGAATTTTTCTGCCACCACCAGTTCCTCAAACCTTTTTGTAAAAACATTCAACCTCAGAGCTGTGACGGTGACAGTGTTTGAAGCGAGGCTGGGTCCAGCTGTCACTGAACCAACACACTGCTAATGTTTAAATTCATGTGGTCTGGAGAAAGCAGCTGTTACCCTGCTGCCCCCGAAATCTGTGGAGAGACACACAACTGACAGACGGAGAGCAGGGCACGCTCAGCTCCTCACTCTCACTCTGTGGCTGTAAAAAAGAATCGTTTGCTGTTATTATAAATGGTTTTCAGGGGATTTTATCAAACTGTTGTGAATCTTCTGAACCACAGAAAAACAGGGAGATGGGTTCTGACCAACAGGAAGTGGCCCACACATTCCTTTAAACAGAGTCCTGGGCAGGTGCGCGCGCTGTGCAGACACACCTGCAGGGAGCGGAGTCCGTGAGAGGGGTTCTAAGGTTCCTTTAACACACGTGGAGAAGAGGGGTCAGAGGTCACAGGACCAGACGTCCTGACTGTCATAACTCGACTCACAGCAGGTGGCATCTGTCCCTCTGCAGCTAATTGCCTGTTTCTGTTGCCATAGAAACAGAAAACTAATCAGAGGCTCGGAAATAGTTCGAGGAGAAGGAGGAGCTTCAATCTTGTAAAGACTCAGTTTTGGTCTGGGGGTGGGTCATCATCCTCACTGTGTGTCTGTGAGCGTCCTCACAGCGCCCCGTGATGCGCCTCGTACTTGGCCAGGATGTTTTTGGTGCGGCCGAGCTCTTTCCTCAGGTCGGCCACCTCCTGCCTCAGGGCCGAGTTCTCCTTCTCCAGGAAGCCGGCTCGGATGGCGATCTGGTTCTCTTTGAGCCGTCTCGCATCCCGGGACCGTTTGGCAGCCAAGTTGTTCTTCCTGCGCCTGGCCCAGTATTTGTCATCCTGCTCGAAGGACACAAAGGAGGAATGAGGAGACAGAAAGACGGAAATTACTTCAAAGTGTTCAGGACTCAGCTTCTGGACTGCGGCCACTAACATCCACTTTTTATCTCAACAAATTAAAAGCTAAATCCTCTCGGCCCGACGTCACAGCGAGCAGCGCTGCTCCCTCACTCAGCCCCATGTAAGCCTCTTAACAGGAGCACCCCCACGGCCCCCTGAAGGCAGCACCGGCCAATGGCAGCACAGAGTGAGAGTGGCGGCGTGCTGACACTTTACAAACACCAGCAAACGACCATCTAACAGTCAAACTGGATCCTTCAGCCAGCACTTTGCGGTCTGTGCACGTCTCCGAGCTACAAGCTGCAGTTTGACTACACGACGTCACATGACGACACATGAACACGAACAACAGACCAGCAGAACCAGCTCCAAGTTACCTTCAGGTCCTCTGGGATGAAGATCTTGCGAGCTTTCTTGATAATCGGTTGTGGCTTCAGCTCCTCGGCAGAGAACTTGCGCTTGCGCGGGTTGAACATCTCCTGGCCCGGCACGCTGGACAGGGCCAGGTCTGCCGGGTCGGGCTCATATCTGACGGAAACCTGGATGGAGTCTGGGTCAATGGGGCTGGGAGTGTTCCTGGAGCCCGGGAGGCCTGGAGGACGAGAGGCCAGTGTGTGAGTGAGTTCCACATCCGATCACACAAAAACATGTGGAAGTAGCAGGCTGCAGCCACTAGATGGCGACGCAGCTGCAGTGAGAGGGAGAGAATATGAACCTGTCTGTGTCTGTGTGAGCGGACGAGATGCGTCTCTCTCTCTCTTATATATATGAATCTGTGCTGTGTGTCTCTTTATCACCACGTGCTCACGTTGGATCACTTTTCATTCGTTTCATTCGTCTTAACGTTGTCTGTCATACTCTGGGTCTGTCGGCCTGTTAATTCATCCACGCGCAGGTGGGAAATGATCCTCGTTTAAATTAGAATAATAAATTATTATAATATAATAATAAAATTGAAGATTATACGTCTTATTAATAAAAACAGCTGATTTGTGTTTAGTTCTGTTTTTAATATTTAACATTTTTACACATTATGTCAAAAGAAAATGGTTGAAACTCGTCTGTTTCTTTCTGCAGCTTCGATAACATCTGATTAACATCCGATATCTCAGTCACAAGTCAACCACCACCCCCACCTCCAGCCCCAGCAGCTGGTCCCACACAGGTCAGGACCAGGTTCCCAACCTCTCCACCCTGAGATTAACTTCTGACTAAAATCTCCTGCTTCCACACTGATCCCGTATCACTTTACACCGTGACATTAAATAAAAACCAAATATCAATGAGGAAAAGCACAGAAACACAGCCTGAGCCACGTCAGAGCATCAGAAATAAAACAAAACCAGAACGTGTGTTCCCCTGCACGGGCTGGTGTCTCAGAGGAGACGGAGCAGGTGGTGTGCTGTTGTGATGAATGTGACACTGACAGACGTCCTGACACGTGTGAGCTGCCGGGCCGGACTTCCTGACGTTCCCCTCGTGTGGTCAGAGCAGCGAGGTAATGCCTCGTGTTTCTGAACAATCTGTTAACGCTCGTTAGACAACGAGACCCGAGGAGGTAGCGTCAGTGGTACTGGTGGCTCAATGGGTCAGACACAAAAGGTTGCAGGTTTGAAACCCTGTCTGACGCCTAGTCCATCCCTACCAGGTGTGTCCCTGAGCCAGACACCCAGCTCCAGCTCCCTGTAAGTCGCTTTGAACAAAAGCGTCTGCCAAGTAGTAAAGTAGAGTAAAGTGGAGTAAAGTAAAGTAGAGTAAAGTAAAGTGGAGTTAAGTAAAGTAGAGTAAAGTAGAGTAAAGTGAAGTAAAGTAAAGTAGAGTAGAGTAAAGTAGAGTATAGTAAAGTAAAGTAGAATAAAGTAAAGTAAAGTAGAGTAGAGTAAAGTAAAGTAAAGTGGAGTTAAGTAAAGTAGAGTAAAGTAGAGTAAAGTGAAGTAAAGTAGAGTAGAGTAAAGTAGAGTATAGTAAAGTAAAGTAGAATAAAGTAAAGTAAAGTAGAGTAAAGTAAAGTAAAGTGGAGTTAAGTAAAGTAGAGTAAAGTAGAGTAAAGTGAAGTAAAGTAAAGTAGAGTAGAGTAAAG
>JAUMTR010000011.1:14920620-14937013 GCA_032270685.1 Microctenopoma stevenorrisi | reverse complement strand
CCCCCCCCCCCCCCCCCCCCCCCCCCCCCCCCCCCCCCCCCCCCGCCGGCCGGGTTCTCTCGAACGTCAGCTCCGCGCGTCGTGACGGCACAAACTCATATTTCTGGTCGGACAAATCGTGACTGGTCTGAAAAGTTTGTGCCTGAGGCGCAGGCTCGGTTCACGCGTTTTACGCGCAGCTGGAAAAAGTGGAGACTTTTTCGAAAGCTCTTAACCCCCCCCCCCCCCAATCCTCTAAACCAGCAGCTGTGGTAACTTCACCTTCATGATGCAGCGGCAGCTTCAGCGGGTTCTCCAGCAGAGACTTGAGCACTCCGTGCGCGGCCGCGGGCAGGAACCCCGGGGGTCGGGACATCTTCTCCATCACGCCTCTTTGCGTTAAGACGAAGCAGAAAGAACAGGAAGTCAAGCTGGAGAGAGAAGTGTGAGTCTGCAGCGGGGGTCCGTCCCTCTGGAGTCTACATGGGGCAAACACAGAATAAAAGCCCCGTCTGCGTCAGAGCAGGAACCAGAGTCGGAGCTGCGGGAGCGCGCTGCGGCGTCTGAGCGGCTGCAGGAGGCGGACACGCCGATCACCGAGCACCGATCCCATGTGTGAGAGCGGAGCACTGCTGACGTCAAACCGAGGCCCCGCCCCCTTCCCTGCACAGCCCTCCCCGCTCTCTCTCCCTCTGTCCTATACACAGGACAAAAACTTTATTAATCCCAGAGAGAACTAGTTTTCAGTTCAGAAAAGAGAAGAAAGAACCAGAACCAGCACCAACAGAACCCTAATGAAACACATAAGAATAATCTTATTCCTATAAAAACTAACACACGGGCGGATAAGGGGAAACCGACGCCCGGGGAAAAGACAGAACCCCCCCCCACACAGACCTCCTTTGGGGATGCTGTGTCTCTTGGCGTCTCTTTGTGTCTTTGCGCTTGTTTTGCGTGAACTGAGCGGAGGTTCAGACCTTTTCTCTCTGCAGTAGGTTTATCACACGTGTTTCACGCTGCAGCGCCGGGTCACTGTTGAAGGTCGAGAACAAGACGAGGACAAGGTCCGTGTCATGCTCATGTCATCGGTGTTCCAGAACAGTGAAGGCCCGGTTCAGTAACCAGCGTGTGTCTGCTGAACCTCAGTTCAGTCCACCGGACTGTTTGCTTTCTTACTGTGAGACACAAAGCTCTAATAACCACAACGAGCTTCTCTGCTCTTTACTGAGTTCGTTCACCTTTAATCACTTTGATGTGACAGTTTGATTTCATTCACGCTTCTCTGTGTTTTTATGTTGGTTCCTTTATTTCACACACACACACACACACACACACACACACACACACACACACACACACACACACGCAGGCTGCCTGCAGAGAGGAATGCTGGGTCACATGAGTGGGCCGGCTTGACCTACTTTTGTCCAATGAGAAGCTGCCGACTCCCCCCCTCCCCCCTGCAGCCTGGTCACATTGAACCTCATGTGCTTTAGACCAAGAGAAAAACATGTCCTGTGAGGGGTGGGAGGGGTGAGGAGAGGAAGCAAGGGAAGGAAAAAAGGACACAAGCGGGGAAGGAAAGGGAGGTGGGAAGAAAGGAAAGGAGGAAACAAGGGAGGAGAGAGAATAAAGAGGTGATGAAGCAGGAACAGCTGATTTCATGATGTTTTTACTTGGGCCTGTTTCCGCCTGCAGACTCGGACAGAACCCGATCCCACAGACTGGACCCCACAGACTCCTCTAACATACAGACCAGCAGCCGAACACTATACGTGACAACACAAATCCCCGTCAGCCGCGCTCTCATTAAAACTTCCTTAGCAACGGCGGTCGCTAAAGCACAGAGATGCTGTGACGACCTCAGTGAGAGAGGAAAGTAGGACAGGGCTTCGACACGCTGCCGCGGAGCGGTGACCGGGCCAAACGCAGCTCTGACTCATCCCTATTAAACTGCCTCCACCTGGACTCACCACTGTCTCAGTGCCAGGACGCGGCTCCTCGCCAACAGCCTGCTCGAAATTTCTCACTCTGACAGGACGAACCTTAAAGGTTACGTTTCCATCTAAACTACACACGTTTTCCAACTTTATGGATCCAGTGAAGCATATTCTGTGACAGACCTGGGTCCAGTTCCACAGACGTCTGGTGGGTTGGTTAACTCTGTCCCCTGTCCCCTGCTAACCCTCGGTCACTTCAGGACACGAGTTTACAGGCTTATGCCTCACGTTGGCTCCGACTCGTCACCAGATCCAGGGTTCGTCATCCTGCTTACATCACCGACCCACCAAACATACTGTATCTATCAGAACAAACATAACCTCCACATGTGGTTTGTTGGCTGCTCTCCTTCCACAAAGCCTGATCCAGATCCTGCTCCTGCCCGTTTTATTTATGTAGCACCAATCACATCAGAAGTCCTCCAGGTCTGAGTCTTCTGGTCTCATAGAAGAAATTTCAACCATCATCTTGGACTGATTCGTTTTTTTCGCCCCAGAGTCGTGACCTCAGAACCTCTGCAGCCTCAAATCGTTTGATAAGGCTCATCGATGGTTATCAGAAATGACCAGGTTCATATTCGGTTCTTTTCTCTATGGATCATTTGTTCAGTGGATCACTTTCCTTCAGGCCCCGTGAAACCTGCTCTGGTCTTTCACCAGTGCCAGGCTGAAATTATGATTTACATAACCAAACTGGCCTCAATGAGCTCAGAGTGTTGACCTCCTGGTACTCGTCGAGATTAAAAATGCTTCGGGCCGAGACCTATTCTCAGGGCGTTTGATAGGACCTGTGTTTGAGCTGGTTCTGTCAAAGTGATCATCACTGACGCTGCTGAACCTGGATCTGTTTGGGTTGAGCTTTCTAATCCAATCGTGAGTTATTGATGCCGTCTGTGACCTCTGATTTCTCCAGGTTGGATGAAGGAAAAGAGGATTTGTAGGTTGTGTAACTTTTCAGCAGAGCTCCATGTACCCGAACAAATGATCTCAAACATGCAGCTCTATAAATATCTCTGTGTATTTCCCCCATCACTGGTCCAGCAGGTCAACAATCCTGGTCCTGCAGCCTGAGCCGAAAACAGAAAGGCACCAAAAGTCCAAAGCTAACGTGGGTCTGACGTGGTATTAAATATGTAATTTGACTCTCACACTTACTCACTCCGTCCGTTTCCTCCCGGGGAATAAATGTCACCGTTACGTTAACTGAATCAGAATAATCAGAATCAGCTTTATTTGCCAAGTATGTTGCACATACAAGGATTTCGCTTCTGCGCGTTTCTAGCTTCTTTAGGACAGAACAGACAGAAAACAATAAATTACAGACAAATTATAACAAGACAGAAAGACAAGACTGTGTGCGTGCAGTTTGTGTCCATATAGCAGCAGCAGTCAGTTATCTGGTGAATCTCCCGGAGACACAGGCCTGGGTCCAAGAAGTCAGGAGCTCTGTGGACTAGAGACTCGGTGTCGACCCGTATGTTACCATGTGTTATTTGTGAAATTACAGCAGTGAGCGGTTCTCTCCTGACGTAGCTCATCATGTTTTGGATGCTCAGGAGCTGCTGAAGCCCTTTGTGGCATCACACTGTGTTTGCTAACCTAGCTTAGCAACATTAGGGCTAATAACCCTCCAGTGTTTGACCCTGTCTGACCTGCCCCGACTGAAATGACCAGACACCTGCAGGTTTCTGTGAGAGTCCAGTCTTAATGATGCCCGTTGTGTGGAGATGCTGTGTTTCAGGCCAACGTTTCCAGATATTTATAACTCCACGAGAAGGGAAATCAATAATTGGAGCCCGGGGAGGGAAGAATATTGGCTCAGCTTTTCCACCTCCGCCCCCCCACGCACTATAAATACAAACACTGACATCAGTCAGTCCAACAGCAACAGAACCACACACCGGTGCTCATTGGTTGTTTTTCCCCAGTGACCCGCTCATTCTTTCAGAACAGAACCAGTGTGAGCGTGGTGTGTTGGTGCAGATCTGTGACGTAACGTCTGAGGACACAGGAACACAGGAACTCGTCACCAATATGACAGCACATTTGTACAACTTCTGTCCGAACAGTTAACACAGTCACACAACGGGCCCAGAACAACGTCTGGGTTAACAGAGGCTAGTGGATCAGGTAGAGGAACTAGGCTGTTACCACTCTGGATGAGGAAAAGCTCGTCTTGTTGGTTCACACAAGCGTCACTGTGGCCCTGAAGAACAGAGAGATCCACAACAGATCCACTTCTAAATGTTGAACGCAGTGGAGCACAGATCAAACTAAGTCAGAGGCACATTTCTAACGACCGGCAGCAGTTTAATCTTGTGCAGGACACGGCTCACATGTTCTTACATGACTTAGTACATGACACGAAACGAGCAGGTGTAATCTGATTACTACAGGAGTTAAACTGTGTTCAGTTAAGTCGCACAGAAACATCAGTTTATAGAACGTTCTTCTGCACTTTTTTACATCTCGGTCTCTACAGACGGACTGGGTCTCCGCTCCATCGCCTCGGTGTCTCGCGGCCCCTGCAGCTCTGAGGTGTCTGGGGGAGGAGGAGGAGGAGGCCCCGTGGTGCTGGTGCCTGTAGAGGGGCGGCTCCACGACGTGGTCTGGGTTATGTGGCTGTTACAGATCAGATCAGATGAGTTATTTCACTTCTACCAACAGGTTAATCTGCATGTTCGGTTCCTCTCACTTACTTGATGTAGTACTTCACTCCGTCTGCAGTGTAGGCCTCCTCCCACCCATAGGGGAGACCTGCAGGAGGGAGAAAGCAGCCACGGATCACTCAGTTTGAAACAGAAATAATCAGGCCAAGTAGATCAACACTCCTCCCAGGTCTCAAGTTTCCCTCCTACGGGACTTTACCACGCTGATCCCTCCACTTACCGAACAAGCTGCAAAATAAAACACGTCTTAACCTTGTTCCAGTGAACAAAGGGAGGCAAAGTTTGTGATGCTGCCCTGTGGCACCAGCTCGGAAACTGAAACCAAATGTTTGAGGTGTTGAGAGGCCACACAAAGGTGTGAGCCGTCACAAAGAAGAGAACGAAACCGTGAGATCCACACAGCTGCTCACTCTCAGCCCACAGCGTCACTCAGCTGTTTGCTGTCTCTCTGCACTTACCTGCAGATAAGTGCTGCTGCAGGGTCTCAGGTCCCACGGAGGTTCGTCACACCGACACCAGGTCAACACTTTCTGACTTCACCTTGTAGCACAGCCTCCCACAATAATTCACCTTACCTTTAGTCTCCAGCCATCGTTTCTAGCACCATAATGCACATGTGGAATGAGTCTCAATAAACCGTGTGTGTGTGTGTGTGTCGCACAGTTAACAGTCTGACCGTCACACACGAGAGGAGACAGGCAGTTTGGACCTCGGTGAAGGTGTTTGTCTTAGTTTTAATGATCCACACAGATACAGCAACTAATTCATACAGTGCAGCTGTAATGGCAACAGAAACAGATACATCAGCTGTTGGTCCTTATCCACGACGAGTGAGAGACAAATGTTTTCCAACCGATTCACGCAGCAGCTAGAGCTCAGTCAGTGCAGAGACACACAAAGATTCCTGCAGTCAGAAAACACAGGTACAGTCTGAAAGCTGAGCCAGTGAAGCTGCAGGAAACATTTTATACACACACACACACACACACACACTAGTGCTTCTTTTCCTGCTGAAGAAGAAGAACCAAACTGGACGACGACGTCGCTGCAGAGGAACATCTATATTTACGGAGACAGTCAAGGGTTAAACAGCAGAACTGCAGAAAACAAACCTCCAGCTGCTCCGGTTTGATTAGAGGGCGTGAAAACAGAACAAACCTCCCTGTCATCGTCTGCAGCCTGATAAGTGACTCGATAAATCAAATTTACCGTCTGATTCCAGAACCTCGAGTTCTACGTGAGCGTGTTTAAATAACAGTTATACGGTTTGTGTGTTTTTGTCATGAAGCTCCAGCAGCTGTGTGAATCACGTGAGCCAGGAAACACCGAGCCTGAGGCAGAACCCGAACCGGATCGAACCATTAGAAACATGCAGCTTGGGTTGGGCTGTTGTCTCTGAGGCCTAACATCCACTGACTGGATCATGGAACGGGTTCCAGGTTGCTTTCTCTGCTGTGAGCAGCAGGTGCGACTCACTTGTTTCTGCGCGTTACGACTGATGAGTCACTCAATCAATTACAAGCAGAAGCTGCTGGAAAAACAGAAACTCGTTAACTCCTGAATGATTTCTGGAAGCTGTACAGACGCATAGAAATGTAAGTCATGGGAGACGTGGTTGTCATGGCAACAGTGTCCAAGTAGCTGCTCGCTAAATGAATGAACAGAGTGTGTGTGTGTGTGTGTGTGTTATAAGCTATATGATGTTACGTATCACACTTATCCAGGTAATGAGGGCAGTAATGAAAACGAGCCACAGGTGAGTTCAGCGCACACACACACACACACACTGAGATGCGCCTGATATGTGGCTCCTGGACTCACACTGACCTACTTTCTCTCTGCGCTGTGACTTGGTTTCGTCCCTTCTCATTATCTCCAGCAGGACGCTTCCTCTCGCCGCCTGTGTTCCTGAATCACGGCTGCTAATTATGTAACTGCACACGTCCTCCCACTGATAGAGGAAACTAGGTGAATGTGTCAAAGCACACGTCCTGCCTTCTGCAGGAAAGTCTTCAGTATTCATCTCAGAAACACAATCATTACAACTTGAAGCTGTCCTAGAGCTCTCCCAGGAAATACACAGAGCCTTGTACGACACCCTGGTTCACTGAATTTCTCACATTCGGTCCATAAACTGCCCACGAAGGCCCCAGAGCCTCGCTCTGTGTGTTTGCACATTACCACAAAACCTCTGAATCACTCGCTAGCGCAGTGTAATTTCTGGGAATCCTTCAATAATCAGTCAAGCCTGCCGTACTGCAGCCCGGCTCTGTCTACTTGCTGCTCAGACTCCCTGAACTACCCACCAGCTCTGGTTGTTTTGGTGTTTCCAGATGCTGGAAATGCTTCAAACTCTAACGCTGGTTCAGCTGGTTCTTCATGACTCTGTGCATTTGCTGGAGTAAACAACATCACAAAATTTGCACCTTTCAGTCGCTCAGATTGGATCCAGTTCTGTCTGAAGGTGAAAGACTGCTCCTGCTGCTGTAAAGAGTGTCTTTAATACAGCAACTGACAAAAAGAGCCGTGGCTTTGTGTTTGACTTTGTGACATTTGGCATTAGTTAAGAAAACTCTTCCAGCAGCTAAAGTAAAACACAGAACGTCAGCTGTCAGGACTTCTCCTTCATTACGCTGCCACATCGTTCAGCCGCTCAATGGTCAGTGAGAAATACACAGTAAGGTGTTTCAGTGAATGGCAACCAAACAGACGTCACACGTGTTTATTTCTGCTTTGTTAAATGATGATTTCTATGCTACAGAGAAAGAACTTCGAAGGACTACACCAGCGTTTTCACCATCATCTGGTTTAGTGCACATCAGAGGTCAGCAGAGCTCCAGAAACCGTTCAGGTGGTCTCACAGTGACGCCTGGTTAAATAAGACACGAGTTCATTCAACGTGGGACAGAATCTTCTCTTTAAAATGCTCGTGTAGTCCATCAGTATCACAGTGGCCTTATTCCAGTGTTTCACTCTTTATTCTGTGTTCGTTCCCCTTCAATTCACAGGTGAAAACACTGGAGTGAAGCCAACGTTTGTGTGTTTTGATTATTCAGAAAATGTTCAGAAAACAGTTTCATGCAGAGTTAAGATGCGAGTCCACTGCTAACAGGTAGTGAGGAGACGAGGAGCTGTCAGGGAGGAGAGTGTTCGGATTGGTGGGTTTCCGCTGACATCTCAGAGCCTCGCTGCCTCTGTCTTCCCACAGCTGGGTCCTCTAGAAGGTCAGCACTGAAACGGGGAGGACAGTCACTCACAAAGGCAGGTCAACAGGATCAGAGTGGTTTCAGCTTCGTCCGGTGGGAGTCTCATGCAGGGCAGCGCAGACACAGAGAGGAGGAGGAGGACATGCAGACCTGTGTCACTTACAGTCAACCTCCAGGATGGCTCGGACAGTCTGTGTGAGCTCCTTCGCCTCTTGAGCCAGAGTGGCAGCCGTCCAAGGACTCTTCTTGTAGCGCGGGAGGCCTTGAGACGAAGCCCCGACTTTTACATCTCCAGAGCTGCAAACAGATAGGAGCATGAGTTGACCAACGGCCACAGAGGGAGCCATCGTGGAGGCCCCCCGACCCCCACACCATCAGGACTGTGACTTTAGTCACCTGGAAGGGAGACGGTGTAAACTACATCTTTATTTTATTCCCATTAGCTGCTCTGTGGCGTTGACCTATTCGTTACGGATCATTTCCGCTCATTTAACATGATTAACTGATGCTGCATTTATTTATTTGGAGCTTTTTTGACACTTCCCATCTTTACTTTACTTTACTTTGGGTTAGGGTTAGGGTTAGGGCCTGGTAGCAAAGTGGTTAAGGCAGAGGGTTGGGAAGCAGGAGCCCCTGGATCAATTCCCAGCTGCAGCACCCAGCACATCCCCCATACCAGGTGTGTCCCTGAGCGAGACACCCAGCGCTAGCTTTCGAGCGCCTCCTGTGGCAGCTCACTGCTCCCCCAATGGGGGGATGGGTCAAATGCAGAGAACAAAATTTGTAGTAACATGTAAAAATGCGTCAATGACAATAAAGTGGATTGTTCTTTCTTCTTCTTCTTTGCTTTTTGCCAAAGCGACTTACAGGGAGCTCTTTCGTCTCTTTACCAATTAAACCACAGCCTATAACACACAAATTGTTTGTTTTCCCTCCAGTTACCCTCCCGTCATCCTCTTTAATGCTGCAGAGAAGTGCCTGGAGTCAGCGAAGGCTTTAAATAACAGCCCTGCACCCTGAAGCCGCCCGCTGATGAATAAACTCACACCTCTAGTTGTTCGAGTGATGGAGCGAGCTGAAAATTGGCCACGTCGCCATGGTTGCAGCTGTTATTCAGAGATCTGTTGGTGCTCACCGCGCTCACCTCACTCCTGTCAGTAGACTCACACTGGATGAATGAGGCCTTAATGTCCGGCAGGATTTTGTAGGTTATCATTTGTTTCCGGAAACAAAGCTTCTCGTCTTTTCACAGCCTAAACTTATTACCTGCACAATGAAATCTCCTGCTGGGGGAGTTTTCTTTTCTTTATTGGAGAGCTTGACTAAGGGGTTTAATGAGACTGATGTATGGAATTATAAAAACCCAATTACCTGGGAGTGAGTGGGAAGCACAGAGCCATTTATTTCCAACAAAGAGGAACATCCCCACTGCCCTCAACGAACCCATCGACTGAGCGGCTGATGTTTCAGCTTACGAGCGACATAGAAAGGCGACAGCGCACAGGTGAAGAAAAGGAGCAAACACAAGCAGGGGGTCCTGTGGTTATGAAAGACGAGTGGAGGTGTCCCACTGACCTGGACTGAAATAAAAGGACGCCAGGCGGGAGGTGTCATAGCTGAGTGACTTTATAACATGACCGATTGACCTGATTTACAGAAGACAAGTTACGCAACCAACCAGCAGGCGCTGATAACCAGAGTGTGACAGATGAGGAGGCGACATCGTGACAAATTAAATTAAACTGGACATTAACCGGAATGTCCAAAAGGACAAAACTGTGCTGATGAGTAAGGAGCCCAGAAAACATCCTTATCCTCAAATTCATATCTGATGAAGGAAAGAACAGAACTGAAGAGGCGTCAAGGAAGAGACGAGGAAAGGAAACACAGTGAGAAGGAAAAACAAACAAAGAATAAAATGGATAATCGAAGGCAGGAGAGAGGGGAGGTAGAGATATCACGGTTAAGAGGAATAAGGAAGGGAGATGCTTAAAAGTAAAGAAAATAAAGATTGACAAATGAAATAAACAGTAAGAGGACAAAGAAGAACAGGAGGGAAAAGGAGACAGGAAAGGAACAAATATGAAGAAGGGAAGCATATAGTAAAGGGATCACAAAGAAGGCGTATGTTTCTTCTTTGGTGGTGTCCTTGCTGATGAGCTCTGACCACATGTAGGTCGAGGTGCTCAGTAACACCAGCAGCTGTTAACAGGAGCTACCTGCTGTCCAACCTGGGCTGAAGAGGGCCGTGCTGGACTGCACGGCGAGTGTGTGGAGCCTGGACTAATGAGCTCTGCTCTCTGCAGGGCCTCTCATTACCTGAGCGCATGACTGTTGCAGGCGTCACACGCGGCTTTCTCACTAGAGGACAGAGCCGAATGCTTTACCACTTTTTAATATTCCAGTGTCGGTGAAACTAAATGATTGGCCCAGAGTACAGGTGGTGATAAACAGGTGGATCACAGGGAGATTTAGCTCTCTAGTACTACCCCCCCCCAGCTCACACATACACACCTGTAGCTCTTTGTTGGTCCATGGCCTTCAAGAAGGAACTCCTGAACACTCTGCAAAAAGAGAAATGAAAACAACAATTTAATACAACTGAAGATCTTTGTTTTCTTCTTTCATTGCTTTTTTGGAAAATTATAATCCATCAGATGAAGATCTGTCCTGTCATGAAACATTTCTCATGTGTTGTGTTAGGGACTAGGTTAAGGTTAGGGACGGGGTGAGGGGCCAGGTTAGGGCTAGGGACTAGGTTAATGTTAGGGGTCGGGTTAGGGCTAGGGACTAGGTTAAGGTTAGGGACGGGGTGAGGGGCCAGGTTAGGGCTAGGGACTAGGTTAAGGTTAGGGGCCGGGTTAGAGGCCGGGTTAGGGCTAGGGACTAGGTTAATGTTAGGGGCCGGGTTAGGGCTAGGGACTAGGTTAATGTTAGGGGCCGGGTTAGAGGCCGGGTTAGGGCTAGGGACTAGGTTAATGTTAGGGGCCCGGTTAGAGGCCGGGTTAGGGCTAGGGACTAGGGACTAGGTTAAGGTTGTGCACCGGTTTCTTCCTGTTTGAACTTTTACCTCCACAAAACTCAGCAGTTTTGCTGTCGACATCTCAAAGCCCTTTTTGGCTGCTTCACTCTTCCGTAGTTGACACTCTACGACGGCCATCCTCTTCTTCAGCTCATCCAACTTCTCCTGACAGGAAACAGAAGAAGACATTTAATTTTCAATGTAACCATAATTCTTCTCTGTGGTTAAGGGGTAAAGTGTGTTCGGGATCAGAACCACACTGAAGACTAAACCTGAGCAAAGTCAGCTTTGGTTGGACCACATCTGTATCTGGCTCCTATCCCGGTCACCTTATTGCTCGGCACTGTCTGCTCCACCCTCTGAGTCTTCAGCTCTGCGATCTCAGCCTCCAGCAGGTGGATCACCTCCTCATAGTCCATCTCCATCCCCCGGGCCTGCTTCTGGGCTGCCTCTGCCAGCTGGACCTGAGTCCGCAAAGCCCTGCTCTCCTCTGCTCCGACCTTTACTTCCTGTCCGGAAGTTAAAGAGGAAAGAGAAAGTGAGGCAGGAAAAGAAATGTTCATCAGAGTGTGAGCAGGGCCTCTGCAGTATGTTCTGGTTCATATGAAGTATTTCACAGTGCTGGAGTCATGACTTGGAATTCTTGGTGTCAGGGTGAGTTAGTGTGATGAACCTCTTTTCTTTGAATTAGCAGGTTATGCCGTTGTTTCCCAGCGGGACTCACCCACACCTGTCACCGCTCAGCATATTTCTGCCTGTGATAAGGTCACCAGCGTTTGGAAACTGCATCTGGTTGTGTTAGTGTAGCAGACTTCTGTTTAATGTTACAGGTCCAGCGATGACCCACATATCAACTGCACGCTACTGGCAAAGAGACCACACCTCCTCCACTCACTGATGACTTTCTGACTCTATCACTATGTCACCAACTTTCTTTATTATGCTTTTGTCATCATTACTCCAACTACTGAAACACAGCTGAACTAAAACGTGTTAGTACAACACGCTTCCGAGGCCAGAACAGAAAACCAGCCGGGACGTTACATAACTCAGAGCCTGGTGAAACAGACACCTGCAACAATTAGTCGCTTGGATCCCTCCTGACCGGGTAGCAACCACTCCCAGTACAGTCGGCACACTGACAGGAAAAAACTCCCCCCACCCCAGCACTGAAACACACACTGTCACTGGTAGGAAGACATAACGTTGTACAAAGCGGGAGGACACGAGTAAAAAGACGAGTGTGTGTCTTTCTGAGTGAATCCTCAGCCGCTTCTCACTTTCTGACACGGATTTACAGCAGTGAATCAGTTTTCACCAACACAAACGAGGTGCTGGGTCTGAGCTGGCGTGTCGTTTCCAGTTTGCTTCATCGTAGAAATGTCATTACCTCACCCTCTCCACAGACTCAGCAGCAGAAAGATGGCCGACTCACATGTTGCTGCTGTTAGCTCAGCTAACTTAGCTGAACAGCGGGAAGCCAGCACTCAGACTGTTTTGGTAAAAGATGGGGTAATCAGAGACCAGGAGTTTTGGACCAGGATCAATTGGCAGCGTCTGAAAGTGACTTTAGGTTCATTTACTATGTCTGATAACCTCAGACTTAGGGTCACGTTGTGCCAGTGGAGACGATGCTCAACGTCTTTGACAGGACGAGGTACAGTACATCCACATCCTGTTTATTGGTCACAGTGTGAGTACACAGTCAGCGATCAAACTGACTTCATGTGTGCACACAGTGTACACTGACTGGACCGGACTTGGTTGGGAAACTAATGGATCCCAGCATGAGCTGTCTTCTCTCCAGCTGTGGCCTCGAGGGGCCTGAGGGGCCCCCTGTCTTGAAGCCTGACCTCCAGCTCTAATGAGAGATCATGTCAACCGCCTCTTCTCTGCCACTCACCCTGCAGCTCTCCAGAAAAGGCAAGCTAATGAAAGAAAAATCGCTCGCTGTGCACAGGCTGTGCAGCCTGGCAGCGGGAGGCGGAACAAAAGAGCAGCGGCTGGTCCTGTTTCCATTGTGACCCTGCTGTCTGAGTCTGAACCAAAGGGTTTTCTGTGAGAGATGCTGCTCGCCTTTTCATATATGCTTCAGCTTCTGGCTTTATTTTCACTGTTATGTAATAAAAATGTGATGTCTCTATCTGTAAGCTGCTGATTTCACTGAAAGCCTCAGCGGCGCTGGTAAATGCCAGCCTCACAGAGGAGAATATTAAATGCACTTTAGATTATTCAGGAGAGGGCATTAGGCTTTCACTACGTCTCACTGAGTGCGGATCCAGACCATATATTACAGCTACAGAGGATGGAAGGCTTTCTTTTTCACATGTAAAACAAGAGAAACGAGTAAACATCTGCAGTGTCGCTGTAGAACCATCATCTGTGACTCTCACGACTGCAGCTATAACAGAGTAATGAGTCGGCTCAGCTGTGCAGGGCACACAGTCGAACTCCCTGACTGTCACCTCTGAGATGCAGCTGTCACCCAGCCATGTGATTTGACATGTTCGACTCTGTCATAGCCAAAAATAAGCGAGCTTGTTGCTGCAGCACAGGACTCAGTGAATATTTGCTCTTCCTCTGATTTAATCGTGTTTAGCTCTGAGCAACTGTGAAAAACCCTCCTCAGAGGATCAGAGGTTCAGCTCGTCTGCACGGGCTCATTAAAGCAGAGACAGAGGAGCAGCTCTGATCTGTATCAGTCTGCAGTTTAAAGTCACTGTTAGCAGCAGCTTCTTTAGTTTTATCTGTCTTCACATCTTCACTTCTGACCGTCCAGAACAGGGTCGACACAGACGCTCCTCGTTTTTCTCTTGGTGCACAGTGGGGGTTAAAGGGGAGGTTTCAGTTCCTGTAGAAGAACCATGAGCCTGAGCATGCAGGTATAACCCTTTCTTTCTCTGTCACTCAGACTCCATGTGTCAATAAACCGTTAGACCTAAAAAGGCTGGTTTATCCAGTTCAATGAGAGACTATTCAAAACCTGTTCATAAACGTCTTTTTAAAACCGCAGCTGCTGCCTGCAGGACACAACGGCCGGCGCACAACGCGCCTGAAGGCAAAACAGAAGCCTGAACATGAAAGGCCCCTATCACATCACAGAGAGGACGTGGTCTTTGTTGCTGTGAGCCACGTCTAAATGTGGATATCGATGGGTTTACGCAACAGAATAAAAGTTGAGAAACGAGCGCGAGAGAGCGAGAGAGAGAGAGAGTGGGAGCCAGAGAGGCTGAGACCCCTCAGCGATGAGTCAACCACAAATACAAGGAGGAACTATTTTAGAGACCAGGAAAGATTCAGAGCTGGTCTTGCTGTCCTCCCACTGTAAACCTGCTGTTGTGTGTCCGCCTCACCCTCCCACACACGGTGAGCTCAGGCACCAGTGGTCCTCCTGCCATCACACACTCACCAACAGGCCACAGTCTGCAGCCACAGCCAGGACACTCGGTGCAGGGCCAGTGATGAGAGGACGCTCTGATGCAGACAAACGTCTGAGCATCTGAAGACACGAGACGGAAAGACTCTCATGCTCTGTCCACATCCTGCTGCAGCAGGCAGGACTCACCTGTTTGATCTGGTTGAGCTCCTCCTCCACCTGATGGTGCACTCTCTGAGACTCGGCCAGCTGCTCCTGAGGAGACAGAGACACACACACACACACACACACATAGAATCAACATGTGGAACAGATTTTTCTGCGAGTGAAGCAGGCGGATGTGATTTTACCTGCAGCCTCTTGATCTCCCTCAGAGCCTCGATGTGCTCCTTCCTCAGCCTCTCCATCTCCTCCAGCTCGTCCGCGTCTGACAGTGACTAAACATTAGCATGACGTTAATAAGGATATGATAGATAGATACTTCCTAAACTGAATTTTAGATGTATCTCTAACACATGGGACGCGGTTTCTCTCAGGCCATTGATTAATGCTCCAAGAGAAAATCTTTACACTGTCCCGTCCACTGGCAGCGCGTCGATACTACTCAGCACATCAGCGCTGACCAGAGACGCTTCACGCGCTGCTTTTGTTTGAAACGCGTGACTCCACCACATCGTTGAATTTCTCAGACAAACGGTATTTTATTTGTGACGTTCTCAGTCACTTCCTCCGCTGCACCTCGCTGCTCGTCTGTGTTTGTAGGGTGGAGTCTAGAGCAGGAAGTGAAATGTGACAGATCATTTACCGTGAGGTCTGTGGTTAAATGGGACCAGAGCATCGGATCGATGCAGCCAGCTCCGCATCACTGCTAATGTCACCACAGTAACTCTGTGTGTTCCATGGAAAAGTCACATGCGCTAGATCAGCTGCCCTCTTACCCGCGGGTTGGTGGGTGACTCCAACAGACTGGACAGATCGTCAGAGGTAAATCTCGACGACCCAGGCTGGGCGGCGGCCAACTCCTCCAGCTGAGGCTTGAACAGCTCCCTGATCACACTCTCAAAATCTGGAGATTGACAGAGACACTGAGGCGTCATTTATTCCGTTCGGTTCTGTCACAGGTAATAGACACAGTTCTGTGTGACATTCAGGGATATAACTTTACTGTTTCTGCCATTCTCAGAGGAATAGGTGAAAGATTCAGCTTTAAAGTCTGAGAACCTGACGTCTGATGAAACACACGCTGCAAACGAAGGACAAAGGTTAAGGCAAAAGCTTTACCTGTGAAGGCCACTGTCCCCGCTGGATCAGCTCGTAGTCTGGACCTGAGCGCCTGCCGCTGAGCCTCTGTGGGCTTCAGACCAATCAGATCCAGAGCCTGAGCGCAAACACACACACACACAGATCAATACACACACAGCTGACACCAACACTGAAAACATTCAGTGTCACCAACCATTCAAACAGCAGGACGTGTTTTAAGCTCATTTTATTTTTAACAGTACAGGAGGCTGGTAAAGAATGAACACACACACACACACACACACAGACCTGCTCCACCCTCTCCAGTCTGAGGCGACAGCTGGTGCTCAGGGACCATTTCCTCTGAGGGAGCTGGCTGCTGCCACAATCTGGGAACAGATTAGAGGCGTTTAAAGTGTTTTCATGTGCAGCCGGAGGAGACAAGCTCATCTCCACCTTCTGCTGCATCAATCCGTCAGCATCTTTCCTGTGGCCCCACGTGAATGAACGTAAGGAGGAACGTTTCACACACACACACACACACACACACACACACACACACACACACACAGGTGGAACGATGCTTCACACCCTTTCGACCAATCACAGAGCAGACCTCCAGCAGGCCTCACTTCCTCCTCCGACAGGCAGCCAACCACCCGCCATCTGTCCCTCACTCCTCCCCAACAGGTCTACAGCTTCAAACTCAGGAAATATTCTAGATCATTTTCTGTCCTTGCCATTATTAACAGCAGTCTGTCCTATGGTGTGGTTCCTGCAAATTTTAAACATGCAGTTGTGCAGCCACTGCTTAAGAAACCGGGCCTCGATCACAAAGTTTTAGCTAATTATAGGCCTATTTCGAAGCTGCCGTTACTTTCCAAAGTTTTAGAGAAAAT
>JAUMTR010000011.1:14853258-14891324 GCA_032270685.1 Microctenopoma stevenorrisi | reverse complement strand
GCACGGTTTACGTTTTCTGTGTTCAAAATATCAAGTTACGCTCGTACGAATTGTGGCACAAATATAATTCCATACAAAACATTAAAATATCTGAATCAGGGGTCTCCAACACGTCACTCGTGAGCTACCGGAAGCTCGTTGTCCCTTTTCAAGAATCCCCCAAAGGAGGGATTTTATTCACCGTACCTACTCTACTATGATGCTGTTTTTGTAGTTTTGCAGCAGATATTGTGTGTTTAAAATATGACATTCTGGATGCAGCACACAAATTGCGTGGGAGAGCTGACCTGAGAGCGCAGGGTTCGTTCAGCAGAAGAAACTTAACATCTGATTAGAAGTGAATAGCTTCTAGAATTTACAGTTTACAATGCTCTTATTTTGACTTGCGGAAGTCACTTCCGGTTCCACGTGTGTCATTTCCGGTTCTGCGGTTGCTATTTCCGGTTTAGCTGATCAAGTCGTTCAATATTTAGTCCACGGCAGAGGTGTCAAAAGTCCTCACATTCCCTACTTAAGTAGAAGTACAGATACTGATACCTGTGTGAAAAACTACTCTGGTAAAAGTAAAAGTACAGGTTTAAATCCTTTACTTTACTTTACTTTACTTGTCAGACGCTTTTACCCAAAGTGACTTACAAGGAGAAGACTCCAGCAGTTACCATTCAGATCCTCGTAGAAGCGGAGATACTACAGCAAAGAACCCTGATAGGATCTAACTCGTCAAGACAAAGAACATGTTAGAAATTGTTTAGTGCTAGACAACATAATAAGTTTGTGTGTGTGTGTGTTAGACTCAGTTTTTGAACAAGTGAGTTTTTAAATGTTTCTTAAAGGTGGTGATGTTGTCAGCCAGTCGTATGGGGCCGCGCAAGTTGTTCCACCAGCAGGAACCACAAAGGAGAAAAGACTAGACTGTGATGTGAGACCTCGTGAAGACGTGATTTTTAGCCTCATTTCATTTACAGATCTGAATGTAATGAATGTTTTCTAAATGATTATAGGTATAGATTGGTGAGTTATGTTTGGTGTTAAATTATAATGCTCCAGAATGAGACCTGACATAGATTAATATCATATCTATGTTTATTGCTAATAACTACCAGTGGTTCCCCACCATACAAGTGGGGGCGCCCCACCCCCCACGCTGGTGTGTAATCACTGTGTGAATACACCCCCACCCTATCCCAAGAAGTTAGGTACATTTGATTCAATTAGACTTTTTGTAGAGAGATCACATTAGAAGACACCGCACTCAGGACTCTGTGTGAAGTAAAATATGAGGTACAGGTGATGAAATGTGGAGGTCAGAGATTAAATACTTTGTCACGGAATTCGTCCGATACTGATTGGTGGCCGATCGATCGGAACAAAACTAGATTAAAGTGAACACAGCTCATGTATGAGCAGCAGTAAACGTTTTTTACATGAACCTGCCCCAGATTCAATATATAACTGGGGATAAGACAAGTTTGGCGCCTCTCCCCCTCTGTTTATAACAGTGACTGTTAATTGCATTTAATTAAATAGTATGATGATACACTACAAAGAAATACAAAATGTTTTACTGCAAAATTTGAGTTGTAGACACCAACTTTTTTTCAAATGTTCAGGTGTTCGGGTTTAAAATAAGCTTTGAGAATAAATGTGTAGCTCTGGACCATTTTCATTTTGTAAACGCGGTTGTAAAAGTGGAAAAAAGGTTAATAGATGAAGTGCACGTAGCACTAGTAATGTATAAACCTTCATGAAGACAACAGTTTTCCTTTTAACCAGTCTGTGCATATCATATTTTAAAGGTGTCACGTTGTGGGATGATGAAACTCTGAAGAACATGACCAAAGAGAATCCACAGCGCAGCAGTGAGTTTCATGTCAGTGTATCTGATTCGTTTGAATCCAAGTCCAAGCTGCTGGATGTCAGAGCTTCCCTCCAAGCTTCTCTGTTAGGTGGGCTGGTTGAAGTTGGAGGATCCGCCCATTATCTGAATGACAACAAAGAATCCCACAAACAGAGCAGGGTGACTTTTCAGTACAAAGCTACCACCACCTTCAAACAGCTGTTGGTGACGACTCTTAAAAACAAGAAAAGCCAAAGAGCAGATTCTGTCGTTGATGGTTTAGCAACACACGTGGTCACTGGCATCCTTTATGGGGCAAATGCTTTCTTTGTGTTTGACAGTCAGACAGATGGCTCCAGCAGCGTTAAAGAAATCCAGGGCGAGATGCAAGCTGTGATAAAGAAGATCCCTTCATTTAATATTGAAGGGAAAGTGGACATAAAGCTGAGTGATGCGCAACAGAAGTTGGTTGATACTTTCACCTGCACCTTCTATGGAGACCTGCTCCTTAAAAGTAACGCTTCTACATTTAAAGAAGCTGTGGAAGTTTACGCAGGGCTCCCAGCTCTACTGGGGGAGAACCACGAGAACGTAGTCCCACTGCTGGTTTGGCTGATGCCACTGAAGAGTTTTTATTCCCAAGCAGCAGAGGTGAAGAATGGGATCAGTGTAGGAGTAGTGAGACGAGCGGAAGAAACTCTGGAAGATGTTAAACAAATAAAAATGAGATGTAACGACTGTCTGCAGGACACAACAGTCAACACCTTCCCACAGATTCATGACAAGTTGAGCACTTTCTACAAACTGTGTAATTACTACGAAGCAGCAATTCAACAAGTCATAGCAAAGGATCTTCCACTGATCAGGGCGGGTGAAGCAGATGAGAAGAGAATCTTAAGAAAACTCGAAGAAAGAGAAAAGTCGCCTTTCAGCCATGAAAAACTAAGTAAGTGGATGGAAAATAAGGAGAGAGAGATGAATGTCATCAGGTCCTGTTTGGAGATTATGAAGGGTATAAAGATCATCCCAAATCAGTCAGCGCTGGACAGAGAGGTTCTTAAACCAGATGTTAATGAGGTTGTGTGCTTTGTCTTCACCTCCCTGGAAACGTCTGACCCGCACCTGCAGAAGATGGCAAAGTACGTGGATCCATTTGTAGTGCAAGATGCTGGAGTAGCATTGGATGAAAGCATCAAAGCTGCAGGTTCACAGGTTGAGTGGTACTACCAAGATAAAGTGATAACATATATGAGAGAAAAAGCCACACAGCTTGAAACATTTGATCAAGGCGCTGATATTACCTGCCTCATAGTAGCTATTGCGGATGAGTCCTATACAGGAACGTGCTTCTACCACTATAAGAATGGTATCCTGGTGATGAAGAGTTCCAATTAATATCAAACTGTGTATGACGAATAAAATCTGTGAAGGTTCTCAGTCATGTTATCTCAGAAAGGTTTTATCCAATAGCAACTGGACTTGTTTGGTTTCTTGACGATGTTTCACCCCTTAAGTAAGTAAAAATAAAACACAGTGATTTTGTCAAAGAATAATTTTTGTTTGTACATCAGATAATTATTGTTTATTACTCTTTTCAAATCATAGTTTTTGTCATTTAATCTGAGGATCTTTATTCTACTTGTTTCTACTCATATAACAGACCAACAAATAAACACAGCCTGAAGATTCTGCAAAAGATTCAGTGAGTCTCACGTCTCTATGTGATTTATGCTCCTCATGTGAACATGTGGAAACTTCTCCGTTGGTGTGATGGAGACTGTTTTATTGTGTGTCCCTGTTATTTTTATAGAAAACATACAAGACACAATTATTAAAACAGTCCAGAGGCAAAAGATGTTTAAACTTCACAAATGGTAGAATTCTATTCATCAATGACGACAAGACAGAATCTACAAATAACATTTATCAGTACACAGGCGAGTGATGGCAGCACTGAACATGGCAGAGGGGCGACATCTAGCGGCTGAGACCAAAACTACGCATTCATGTTCGCACGTCAACATTTTAATAAAATCAAAAATAGCAATGATTTAAATCCTGAAAATTGACCAATAACTGAAATGAACCTGTTGTAACAGAGCAGTTAATGAATGTAACACTGGTTTTATAGCCTCTGTCCTCCTCTGTGGTTTATCAAGACTCAGCAGTCCACGCTGTCTGAGCGTTGGATGTAATCACTCCTCCACTGCTCTTCATCTACGTGAAAGGTGTGAATCTCCTGAAAACTCTGCACAGGTTCAACATCCACGCGTAACAACCGACACACACCTGAACTCTCCTGTTGCTGTAGGAGGCCTGGAAACAATATTTATCATGGAGTTAAATTAACAAACCTCACAATAAAGGACTGATTCCTTCGCACTGCCTCCTACGGGGTGAGGAGGGGAAAACACACACACACACACACACACACACCTGTAGCAGCTGAACCTCTGACTGATGAGCTGATGACTGAAGAGGGACAAAGTGGACACAGGCCTCTCGTCCAGTCAGATCAGCTGATTAAAACAGACAGTGACAATAAAACAATCATCATCTCTCTCCTCCACCTCTGCACAACTCTTCCTCATCAGTCTCTCCGTGTCTCCCATGTCTCAGTGTGGGCGACGCTTTGAGAGAAACAGTTTGAACCTGAGTACATGATCAGCTCAAGAGTTTATTAACAGAAAATCATACAGTATTTTATGTTGATAGTCTGACTCTACTGAAGGTCAGCTTTTACTTTGAAAGGCAGAGTGGTCTCCTGTCAGAACAAGACAACAGGTGGTCTCTGTGTGGGGGTGAAAACCAGTAGCGTAGGAGAAGTGACACTTCACTGTCCAGCGAGCAGATCTCCACTCCAGCAATCAGCAGGACTGAGGAGGTGAAGAGGAGCTGCTCATTTTCTGTCGTCCAGTCTCATGTCAGAGAGATGAACGTGCAGCTGTTTAAGTCGACCTTGAGGATCTAATCTGGTCCTTCTTCACAGTGTTTGCTGTTACTGAGTGTCAGTGAACGCCTCACTGCTGCTCCCTGATCACCCACCACATCTGTAAACTGTGTCATTTACTGTGGTCGTTTTAGTTTTTGTCACCTTATTAGAGCAGATTTACAAAAAAAGACCCAAAACTTTAGCTGAACCAGCTTCTGTTGGCGAAAGGGACAAATATTTCATCATGATCCAGGAAATGTTGGAACAAACTGATGTTATAAAAATATTCAACCGTGAAGTTCATCAGCTGTTAGAAGTATTTGGGAGGTTGAAGTATGGACGGGTACATGTGCATTTGATGTTTTCATCAAATCTACAGTCTCAGCATCGACTCCGCCCGTCCTCCCTCGTCTCCTCCTGCTAATCTCTTTAACTCCTTCTCCCTGCTTCTCTGTTTAATGATTATTCTGCTCGACACAATAATCCAGCCACAGCACAGTTAACAGCAGCAGTTACTTCAAAGGTTAATGATCAGGAATCAGGATCCTCATCAACCTCTTTCTCTGAGAACTTTGACTCTGAAGTGTTCATTTAGCAGAAAGAGACACGAATAAATAAGGACACTCTGGATCTCTTCTGTCAGACAGTTGACTTGATTCCCATCTGATCAGCAGCTCCTCTTGTCTGGAGACACACACACACACACACACACACACACACACACAGAAGGACAGCAACAGTAGACGACGAGTTTTCTCTATCAAAATATTTTAATATTCAAACAGCTCATCAGTGTTTGAGAAAAGATCCTTCACCAAGTTCAACCTGAAAGACAAGAAGGAGAAAAAGGTGAGAAATGACTGAACTCCACTTTTAAACTTTAATCTTCTTCTTCTGTTTTACCTCAGACATGTTTGGTGGCTTGTTGGCAGTGGAGGGAGAAGCTGAGTCTTAGCCAGAGGACGAAGGAAGAGATGAACCGTCTTCAAACCACAAAGCAGTGTATGGATACACGTAACCTGGACAAGACACGAGATCAGTTCATCCACAGCTCTCAGCTTCAAACACGTGGAGTTCAGCACCAGTTCAGCCAGAAACACCTAAAGGCAGCAGCAGCCTGCTGGTGGTTCAGCATGGACACCTGTGGTTTTATGTCCTGTCTGTGCTCATTAAACTCATCACCGACACCCGGAGTCAGTCAGTCAGAGGGTGGGAACACGGGTCAAGTGAACGTATAAAGAGTAAAATCAGGAAAAGTCCTGCAGGTGAAAACAGAATGAACCAAACTGACTGGTTTGGTGGAAAATAGAGATAAATGGTTCAAGGCTCAGATGTCTTTAGCAGTTTAAAGTTTAAGCTCCTCTCTAAAAAGAATGGAGCCTCTTAGGGACTGAAATGTGGTTATAAAAATAAAATCAAACTCTGATCATTTCCTGGTTTGTGTTCTGTTTTATTTAAACTTCTTGAGTCTAGATGTTGTGGACACAGACACAGGTCCTGTCCCTGAACTCCTCTGTCACTGTTAGCTCCTGTAATCATGAAGCCTCACAGAATGTATTGAAGAGTTTCTGCTCACAGCTTCTCAGACAAAGGCTCCTGTCAGGTTTGTCCAGGTCGTTGTTTCCCGTCCCTGCGTCCTCGCTGGGAGCTGGTGTGAGCCGGAGTGACTTCAGAGAGCCAAAGAAAGCTTTTTTCTGCAGGAGATGAAAGTGTGTGTCGCTGCCTGACCTTTGACCTCACCTCAGCGACGCAGAACAAAAGCTTCAAACAGCATGAGCAGGAAGCACTTCCTGTCCTCTGTGCTGAAATCAACATCCACATGAACAGTAAAACACTGAGACACGGTTCTGTTGACTGATGATTTTACTCACATCAGGGATCCAGAAACCTTTAAACTGGGTTTTATATTCTTCATCAGCAACATGAGCAACAGATAATAATGAACTCGCCTTCTTCCACAGTTTGTTTTACAATCGTCACGTCGTCATCATTACCAGCTGCTGTTCGCTGTGTCTGTTTGTGTGTTGGACAGAATCAGCACATTCGTTCCACAGTGGAGGAACCTTCAGAACCACTTAGACTTGTCTCGGGCTGCATCAGGTTAAATGTTATGTGCAAGTAAAATATAATGTTTCAACAAAAACTAACCGAGCTGCTTACTGAAGAGCTGCAGGTCAGAGGTCAGAGGTCAAAGGTCGAGCCCCCCCATTCCTGCTGCCTGGTGGAGACAGAACCGGCCTGAAGCAGGAGGCACAGACAGCAGCTCACAGGTCCTGGGTTTGGCCCGGAATGACGCAGCAGTCTGTGGACAAGCTGAAGGGCATCATGTCCAGAGAGATCTCCGGCTCACACTCGCACTGCAGCATGGCGGGAAGCAGCGGGTTCCTGTGGCTCCGGGATCCACCTGAAATCACAGACACTTGGTCAAAGTTCTGCTCCAGGTCCTGGTGGCGCGGCGGGGGCATGCAGGCAGTGAGTCTCTGCGCCCCGGGACCCGGCAGGGCGCAGGCTTCTTTCTGCAGGGTGGTGTCGTGGTGATAAGACACCAGCTCGTTGCTGAAGTTCACCGTCTCCACCGCGGAGGTGGAGCAGTATTTATTACAGCCCAGGATGGTGGAGAAGGCCTTCCTGAAGTCCGCGTTGAAGGCGTAGATGACCGGGTTCAGGGATGAGTTGGCCCAGCCGAACCACACGAAGGTGCTGAAGGTGGTGTCGCTGACGCACGGCGGCTCTCCGGCTCTGTCCAGGTCGCAGAAGGGGACCACGCAGTTCAGGACGAAAAACGGCAGCCAGCAAAACACGAACACGCCCATGATGATGGACAGCGTCTTTAGGACCTTCGTCTCTCTCTTGAAAGACGTTTTCAGGGAGCTCTCCTCGTGCGCTGACGCGCGGTGCCGGTGGTTTTGCGCACGCTCCAAGGACGAGATCCGCCTGATCTGGGTTTGCGCGATACGGAAGATGCGCGTGTACGTCCCCACCATGATCACCACGGGGATGTAGAAGCTTATAAGGGACGAGGAGATGGCGTAGGTCCGGTTCAGGCTGGCGTTGCAGTCGTCCGGGTGGTTGGCTGTGGAGTTCTCCGCGCGGTGCCAGTTGAGCTGCACCGGGATGAAGGAGATGAGGATGGACAGAGTCCAGGCGACTCCGATCATCACCAAGGCGAACCTGCGCGTCATCTTGCGCTCGTACTTAAACGGGCTGGAGATGGCCCAGTAGCGGTCCATGCTGATGATGCACAGGTTGAGGATGGAGGCGGTGGAGCACATGATGTCGAAGGCGACCCAGGTGTCGCAGAAGCGGCCGAAGAGCCAGATCCCGGCGACCTCCGACACGGCCCTCCAGGGCATCACCAACACCGCCACGAACAGGTCGGACACCGCCAGAGACACGACGAACGCGTTGGTGACCTTGGAGCGTAGGTGGCGGAATTTGATGACCGCGGCGCACACCAGAGTGTTGCCCAGCAGGGTGGAGACGATCAGGGCGCACAGCACGCAGCCGGTCAGCGCGCGGAGGCTGAGCCCTCCCCCCGGCCCGGGGCTGTCCGCTCCCGCTGTGACCACCTGGTGCTGGTCCTGGCGCTGCTCGTGGCTCTCGTTATAAACACTCTCCATGGATCCACAGGCTCAGTCCTTCGGTGCCAACCTCTCCTCATGACGCGGTCCCCTCCTCACCACAGAGCTTCACACTCTCTGCTGGTGACGGATTCCTGCAGGAGACGAGCTGCTGCCCACTCAGTGACTGAGACCCTCCAGCTCTGGGGAGGAGGAGGAGAACATACCACCACGCAGAAGATTTCCTTTCTGAGCACAATGAAAGTTATGCAACACATAAAAATACAGGAGGTGAACATGTGGAACACATTTGAACGCAGAGAAAGGTTGAAGACACTTATTAAAAGTCTGTCTTTCCCTCATACATGTGGTTAAACCACTTCTACAACAGACTAAACAGTATTAGACTCTGGGGGAACGATGTCTTGTGGACAAAGACACGCAGTGACTTCTGTTATTAAAGGACCAGTTCTGCGTTTTGATGTGTTCCCAGAGTAAACAGGACATTTGGACCTGAGATGGTGGAACCAGTCACACCGACTGAAACCAGAACTGGACATTTATATGAACTTAGAGTGATGATACTAAGGATCATCACTGCACCCCCCGCCCCCCACAGCGGTTTGAACCACTGATATTCTCTCTCTGATGCTCTCCCCCTCACACACACCAGACAACTTGTGTTTGTGTCGGGATGTGTTACATGTGTCCACCAGGTGGCGACACAGGCTCCTGGACGCTCCAGGTGTGTCTGAGACCACGGCAAAAATGACACGTGTAACAAACACACACACACACACACACACACACACACACACACACACACACTGCAGGTTTATTCCCGCGAACGTTGGATTCTTTCACGTTAGACTCATGCGCGTGCACGTGGATGTGTGGTCACGAAAGGGTTATGTTTACAGCAGGCAGATGACGTCACTGTCAGCTGGGTGTGTGTGTGTGTGCGGATGATTCAGCAGCTCAGGCAGACTCGGCTCCTCCTCTGCACATGTGCCACAGAATCGGGTTTCGCTCGGACCGCCGGCTTTTATTTTGACATTTGAGTGTCGCCGGGGCTCCAGGAGCAGAGAGGTGACCCCGTGCAGGTGATACGTATCCTCAGGAAACCCCGTAGTGTTGTGGAGCGTGTAGTCGGTGCAGGCCGGACGGACGCAGCCGCAGACCTCCGTGTGGATTTTATCACCGTTTAACGGGACTTTTACCGTCCGGACTCCTTTGTTCAGAGTCTCAGCAGCTGGATTTCACCAGAACACACCGGGACTCCCGCCCTGCTGCTCTCCTCCAACCATCTGAACATCGACGTTTCCGCATTTTGACGCCTGATGCTCCGTGTTCCGGCAGGTGAGCTGCATTAAAACGTCCCTTCAACACGTCTGCGTTCATTTCTTCACATCGTTACACACACCGAACATCACACACGGTCGCACCGGCTGCCAATACGGGCCGAACACACACGGAAACATCCGCAGGACAGAGGTGGATCAAAATGTAGGTTTTTTTCACCGAGGTTCTGCGTGACGCCGCAGCTCAGCGCTCGTGACTGGATTCTAAGAAACCAATAAAATCTGGTACTGTTTGGAGAAACGAGTTTATAAAGGACAAAGCAGTGTCCATCGGTCCTTCACAGAATCAGCAGTAGAACCGGGTCATAGCAGACAGGTTCTGTTACTAGGCTAAAGGTGAAAACGTCCATCACAGGTCCCAGAGTCCAACACTCAACAATCCAGAACCCAAAGATATGAGACAGAAGAATAGCTGTAACCGTTGGTCCCGCACAGCTGACCCGGATAATGAGCCACATTCCTCAGTCTTCATTCTTCTCATTCTTTGGTCTCATGTGGTGCCGCTCCAGTTGTTCCGGCCTCGTTCTAGACCTGCGTACAGAACCAGGTTCTCTGAACGACACAGTAGAGTTTTGTTTGTTGAAGCTTAATTATCTTTATTTCTGCTGGTTCTGTTCTGTGATGTTCTCCTGCTGCTCTGCATGTTTCTTAACTCCTTTTGTTCTGAGTTCTAACTTCTACCAATTTAATTCTGCATCTTCAAGTTCTTCAGTTCTGCTGGTTCCGTCTTGTTTGGTTCCACCTGTGTTGTTCTCACCCGCTCTGAGAAGCTGCTATTCTTCTGCTGTGGGTCCAGAGGGGACCTGCTGTCCTGGCAGGGGTCCGGTCAGCGTCTCCATCTGTTGGTCTGTATGACGCATCACTCACCCTCGGGCTGTTGGAAGAACTCCTCTTCCACGTAGAGCCCAAATGGTGAAAGACCTGGTTCCGGTTCCCTCTGATTGTGGTGGTTCTCTTCTTGAAATGCACATGGTGGAGTTTGTGCCCGGCTCATGACAAATGTCTTTTTTGCACACGGATCTCAAAACAATAACAGGGCTCTTTTCCCAAACAGTGGAGTTCAGGAACCAGACGTTCTGCTAACAGCCCGATGAACAGCTGCTGGTGGTAAAGTTCTAAAGGTTTAAACTCTAAACATTTTAGAACCACACATGAAACGGTTCAGAACAGAAGTGATGAGAGAGGAGATGGTAGATGAAAATTAGAACGATGGACGTCACAGTGACCTCATCAGCAGATCCGGAGTCTCCTCTTCCTCCTCTTCCTCAGGCCTTGTTCACCTCTGTGGTTTATCAGCGAGGAGCTGGAACCACTGCACAAAGCAGAGTCATCATTCAGCTCCGGGCTATTGATCAATCCTGACAAGAGCTCTCTCTCTCTCGCTCTCTCTCTCGCTCTCTCCCTCCCCCCTTTCTGCTGATGAGTATTTGCTTTAATGACACAAACTCGCAGACTTTTCCTTTTCCACATTGCTGCGTCTCTGCTGCTGACTCGGTTCACTCTGTCCGGCGCTGCCTCCCTCTCTAACTTACTGATTACTGTCAGAACCGGCCCGTAGAGAACCCTGTAAATCCTGCGCTCATTCTGTGTGCAGAACTCTGGTCCGGTGTTATCCGTGTTGTGAGGCGTTGTTACACGTTAGCCGACGGTTAACGTGTAACATGTTCAGAGTGTTGTTGTGAGTTTGGTGTAAACTCGGCCTCTGAAACACGTGACGAGAGACACGAGGGGCCTCTGAAAGCAGCATGTGTTGCCTGGGAGCCTTTTACAGCCCTTTAGTGCTGGTACCCCCTGCCCCCACCCCCCTTCTGGTTTCATAGCAACTTGGCATAGACAACATCCCTGTTGTGCTGCGACCCCCCCACCCCCCATTAATAACCACAAAGCCGCTCTGTCTCGCTGCTGCCCAGAACCAAACTCCTGAAGAGTGGACCCGGCTAATCCTCCGCACTTGATCCACAGAGTCCAGGAAAACCCAGCGTCTACCGCGGCCAATCGGCTGTGTGTTGGAGAAGCAAATATATCTGGAGTTTCCACGAGGACTGAACAGAAAGTTTGTTCTGTAAGGTTGACAGACGAGCTTTTTTAACCTTCAACAGTGGACGGACCTTGTGACCTCTCTGACCATTAACTGGCCTCTGATTTGATCTGAGTGAGGAAATGCTGCAGACGGTTACCGCCCAGTCACAGATCCAAAGATTCACCAAACGTTTCCTGCCTCACCTCCAAAATCCATCAGCAGAGACAGAGAGAGAGAGAGAGAGAGAGAGAACCTGTCAGGAAGAGTGGGAGAAGAGGAGAGAGTCAGAGGGAGGAGACAGAAAGAGGACTTTGACCTAAATCAAGATAAGGATGCTCCGAGGACTGGACCCAATGGACTTTACTCTCATCCCTGTCCAGATAGTATCAGTACACAACATACACATATATGTTCATTAGTTTATTAGAATACAGCCAGAAACATGAATGTGGAGAGGTTCAGATTCTAATAGCGTGGACAAAATAACAGGAACAGAAGCTGATTACTCTGAGGCAGGAGATAATGCCTCAAAGCTTTTTGTGACGCCAGAGACGATGGACACATCAGCTGACTTCATGTTAGTTTCCCTTCAGTCTGAATATGACCTGGATCAGAACTTTGTGTTGTTATTTATTGTTATATGCTAAGTTCAGTTGAGAATATTTCAACCTTTGACCTGACACTGGAACTTTAATTAGACATGAAATAGGGTCAGACTTTGACGTGACCAGGAACCAGCAGCTCGTGGTTTCACGTGTCTGTCCATTAAAAGGACTGAAGTTAATGTATTAGTTAAATCACTTTACTGTGTTTAACCAACATATTTAAACACAAGATAAAATACATTATTATTATGTATTAATGATTCAGCACCAAATTACATTTCATTATATATATATATATATATATTTTTCAAAGAATTTCAGGTAGAGTAGTTGCTGAGAATGTCTGTCCTCTAGTGAAGCAGGTAGGGAGACTGAAGCCACCCATGCATCATTAATAATAGATGGATGGATGGATGGGGTGAAGAGGTCACACGGAGGCCTGGTTCAGGTTTAGAGGAGTCTCCTTTAGCTGGTGACGTTCCAGCGGAGCAGAGGAGAAGACGCTGAATGAGATGAGAAGCTGAGGTTCAGCTAGCGGCACGTGAAGACATCGGTCCACATTGACGTCTCCTCTGTTTGTGCGTCAGCACTCCCAAGTCATGGATTAATATTGTGAGATAAGAGGAGCTCGGATCGAACCCTGGGGAGCACCTCTCTCACTCATTCATTATTGTCTTAACCTGTGTGTATGTAATGAATAAAATAGAACACGGGCTCGTTAACATTCCTGCAGATTTCTTCCGTTTTGATGGACCAACAAAGAGAAAAGCAGAAACATCTGCAGATTAATTCTCTGCTCTGAACCTTTTCTGATGGTTGTGTGTGATTCAGCAGCAGCATCGGTTTATTTTTCACTGAGCAGTGATGGAAGATGATCCTGCTGCTGCAGCAGAACTGGGAGCATTTTTATTCTCTGCTGAGAGTAGAGAAGAAACGCACCCCAGAGAAAATGTGTGTTTGTAACTTTAGCATCCAATCAGGATGAATGGTTTCCAGTTTTACACGCACACGGTGAGACCAGCCGTCCGTGGTGGCGCTGGCATATTGTGACCTTCTCTCAGCCTGAGAGCGTAAATGAAATTGGACCTCACACAGTGGAAACACTCACCTGAGAGCCTGGAGCTGGTTTTATATGGAGGACACAGCATCTGTCAGGGGACACTGAGACTGTCGTGAGTGAGTCCTGCTGTGGCATCGTCCTCCTTATTACGCAGCAAAAAGTCCTGTGCATGAAACCGAGCAGGTCAAACATGACGCAATCAGCATATTAATATACTACTGTAATGAAGTAACGTCTTTGCATCCAGACAGACGCTCCTGACCTCGTCTAGCACTCTGCCCTCGATTCCTCTGCTCAGTGAACAGAGAAATGGAGCATGAGCACATTAATAACCCAGAGTATGACTGATGTACGGGGGGCGGGTGTAATGGTGAGAGGAGGGCGATGAGAGGAAAGAAAAGAGGGTTGTCTTTTAGCAGCAGCGTATTATATCTTAGCCTGGTTCAGTCCCTTCGGCCTCGGGTCGTTTAAAGTCCCAGTTTCAGCTGATGAGCAGTAAATGAAAAGAGATTTATTTATCGTGTTATTTAGCTCGGTGTTCATGGACGTTCTCATTTAGGACCTAAAACGTCCTTATCTGTGAGGGATCAGGTCGTATAGTAATGGAACCAGAGAATGATGTTTCTGTGCTGAAGCTACAGCTGGAACTGGATTCATGACGGCTCGCTGCAGGGTCCGCGTGTCGCGTTGGTCTGTCCCAGCAGCATCAGGTCATCTGGAAGCTGTTATTCAGTCAAAGTAACTGCAACTAAAACGTATTCAACACACAAAAAGCTGTTAGAACCTCTTCCTGCTGCTGATGAAATAATCGAGGAGAAGACGCGTGATGAGACGAGTTGAGTTCTGTGGTTCTGGTCCTGTTGCACTGGAACATTGTGAGACAACTGCTCCACGTCCTGCGGCTCTTCTGCACATTTCAGGGAAAAATATTATTAATATCATAGAAGTTTGGATCAAATCCAGTTCCGTGTGTCCTGAAGTTACAAAGCTAATTATATCTGCTGGCAGGAAGACGCAGAGTCCATCAGTCACATCCTGGCTGCACGTGCAAAGCAGGGTCCTGTTTCAGTCCGAGGAGCAAGAACGTGGGCGAATGCTGAGAGTGAAGTGCATGAAACGAGACGAGAAGTGACAACACAGGTCTGTTTTCATAGTGAGTAGTTCAGTCTGCAGCTTCTGTGGATCATCTTTAGATTCCTTCAAGAATCTTTCAGCGTCGAACTGACGGATGATGACGGTTCAGCGTCTGCAGCCGTCAGCTGGTCTCCCGTGTTTGACGTGGACCAGTCTCGGCAGGTCTGACCGTGCAGCTGCAGCCGTTTCCCGCCTCTGATGGAAACTCCATTGGTGAAAGTGAGTTGTTGGCGCGCGGGGCTCCGCGGGGCTCCGCGGGGCTCCGCCGGGCTCCGCCGGGCTCCGCCGGGCTCAGTGATGGATCAGTGATGGATCAGTACCAGATGTGAAGGTCGGGACACGTCGGCAGTGACTGTGATAATCGATCACGCTTGATTTGACTCGTGTAACTAAACGTTCTGATCATTATTTTACTGCTTTAAACAGAGTAGTTGACAGAATAAAATGCTTGAAGACGTGATCTTGGAGCTTCAGGTGAACATGAAGTTTCTGAAACAGCTAGACGAACTTTCTGATCTGTCGCCAGGACAACCAACCCTAAAGGACCTTATCGGGTTATCGTCTCTGGATCAGAGTTCAGTTACAGTCGTCGCTGCCTCAGCAGCTTCTTATCCATGAAACTAATGAGTGTAGTTGACTTCACACGCAGCCGAACACGTAAAGCTTCGTCTGAATGATTCTGCTGTGTGTGTGCCTGAAGACGACCTTTGACCTGGACGTTCTGCTCTGTGGAAGGAAGCGACCACTCGTCTTCTGCCCTGTGCTTGTTGAAGCTCAGTAAAAGATTTTTGAGAGAAATATTTGCTATTTGTTCTTAAAGATTAAGCAAATGCCGTTTTCTGCTGGACAAGAAAAACAGATTTAACGGAGATGTTTTCTTCTTTGCTCACAATGTATTAGGGGGTTAAATATCTGTGAATTGGATAAACCTTTTTGAGATTTGGGGGTTAAATTATTAGGGGGGTGGTAATATGCATAAATAGGTGCAGGTGACGGTGTTTGCTGCTCTCTGTACGGACGCTTTAATGATGTGAGGAGAGGAAGACTCTGCTCGAGACTGCAGCTCAGGTTTAACTGAAAGGGCAGATGATAAAGACAGAGAGAGAGAGAGACCTCGTGCAGCAGTCTTTGTCCCTCCTGTGTCCTTGGTCTCTGACTGTGCTGCACTTACACTGCTGAACACACACACACACACACTAGAACACAGTTGCTCTGACTGTCGGAGGAGACGGTGACGGAGTTGACGCTGCTTCTGCTTCTCTGCCTGTGACCGTGACACAGCGGTGGGGGTGGGGGTGGGGAGGTGAGTCAGCTCAGTCCAGTGTCTGTTTCAGGAAACACTTCATTTAGCTTCTTCTTAAAAGTCAGTATGTGTCACGTTAACATGAGATCAATAATGAACAAACGTGTTTACCTGTAGACCAGACTCCATTCGTTTTTCTCCTATTTTTACCTGTAGACCAGACTCCGTTCGTTTTTCTCCCATTTTTACCTGTAGACCAGACTCCGTTCGTTTTTCTCCTATTTTTACCTGTAGACCAGACTCTATTCGTTTTTCTCCCATTTTTACCTGTAGACCAGACTCCATTCGTTTTTCTCCTATTTTTACCTGTAGACCAGACTCCATTCGTTTTTTCTCCTATTTTTACCTGTAGACCAGACTCCATTCGTTTTTTCTCCCATTTTTACCTGTAGACCAGACTCCATTCGTTTTTTCTCCTATTTTTACCTGTAGACCAGACTTCATTCGTTTTCTCCCATTTTTACCTGTAGACCAGACTCCGTTCGTTTTTTCTCCCATTTTTACCTGTAGACCAGACTCCATTCGTTTTTTTTCCTATTTAAGACGTTCCTGCTGTGGTTCTCTATGATTTATGTTCTTTATCCGTGGATGTAGAACGTGTTTCTGAGCCAGCAGGTTCCGTGTTCTGTACAGATGATCATTCATGATTCATGTTTTTTTTTCTTCCCATTTGTCTGGCACTGAAATCACAAGTTGTTCAGCTGTGTTACGTTTCTCTGTCTTCACTTTGATAGAAGCACATGAGCAGTTTTATTTAGAATCCACCGTACGTGTTCCGGTATGGTGCCCCCGGGTGGACAGATCACTGAGGTTGTTTTCATTCTGCTCCAGCAGCGCCAGCAGCGCCAGCAGCGTCAGCAGCGTCAGCAGCTCAGTGTTCTGATGTTGATCAGCTGCTCTGATAGAAGAAGATAGTAACAGCTCAGAGGGATTTTATTCACTTTGGGTTTTCCTGGGTCATTTCTGCCTCTGACGAATGATAATGAAAGTTTTTTAATTATTAAACGGTGACTCAGGATAATGGACGATGAAAGAACTGAAGCGACTCCACCCAGACGTTTGGGCTCAAACCGCTGCGGCGCTGGAACAGGCCGGCCTTGTTTTTCCTCCTGCCTCGGGGCTCGTATCCTGCCTCACCTGGGTGTGTTTCACTGCAGCTGCTCACAGCCGGGACGGGACGGGGCGGGGCGGCGGCTTGTTTTTATTCAGGGCGCCGTCCGTGTGCTGAGACCACACGGACGCGTCTGGACTCGTAGAAAAGAAGAAGCTGGATTCTCTTATGTTAATCTCTTTATTTTCTCCATCTTCTCCAGCTCCTCGTGCTCTGAGTCTGCATGGTGAAGTGGGCGGAGTAGGATGTCAGCCCCTCCTCTGGTGAACCCCCCCGCCATGCCCACCGCGGTCTCCAGGCTGCCCAAGTTTTGTTCTCGACCCAAATCTGCCTCCACCTCCAACGGTGCTCAGTCGGGTCCATCTGCTCCGGTGAACCCCGTCAGAACCAGCACCCGCCTCACTAATGGGTCCTCCCACCCCCCCGGCCCAGCAGGAGTCAACGCACCCCCCCCCTCCGTTAAGCAGAATGGATTCATTCGAGTGCCGAGTTCCTTTTCTTTGAGATGGAGGAAAGAAAATGTGGCGATGGAGGACGGAGGGGCAGAGGGGGAGAGGGGGTGGAGGCGAGGAAAAGGTGGGAATGTTGGGAATCGCTCCGGAAACGACATTCCTCAGTGTAACTCCCAGCGACAGCAGGTGTCACCAGCGGCGTCGCTGCGCGAGTCCAAACAATCGACCACGTCCTCGGTGGGAAAAGGTCGTGCTGGACGAGCGGCGACGTCCCCGTCGTCTCCGTCTCCACAGTCCAGGCCCAGAACTCTTCCCCTTCCCAGAGCGAGTCCGTCTGGGACAAAACAGCTGCCCAGTGGTCTCGCTAAACCCTGGAGTGGACCTAATGGTCTAAGACGGCCTCAGGGTTTCGCTCAGGCTGGAGGTTCTAGGCCAGGATCCGGACCGGGTCATCGTTCAGACCCCCCCCTCCAACAGAAGGCAGCAGCCAGCCGCTCACAGTCCACTGACAGCCTCGGGACAGCTGCGTCCGCCCAGCTGACCCAGAGCGATCGCTTCCGCTCACGAAGCCTCACACAGGTGGGACAGCAGCCCTCCCCCTCCCTCCCCCCTTCCTCCTCCTCCTCCTCCCAAACTGTCCCTCGCTCCTACATCAACAGGGCTCCCGGACTCAAGGATCCATCCGCTCCTGTCAGGAGCAGCATGGGAGCAGGGGTCAAAGGTCAGCGTTCTACTGCCTCCCTCCTGCCCCCCTCTGGCCTGAAGAAACCCCTCCTACCCAGCCTGGCCGCCGCCTCTAAGCCCAGCGGCATCAGCTACAAGCAGTCGCGCTTCACGTTCATCAAGCTGTCCCGCCCCCTGCGCGTGACCGCAGCCAATGGGCCCGGAGGAGACGATGAAGCAGCGGCGCCGCCTGCTGCGGGACACGGCTCAGGTATCGTCTCTCGTTTGTTTGTTTTATTCTACGTTTCCACCTTTCACCTCTGACCTTGTCCCATCTCGACCCCAGAGGCTCCAGAGACGGGGGGGCTCCCGGCAGAACCCGTGTCTCCCATGTCGTTTGTCGAGGACACGCTGGTGGACATGTCCCTGTCTCCGGCGTGGTCTCTGGAGAGAAACGATACCAGTCAAGAGTGCATGGACGACTTTGACAACCTGGGTAAGGAGAGAGGAGCGGCGTTAGAGCTCCGCCCCGTACGGGACCGTCACCAACCAGCCGCATGTCCTGTTTCAGGGAACGGGGGGGTCGGTCTCCCGCTGCCGTCCAAGAACGACGAGGAAGACTCTGGGCTCGACCAATCCTGTGCCCGGTTGGATGACAAGCTGTCTGTCAACGGTGTCTCCAAGACGCCGGGACTCTGCTTCGTGGACGACTGGGCCGGCGTGAGACTCGGTGAGTTCTGGTTTGATCCAGTTTTAATATTTAAATCTGAACATTCAGAATATTCTGCCCCAGTAAATAAGTTCTCTTCAAACGTCTGCCTCCGTCCAGGTGAGCGAGACGCGCATCATCTTACCCGACTCTCTTGCCAGAGAAGGTCCAGTCAGCCCGACTACCACGAGCAGGTACCGAATCAGCTGATCCTGTGATTTCTGCAGTTGTGTAGGTGTAACAGCTGCAGCCTGTTCCCGTCGGAGCGCAGGGACGCACACGGAGAGGTTCTGTCCTCTCCGGGTCCGTGTCCCGTTTCCTTTTCTACGTGAAGGTTTACCGCTGAGGTTCTAGATCAGAGATGAAACTAAATCATTTCAAACAGTAGATGAACAAGCAGAACATGGCGGGTCAGAACTTTGATCTCAGTGAAAGATGTGAAGCAGCATTTCCCCCTCTTCACAGGGGGGGTCGTCTCTGGACTTGTCCCCGTCAGACAGCTGTGGATCTGGAGGAACCTACATGTGGGACGAAGAGGATCTGGAGCCGCTCGGGGGAGCAGCTACGACCGCCTCCATCAACACCAACAGTAACACGAGCCACCACATCGGGAGCTTCGACTCGGACCTGAACAGCATCGTAAGGGTGTCTGAGTGTGTCTGTGTGTGTGTGACTGTCTGTCTCTGTGTGTGTGTGTTTCTGTGACTGTCTGTCTCTCTGTGTGTGTGTGTGTGTTTCTGTGACTCCGCCCTGCTCCTCTGTCCCAGTTGGGTCCAGTTTCTGGCCTCAGGTCAGAACCGCCTTGTGTCTGGCGGAGAGCATCAGATGGAGGGAACAGACTGGGAAAAGCAAACGGAGAAGAAACGTGCATGCTGATGGAGCTGGGTGGAAGAACATGTGCGGTTGGCGCCTGCTGCGGCTCTAAGCAGCTCGGTGTCCATCAAAGCTGCCGTGTCCCTCTGAATGTCTCACCAAACAGAGCTGAGCCCGGTTCTGTTGTAGCTGTAAGTGAATCTGAAGTGAAATCCAGACACTGGGCCTGGTTCTGTTAAAGCAGACTCCCTCCTGTGTCTCCCTTTTAAGAAAGACAACCTGTCTGTGTCTCATGCAGGACAGACGTAAAGCGTGTGTGTGTGTGTGTGTGTGTGTGTGTGTGTGTGTGTGTGTGTGTGTGTGCGCGCGCATGAATTTGAAGAGAACAGAACAACCAGCGCTCTTTATGTTCAGCGACTGTTTTTAGGATGAACAACGACGGGTCGAGCTTCTTGTGGGATGGTACCAGCGACTCGTGTCTGTCCAGACTGCTGCTCTTTAATTAGCTGCTGTGTCTCACGTGTCCCTCGGTCGACTGAAGGCAGATTGACTGTGCCTGTCCCCGTTTCACTACAGCTCATGTCCCGAGTTACGTGTTAAGACCGATTGACTCTAACGAGGCTCGTTAACCGCGTTCTGACCCGATGACTAAACTCGCACTTTTTACTTGTTTTACCGCATTTTGAAATGAAATGTTGACGGTAGTGTGACCACGTCGTGACCACCAGGGGCATTGTTGGGCTGAGGAGAGACTGTTTCCTCTGTACAGGACTGAAATAAGGAGGAGGACAGCTCAGGAGGAGAGGATGAGGAGATGGAGGAGTAGAGGACTGCTATGGTTCTCTGTGGCGACTGGAACTCTGACCTCCTCTTCCTCCCTCTAACACACAGATAATTAAATAAGAAGCATATTTAAAAAAAACCTAAAGCAACATTAGGTTAAGTAGGAAACGAGAGAGAGAGAGAGCGAGAGAGAGGAGGAGGAGGAGGAGAGGAGATTAGGAGGTAAGGAGGTAATGTGTTGATGTGGATGGCTGCTCTCAGCCCAGTCCCAGCAGGTGTGTCCGTTTTTAAATGCAGCAGTTACTCAGGGTGAAGGTTTGGACTCGGCTCGGGTCACTGTGCTGTGACTAAGCCTCCCCAGGCAGGAAACGGGGAAACAAACTCTTTGCCTCTTCCTCGTCCTCTTCCTCACCAAACAGAACAGTCTCTTCTTGAAGGCGAAGTTTGGAAGCCGTTTGAATTATCGCTGACGAACAGCTGCTGCTTCATTGTTTAAAAACCTGAAATAAACACAGTTACATTCACATCTCAGGGTTCTAGTCGCAGCTCGGTCCGGCTTCTCCAGAACAGACAGAACTTAATTAAACGAGTGACATCTTTCAGGACATCCTGAACAACCTGGACTCCTGTGATCTGGAGGACGACAACCTCATGCTGGACACAGACTTGGGAGAGGATGCGTCGCTGGCCAGTGGTACGTCAGAGCCTCCAGAACCGTAGAAACCCGCAGTCACCAGACTCTGCACAAATGTTTCTGTGTGATCCTTGTTTTTCATTGATTGGTCCGAACCCTGCAGACGGAGACGGGACGTGTCACATGGCTGAGTGGAGGAGGAGACAGCTGTGCTGGGGAATGAAGGACCTGCACAATGACAACGACGGGTAAGGAGAAGCGCCGCGGGCCAGCACGGTTCCCTCGAGTGAGTGATGGCGTTCACCTGTTTCCTCGTCCCCTCAGAGACTTCCAGTGCTTCCAGCTGACGGAGGACCCGGGGAATAAGAGGACGGAGACGACCCGGGATGCGGATCTGATTCTGGATCTTTGTCCTTCTGGGTAAAACGTGTTGCTTGTGTAACTGGGCTCGTCACACACTGGTGACGTGTGTGAACATACTTCTATCCTCCTCAGGTCTCCCTGCCTGTCTCCTGCGTCTCCTGGTCCGGGTCTGGACGTGGAGGAACTTGCTGAAGACTGTTCCGCGGTCAGATCACAGCTGGAGTTCCTGCAGAGGTTACTGGTGCAGGTGAGGGAGGAAGGAGGGTCAACGCCACGACCCCTGGTAAGTTTCTGAGACTAAACGCGGTGGTTGTGTTTGTGTGACCCAGGAGGACGATGTGGACAACGTGGACGATGACCCCTTGAGTCCCGAGGCCGACGACTCCTCCGACTCACAGGTTGTTATTTAGACCTGTTATCCTTCGTCTCCCAGAATCCCTCTCTGCAACCATAACATCTGTGTGTGTGTGTGTGTCAGGTGCAGACGCTCCTGCAGGAGGTGCAGCGGCTCAGAGAGGAGCTGAGGAGCCGGGACCGAACCATCGCACAGCTGACGCTCAAACTGGTCTGTGTCTCCTCCTGCCTGCAGCTACGCTAACATGCTAACCGTACAACAGCATCGTGGTTACGGCACAGTAGTGTTATAACGGGGTGTGTGTGTGTGTGTGTGCAGGCTGTTCCCACGGCGACCACCAGCTGTTATTGTCAGGAGACGACGGGAAAGATGGACCAGCACACACAGACGATTGTGACAGAAAGAGAGAGCGTGGCCTCGCAGACGCCGTGGAGAGATCACGCGGTGAGGACTTTTGTGTTTGTCTCGTCTGTGTCCGTTTTCTTCTTCGTCTCTGAACTTCTGTCTGTGCTGCGTTAACGAGGTCATAACGAGGATCAACAGGTTGTAGGTGTGGTCCGACGGCACCTGAGAGCGTCTCTCCCGCTCGGCTCGTTCTGTTCGTCTCTCCTCATCCTCTCGTCCTCGTCTCCCTGTGTCCTCAGACTTTCCCTCCTGTTCCTTTCCTCTCTCCTCCCTGGCAGTACCAGCGCTCCAGGCCTTACAGGGGGAGGCCGAGGCCCAGCATCCCCTCACACCTGGCTAGAAAGAGTGAGTCATAGAACCCCACTGCATGTCCTTGCTGCTCCTCCTCCTCCTCATATCTTCATCTTCCTCATTAAAGAAGCTGTGAATGTTTTATCCTCCTGTCGGTTCTCGTGTGCGTTCACAGAATCTCTGTAGGAACACGCAGCGTGACTCCATCTGCACCTTCAGTTTCAACGGGAACACGTGGGAACGTCAGGAAGTTCAGGATGATTGTAGGAAAACTGTTTAAATGCCGTTCATGAAACCAGATTCAGATTCTTTGCTAAACACAGAAAACAGAACCAGAGTAAAGGGGGGGGGATGAGACACGCGTGCACCGAGTCAGAACTTCAAATTAAAAGTTCCTGCGTGACATCGAGGGTTGGTTTAACTAATTCATGTGAATGTTCATTAACTTCAGACACGACTTTAATCTGCTGTCACTTCATTTTTACATCTGAGTTTTTGGACTCATAATTTCTTCATTAATCTCGTCTCCTTCCTTCCTTCCCTTCCATCCTTTCTCCCTCCCCATCACCGCCCGTCCTCACTGTCTGCACGGATCATGTCTAATGTCTCAGCTTGTAGCCATTGAGAAACCTGTGCAGTGTGTGTGCGCGTGTGTGTGTGTTTCTCCTCTAACTCTCGTCCTGTCTGTGTTTCTGCTGCCGCCCAGGAGTGGAAAAACTAGTGCTTTACTTCAGTGACACAGCGTGGTACAGTACTTTTTATCTTCCTTTTCCTCTGTGCTAAAAACTGTCAGACATCCTCGTATCCGTTTGTTTTTTCATGTCATCTTTTTTTTCATATCCATCATTTCCAATCGGGTTTTTCAAATTAAAAGCCTGAAATGTTGAGTTTTGTTTGTGGTTAGAGCAACGTGCTGCAGGACGAACTGACAGCAGGTAAACGCTGGATCCTCTGTGAAACAAAGTAAAGACGTTAAGTAAAGTCTTCTTGGGGACATTCCTGGTGGTGCTGGGAGTCATGATCATGATTAGTCCTGAAACCAGAGGAAGGGAACCCAGCCTGCTGGACAACCGCTCCAGCTCAGTCTCGAGGCTCGTTGGGAAGCAGCGCCGAGCTGAAATGATCTTTTGGCTCTTAAACGTTGCTTCACATGAGCCGTGCTTCACTTGTTGAGTCAAAGCACCGGTGAGGAGGACAGTCCGGACACCGTTTGGTTCCTCTGTTCGGGTTTCCTCGCTAATGCTGAGCTCACCCTGGACCATTAGACTCCACCTGAGATCCTCCAACCAGCCTCCAGCACAGTTCTACATATCTGCCCCCAAGTGATTCAAAGATCCAATATTTATTCTGGATCGTTAAGGGTGGAAAGTTTCACACGAGTCCCGGGCTCGTTCGCGTTGTTGCTCTCTGACACTGTAGGGGGCGCTGTGGTATTATTATTATTATTATTAGTTGAGATTTAGTGGAAATCTTTTAATTTTAGTCATGTACGTGTGTTAAACTCTGAGATGTGATCATTCACAGCTGGGAAATAAATGCTTGATGCTACAGGAGAAAAGAAATCTCTGCATCATGTGCTGATGAGTCTGGAGTCAAATGGTCATAGATGTGTTTCAGTTGGAGTCGACTGCAGAATCTGAAAAAGCTCAAGGAACAAAATAATCCAGTCGGCGACCATAAAAGGCTGAAGGTTTTATTTCATCTTCTCTAAACTACAACTGATACATTTATTAAAATAATCGAGCTAATCGCTGATGCAGCGATAATGTTCATCTAATGAGCCTCCAGGGGCCAATGAGAGGACGGCAGCGAGGAGAGGAGGGGGGAGTCAGTTTGGGTGGATCAGCACTTTGTTTGCCAAACGTGTGTGAGTGAGTGTGTGTGGGGGGGACATCCTGTAAGTCATTGTCAGGGAAGCAGAACACTCCAGAAGAGAAACTTGGCAGTCGAGTGGTTCCCTCTGTCCAACACAAGGTGAAACCTCCTTGAGACGAGCCGCGTGTGGTCGAGGATGCACTCAAGTCCATCCCCATCCTGTTTTTTTCTCTCTTCGTCTTCCCCTTTTTCTTCCATTTCCCATCCGGCCTTTTCTCCGCATCACGTAACCTCCCTCTTTCTCCCGCTCCCTCTAATCCAGCCATCCTCATGCATTATTTATGAGAGATAGACTCACTGCACGAGACTGACAGGCTGCAGTACCACTGTCAACCACCAGAGACCAGTGTTCACCAGCAAATGTTCCCTTCGTGTGTGTTGATTTCAGTTCTATAATGAACCTGCAAATGTTCAGCGATCAAGTATAAGTTTATTTGTGCTTTGTAAAAGATTTAGATGGAATCAGCAGGCGTGAGAGATGAAACCGAAATAAACTAATATAACCTGGCAGAGCGTCTCTGAGGACGGAGCTCGGTCAGGTTTGCTCCGTTATTTATGAACCCTGGATGTTTAACGCCACAGATTGTCAGACTTTTGAATTGAAGTTCCAGCACATTATGAACTCTGCTGTTATCTGCTGGTTCCCAGGCTGAAGGAATGAACACGAAACGATCCGTAGATTCATGGACTGCAGCCATTTGTTGGCGCCTGCGTCCAAAGCGAACACGTTCCTCACTTGTGGTCATGTTGTGGGTGTACAGCTGTGAATGAATGGATAAATAATCAGATTCACCAGGAGGAGAACAGAATCTCTGCTCATTGATCCCGACGCTGTTGTTGGCACTGTGCTTTTATCTGTGGCTCTGCTGCTGAAACTCACCTTTCACTCTCACGTTCCTGACGTGTTCATGCCTCCTTTTCACCGTGCGAACACGTGAGCTCGACGCATTAGTGATGATGATGACACTCTTAGTAGATTATTTTTAAGAAGTCACTGACGCGTTCTCTGGTGAGGAAACGTTCTTCTTTAATCGGCTGGTGGACGGAGCAACGAGTCCCTTGTGAAACAGAACCAACGTTAACCCAGTCTGCGGGTGTCTAAACACAGGTTCAACAGGGCGTTCAACCGCGAGCCACGGAACATGTCTATTCCAGTCTTCAGGAGGTTCTGGACCCGGATGTGGTCAAAGTCAAACTAAAGGACATGTTCTGTTATACGTAATGTTCCCACCTCAGAATGTCAGAGTAGCATCGTCTTCATCATCATCATCATCATGGTGTGTTCTGTATGTGTTCGGAGTTCAGCTTGTGCAGAACGTGGATCCTGATTGTTCCTTCTCTTGTTCTTCAGTCACAGATTCTTCACTCCTCCAGCCAAGATGAGCAGGAACCACTGACGGATCAGGTCCCAACACCGAGCCCAGCATCAGGTCACCCCCGCTTTACCCAGCCTGAGGTCCCTGCTGATGGACCCCCCGACCGTCCTCATTCCTGCATCACCAGCCCCTTGACTCACGGAGAGGAGGATGGAAGACTGGAGGGGAGGAGTGAGACGAAGGAGAGGAGAGGAACCTACAACAGATCCCTGCCGCTGCCCTCCAAGCTCCGCCTCTTCCTGTCTCAGACCTCCAGACCAGGCAGCAACTCGGCCCCCGCCCCTCCTTCAAAGACGAGGACGTCCCACCAGCTTTCCAACGACTCGGAGAGCAGCGGCTCGTCCGGGCTCAAACTTAAAGCTCCAGGCTCCAACAGCTCGCGCCTCCCAAAGCCAAAGACCTACTGAACCTGCTGTTGGACCTTTAAACCCCCTTCCACCCTGCTCATGCTCCGTCCAGTTCAGTCGCTAAGAGACTCGCTACCATGTAAATAACGTGTCCTGATCAGATGCGGTAACTTATTTATTGTTAATATTTGGAGCACTGTGATAACAAAGGTCTAAAAACTGGTAACACTTTATTTTCCAGGCGGCGTTTATCAGCTTCTTGCAGAGGTTTCATGGTTTTAATGCAACATCTCTTTGACTGTGGAGAACCTGGGTCAGCCTCACGTATTAGTCTGTGAACTGTTTGTTTATTAAAATATGAGTCATAAATACATAGTCCAGCTCCTCAAACATCTGGAAATGAGGTGTTACCAGCAACGATCTCTAACCATGTTTTTAATTTATTACCTTCAAAAATATCACCGTCCTGTGTTTGCTGTGTGTGGACGTGCTGCACTCATCCAACCCTTCACTGATGAAAGGTCTTTCATTCAGAAGAACCTGATTCATATTAAACATCAAGGTTTAGTGACGAAACCTTGAAAAAACTTCAGCGTGTTCTGATGTTAAACTTCAGCACGCTGAGGTTTAAACTCGTTTTCATTTGCATCTGTGCAGCGCTGCACACTCGCACGTTAAATATGCAACTTCGCACTCCCCATGTGCCCTTGAGCAGGAGCCGTTTATGCAAAAACCAACATAGTTAGGTTTCACATTCCTCGCTGCTCGTGATGCTTCGACAGACAATCAGGAAACATCACCGCAGCAGATTTAATCAGACATCTGCCGGTTTGAGTTTGAACGTCTTTGTGCTCCTTTCACAGAACAAACCAACACGTTAGCTGATGCCAGCGCGGGCTCCGGACATTTTCACCTATTCTTCTCCAACACCGCCCTCTTTCTCCCCTCGGAGGAGACCTCAGGGTTAAAAGATTCGTTTGTGTGATCAGCAGCAGGAAGCGGTGGGATTTCAGGGGTTAACTGGGAGCCGATTAAATGTCTTAGCTGGAGCTTATGCTGGATTTACCTGCTGAATATTTCCACCCCAGAACAAACTGCAGACTGGCCACGGGCTGTGTCACGATGGTTCTGCTGCTTCAAACTAAAACGCTGCTTATTGGAAGCTGTAAGAAAAATTATTTTAATGTCAAATGAAAGAGAAAAAAACGTCTCAGAGCATCGAGGCCTCGCTTTGTGTCCCTCAGTGCAGCTGCTGCGTTCTCACTGGAAAATAAAAGTCCTGCGGGTTCATCTGCTCCCTGCTTTCTAGCTCCGAGCTCGTCCTGTTCAGGTCTTCATCGTCACCGGCGAGTCCTCACCTGGTACTGAGATATGAAACGGGAATGAATGACTCCAAGTGATCACAACGCTCCACCAAGGCTGCCGTTTATCTGTGCACATCTCAAACCCTCCTCTGGTTTCCTGTGAACTCTGTATCATACTCCAAAATGTACACACTCGTTTTATTTCTTTACTAGAACCCAGTTTTACCAGATTTTAAACAGGTAAATGTCACCGAACACGGAAACTGAACAAACCTGGGAAACGGGTGCGGGTTAATCTACTGTCGTGTGGCTTCCTCAAACAAAATCTTCCAGCAAACATTTCACATTAAAAGTCTGCTCTGAAGGCTCTTAATGTGAAACATCTGTGCAAGAAGTGTTCAGCGACTGAACAGTCACTGAACACTAGTAAACTAGTAATTCTAGTATAAAAACACTAGTTTAGTCCATTAAAGCTTCACTTCATACATTTCACAATAAAAGCCTGGAACACTTTTAATGTGAAATATCTGTTGAGATTGTGAGAGAAACCTAATAAAGGATATAGTTCAGAAACTTGGTTGTAGAAACTATTAAAATGTTTTTTAAATGTAGTAAAAATAACCAAATGCCAAAATAGTGATGAATTTAAATCTGATCAGATGATTAAACATAACAAAATCTAAATCTGGCTAGTTGAAGGTCAAAGTTGCTGTGGACTATATTCCAGTCACTGTATCCATATTTAAATAATGCTCAATAATAATATTTATACAAATCCTGCATTGTTCTCCTGCATTATATCAACTCACTGTGTCCTGTGCTGTACTGTGTAGGAGGAAATGCTCTTATTTTGAAAACCTGTAGTATAGGTATTTATTGTTGATTTAGCTGGATTAGATTTAGTTTTTCGTGCAATAAGTCGACGTTGAGCCTCGTCCAACCGGTACAGTTATTACCATTATCTTCATCATCGCTGAAATGTTTGAAAATGCACTTTAAATGAAATGAGATGAAACTGTCTCAGCTGCTGACTTTTAATTGTTTGTCATGAAATTTGTTTTGTTGTATTGTTGGCTCATAAATGTGTAGCTCTGCATTAACGCTGTGTTTATGTTGATGAAAGCTGAATGTCATTAAAGTTTTAGTTAAATAGGTTCATGTTTATTGGCTGAGATGTGATCGATGCTGCTGAAATAAAAAGATTCTACTGCAACACTTTCTGTGATTTATCATTTATTTTATGTCCTTTTAATCTGAAACATCTGCACAGAAACTGATTTAAAGTGGAATCCGCTGGTCAGATCATGACCTGTACCAATGATGAGTAAATCAGCAACACGCTTTCTGCAGGTTCTACACGGGTGACAGGTGAGACGGCGACACAAACGGCTTCTCCTTTTCGCTACCTGTCTCTCCTCAGCTTGTTGAACACGCACAGACACACGTAAACGCTGACTTCCTGTGGTTGGTCTGTGAGTGAACCTGCAGCAGAGGAGCTGATCTCCACCGAGCGGAGACTGGGCATGAATGAACCCTACAAAATAAATGCACACACATTGTCACTTCTCCAAACTAAAGGATGACCCATGTAGCTATTAATTATTATTAAAAAGGTATTGTGCTATGGGCAGGACCCTGGATTCTTTTACTTATGGCTCACCGTTATCACCTGTTATTAAACCTAAATACTGGGGGTTTATGAATGTTGCGTCCATTTACTAATTTTAGTGCAATTCATTTCCACAATCCTGTCAAACATATAACTTAACTTAATTTTAAGAAATAAATTGAGTTTTCCAAATAAAACAATCACATAAATTGTGAAACACTTTCATCAGGTGTCACTGCATTAACTAATATTCAGGAAAATCATAACCTTAAAAATTAAATTTACACATAAGGAGACCACTTACACACACACATACACACATTCAAAAACCACAAGAAATTGACTAAATCAGTCTTTTACAAATAAATAAGCTCATTTTTTAGCTTAAAATACCAACGCAGGCTAGCTACACGTGCTGCTACTCCAGCTGAGTCTGTGCTAATATCGCAGAATGCGCTAATCACGATTAGCTTCAAACACTATAAAGGTACACAGACATGAGTATTTCCTTTCTGAACAGACACTGTTCATACATTTATAGCACAGAAGTGATTTTTAGGGACATAAAAGCTGTAGATCCGCCTCTGTCTGTGTGCACGTTCTTTTTAGATTAGATTAGCTGGAATCATCAGCCTCTCACTCCGTCCCCGCAGACATCCTCCTCGACATCTAAACCCAGAGGTGGGATAATGCTGAAACATGTTTCCATATGTCCCCTGACACCCTGAACGCAGACGATGAAGATGTTGATGATGATGAGTTGGTGTTATGGAAACAGAGATCATCCATAACAGGACATTTAAACATTAGAAATGTTTAGTCTCAGGCGTTGCCGACATGGAGACCATTTTCTAGGTCAGCTTGGTCGGACTGTGTGTGTGTGGGAGGACGACGTGTTGAATGTGTTCATGTGTGGGATGTCTGAGCGTGTTTTCAGGCCCCGGAGCTGAAGACACGCAGCAGAGAGGAAACGCGCCCCCACTCGCTGAGCTCCTGAGGAGGAAGCAGTCATGTTGATGCTCTGAGGATCTAAACAGCAGCATCCACGTTTAAAAAAAGGAAACGGCGCATCACAAGACGTCGCATTTGTCTATTTGTGAAGAGTTCACAGGTGAAGCCACTGACCAAAAGATGGGGCGACAAGCTAAAGCAACAGGTGCACCTGTGCTGCTGCACGGACAGGTGAGTCCTGGCAGGCTGTGCATGGGAAGGTGTGCAGCAGCATCGTACAGGACGGGAAACAAAGAGAAAATGTTAGCAGATTAAAACAGGTGTTAAATAACGCAGAGGACAGAAGCAGTTTTCTCTGTATGAGGGTGAGCAGACGGGTCAGAGTGAGAAACTTTAACAAGTTAAACACGCGAGACGACTTCGCTGAGCGAAATGTCTGCTTCTCTGACGACACAAACAACACGTCTCTTTCCTTTTGCTACTGCATGAGCATTTCCTGCTTATCTCCTGTGGGACATTAGCATGGAGGAGGAGGAGGAGGAGGAGGAGGAGCGCGGGGGCTTCTGGGAAGTGCGGTTCCTCCCATGAGATAAGGCCGCATTAGGGAGGAAAGCTCCTGCTTATTGCCTCTGAACGGACGCTGTGAAATAGCTGATACGACTTTTTAAAATCCTTCCTCAGCCTCTTTTATCCAGACAAATGTTTCCATTAACTTTACCTCTTTTCATTATGACGAGGCAAAAACCAGCAGCGACGTCTCTGATAGCAACAGACAAATCATCGCCGCCGTGTCTCGGTCTGTTTATTTGGGGCCACGATGCCCCCCTGGCCCCCCGGTCCTGTTATGAGCAGCGCTGAGGTGAATAAATGTGTTTTTAATGAATCCGGTTAGTAGAGACACCTTCGCTGCGGACTGATTATTAACGAGTAAATGTGTATTTAATGGACTGTGCTCAGCAGTTACTGCTGTTCATCCTAACAAATGTCACGGAATCATTTGTGAACAGGAAAGTTTCATATAAGCACATAGATATTTTTTTTTCTCTTTGTAAACTGGCAGAATCAGTGAAACCAGACTGTATTTACAGGCTCGCTGAGAAGCTCCACAGATGAATAAAGCTGTTAAGTTTAGGAGAAAGTAAAACACGAGTGTGTCTGTGTAAACGTGAACACGCGCGGCAGCAGAAGCTCTGAACACCTGACAAATGTAAATACATCATTTAATACATGTTCACGTTTGTATCAACCACCTGTTGATCAGCACACACGGTGAGCTGTGCTCCACAACAACACACACACACACACACACACACACACACACACACCGCCGCTCCTGTTCACATGGTACCAGCATAATGAGACAGAATTATAAACCTGGCTGTTTGACTGTGTGTGTGTGTGTGTGTGTGTGTGTGTGAGGACCAGCTACTGCTACATGAGTTTACATTAAACAAGTTGTGTTTTATCTTACTGTAAAACATATTTATTATATATTTGAAGTGGATCGTGAGAAATAGGATCCATATCGGGTCAGAGCTCCTCATTCTCTGCGTCCCTGCTGAGAGCGTGTCCTGTAAACAGGGACAAAGTGTCCATCGTCCATCATTTCTTGTATTTTTCCAGCAGAGATGTGAAAGAGCGGCTCAGCATTAAACTACATTCACGTGTGTTGTCGCACGTCTTCAGCCCTGAAACACCAGGTTTCTTTCACGCTCTTCTTCACATTCTGCACCACCGTGTTGTGACCTGCTTCCCGTCAGCAGCGTGTAACACTGGTGCAGGTTTCAGTGGATGTGATTTTTGAAAGTCACAGTGGGCGAAGCTGCCGGTGAACAGATCAGATAGAAGCAGATCACATGAGATAAAACTGTGCTGTGGGGACGTTTGAGGAGATAAGGAGACAACAAAGACATAAAGACAATCAACGAAACTGAAACTTAAGACCCTGTGTGTGTGACACTGCACAGCTGTGGGCTGCACGGTGACAAAACGCTGAACAAGAGGAACCAACCAACAAGAGGAGACGTGTGATGATTTTATCCTGTTACTCACTGCTGGAGTTTGAGCTGCTCTCTGCTCTGACTGGCCGGACGCCTCCGATCACCTACACCACCCCGTTATTTTCACCTCAGCTAAACTGTGTGTGAACTGTAGCTACTTCCTACGTCACACCTTTAAGTCCTAAGCCTAGAAAAAACTAAGATGAACTCAAACATTTCCCCCAAAAAAGCTCAGTGTCATCTTAAGTGTAAAACGTTCGACATCTGGAAAACAAAACCATCAAAGAGCAGTATGCCTGTTGACCTGTCCATCTGTCCACTCAGGCTGGACGAACATCTGCAGTGGGATCGAGCATCTGGCCTCTTTTCAGACACTAACACAGGGGTCAGTGTTTACTGACCTCTGACTGGTTTGTTAGCAGGATGTGACTAGTCTGCAGCAGTATGGCTGTATGGTCATGTTGTAGTGTTGACACAGTAAATTCATGTGTGGGACGGTCACTGAAACATATACCCATCAGTTATGTGATTAAAAATATAGCAAAACTGCAGCAGTAGTTATTATGCTGTGTTAATTCACTGACAGGAAACACTGACTTCACGACTGAGGAGAGAAGAAGAAATAAAATATTAATAAAAGCAAAGCAGAGGCCGAGGGAAACAGAATATAGCCATGGATGAAAGGCAATAACAGGAACTGCAGGAGAAGAAGAGGAAATAGAGAAGGAGCACAAAGGGTGCATTCTTTGATTAATTCAAACAGGTTTTTAACTTATTGCTGGATACATTTTTAATCATGCAACTTGTTATTCAGTGCAATCTAATCACTATTTTCATTCTAATTTTCACTTGTCTCTACAAAGTAATTTATTATTTTCAGCAGCAGTGCACTTCACAACAAAATAGTATGAATTAGAAAAAAGGTATACATTAATATCTATCTAAATATTTTGATAAAGATATACTATTTTATTTTAAGATATTTTAAGATTCAGACTGTTTTGTCTTTCTAATCCAACTTTTTGTAATATTTGGCAAGTTCCATAAACACAAGATGAAGTGGAACAACAAAACACCTAACATTACTTTGTTAAAAATTGAAGACTTTTTACAACTGTATTGTCAACCTCAAAAATAAGAAAGCGACTAAAACTCTAATCATAATAGACAAATATAATATTATTGATTGACCCCTCCCCCAAAAGGTTTTTATTCATGAATACCTCTTCCTGCATGGTTATTTATGTTTTTTAGGATTATTTGTACTTATTTATTTTACTTCTAATACACAATTGTCATGGTTGGTTTATATTTGTATTCTCTCTGGCATTTAGTTCTCTGTTTTGTGTTTGTTCTATCACTAGTTTTCATGTGAACATCAATAAAGTTTATACAAAAAAAATCCTAGACTTTACACGTAGAGGCACTGTTCTGCTCCGCTGTGTAGGTAACATTTGCATTATAGACTATATTATGCACAGTCTGTGATGCTGTGTTATTGAAGACGAGTGTTTGAGCCACGTCATAATGTTAAGAGCTAATAACGTATTTAGTATCTGGCAACAAGCGGCGCGCCCTTAACAAAGATGGCGGACGAGAAGATGGAGCGGGAAACTTGAAGATGGATCCCCGAGGCTCCTACCACGGAACCAGGTGTTTGGCAGCATCTTGGTTTTTCAGAGAAAAACTGTCACTTGCAGTGAGAGCTTTAAACAGTCGCGGTAAACTACCAAGGGGACCAGTGACAATATTTTCTACTGGAGACTTTGAGACGTTAGCAGTAAAGTTAGCTAACGTTAGCTTCTCATTATGAGTTAGTAATGTTATTATCATATCGTACCATATTTGACCTTACAGAGCATACAACACGGAAAACCCGACACAAAAACAGACCAGGGTCCCGGTAATCTGTTGCAAACCTGTGGAGACATGGTAGAAGGAGGAACTACAGCTGAAGGGCGGATGAGCTAACTGCTAAGAAAGAGGTGAACTGTGGAGCTGTTACCTGCATTATTAATTATGCTGTAAGCAACATTTAATGGACCTTCACACACCTAATAACTTATTTCAGCAACACGCAGTTAGTGTTGTTTACATGTTTTATCCAGCTTTGTGGTGGTTATGGTAATGACTCAGATTTAGTAGTTTTGCAGTGTTTATTATGTATTTTAAATATGCTAATATGCTGGGACTTTCCTGATGCTGCGTATGGAAAACTAGTTATTTAAAACCTGTGCTCACTGTAATAGTGTTATATGGTGTGTGTGTGTTTATAGACTGTACATAGTGTTTCTGAGAATAGTTGTGTATGTAAATTAGAGTGAAAAGAAGAAATGTGACAAATTAAAATCACTCAAAACTTTTTTGTTTCAGCTTTATGTTAAATAAAATGGAAAACTCTAAAGGATTTAGAATCATTTATGCAGTTTGCACAGAAGCATATAATTCGTTTAATTGATCTAAAATTCTGGTTGTCGGTATGAAAGAATGAAAAGTAGATTCGAGGTGTTTACCCAACAGCGACGTAAAGATCCATGAGTGAAGTTCAAAACACTTCATCATCTCTGCTCACTCTCTTATCCTTTTCATTACACGCACACATGATTAAGACAGGGGGTATAAATAGCTTCCTGTGTCTTTAACTCTACTTTGATTAGTAATTAGCTGCTAGTGCTGCAAGGAAACGTTGATTCAGCATCTTAATCATACATCTGGAGACTTGAAATAATATGACTGAGTGAAAACAGTCTATGAAATCAAACGTGTGAGAAGCAACGCTTTCTCGTTTCCTTTCATCAGCAGGTGAATTCAGCTCAGTCAGAGACACTTATTATATTTGCAGCGTTAACTGTTGTTGATGCTCCATGTGTTGATTTAAAGTGAAATGGGATTTTCAGGTGTTAAAGTAGACTGAAGACATTTAGAGGACAGACATTCACGGCCTGTGTACATTTAATTGATATGTGTATTTGCCACTTGTGTCACTAATGTTTTTTGTAAACATTGTGTTAACAGAAAAATAATAATAGGGCTGCAGTAACTTTCCCCACAGAAACATTTCGGTAATTGCAGTTTTTTTTAGGAGACTGAATTTACCAAGAAAAAAACGGCAAAGAAAAGAGACACTTGAATTAGTTTTGGTTTAAGTACCTGCCAATATTAACTTACTACAGGTAAATGATTAAATAAAGAAGTGGAGATGTGTGTTCATGTATACAAGGTCCAGAAAAACGGAATGTTTTTATTATTACACAGTGCTGGTTACCCCCATAATTAAAGTCAGTACCAAGGCACAGTTAAACTGTTCTGGCATCTCCTCAGTATAGAACAGAACCATTCCAATCCACAGCCATGCAGACACAGTGATCGCTTCTTACTGCAAACTAATTTAAATTCAAATTCTATTCTGTTTATTTTATAGCAGCAAATCATAATGATATAATTACATATTGCAATATACAGCAAACCCAAAAGTCCCACGTGAGCAGCACTAGGAGACAATGGAGAGGAAAGACTCCCTTTAACAGAAGTGATTCTGAATTTGGCAAATTGTTGATTTTATATCGGCATCTGTCCGTAAATAAACAAGCTGACAAACGTGAAAGCCTTAGTGTCAGTCAGGTATGACTGTAGAATTTTCTGTTTTGTAATAACCTGAAATACCTTTGCTGATTTAGACCACAACCTCTCCCAGCTCCAGAAAGTGTTGAATAACGTTGTGTTGTTTGTTCCCCTGTGACAGATGGATCATAACTCCACTGGACAGACGTGACCCTGACCTCTGAACATGCTGCTGAAGGTAAGGAAGCTGCTGCTCTGAGGTGTACTTCTGTGCCGGGGCTGCTGAGTTTGATCTGCGCCAGGCGGTTTCCTGGGATTAGCCTCCACCAGCAACAGTCCAGTCTCACATCAACCTGTCCTATGGTTAAAGGTGGTGTGTTGCTATGTGCAGGTCTCGTAGTGTGGGCTTATGTTGCATTGGCGTTTTTTGTGTTTTTTGATTGAGTGAGTTTGATTGCAAAAGCTTTTTTCTGAACTCCACAGATGATCGTTCTGAGTGTGTCTGTTTGTGTTGCTGCTATTTTACACAGTTCCATTAATCTGCTGTTTTGACAGACTTTGTAAAACCATTTTCCTTTTTCACACACAGCTGCATCAGAAAACTGTATTTCTGTCCCATTTGTAGTTTGAACTCTACATGTTTATGAACTGTTGCCTGCACGTGCTGGAAAACATTTCTGTTCAAATATCACAAACACATCATCATCACAACATGTTTGTACTGGACCTGTGCTCGTGTCCTGGTCACATGTTAAGATCAGGAGGAGTGTTGGTACATGTTGCACACCACACTGATTGCTTCTGTTGTAAGGAGAAAAAAGAGCAGAGGCAATGTGCGGAACTAAAAGAAATGAAACCCGTCCAGACGCTGGTGCCAGTGACTGTAAACATTTCTTGACATTCAATATGCGAGTTCTCGCTTTCAAATTCATTTGTGTATAAAAAGTGCACTGAAAGCTGAGGGTTGATTTACAGTGGAAGTGTTTCTAATGTTAAACCGTTGACTGATTCATTTGGACTGAAGCCTCCTTGTGTTATTTTCAGGGAAGTATCTCGGTTTGTCCTCTTCTCACATGTGGCACTTTTATTTGTTTTCTGCATTGATGTGAAAAATAGGAAAACGTGTGTGTGATGCTGAGACGGCATGTGTCCGGTGTATTGTGAGCGCGCTGTGTATGATTTACATTCGATTTACATTTAGATGGCTGTTGTTGCTGCTCTGTGATTCTGCTGTTGTTGGTGGCGGTGTAGAGGAATCAAGCCGCGTGTGTTCAGTAATGATGGAAACACGCTGTGCTGCTTTACACTACAGCCACTTCATGTTTCCCTCTGTTTTATGATTTTCAAGTTAAAACATTCTACTCTTGTACATCACAGTTACTGAAACGAATCTAAAAAGCCTTGGAGCACAGAAGATGTTCATTTATGTGTACGTGTGTGTATTTAGAGGTATTTCTCTGTATGTGAATATGTAACATGTCTGTGATGTCAGGGTCATCGTCTTACAGCAGGTATTGAGGAGTACTTTCTGTGAGACACTAATCTTAATTCTGTGAGGTTAGTTGGACAAAACTGAGGAGAGAGACACGTGATGAGAGCGTGTTACGTAGAACAGTTCTGCTCACAGTAAAACGTACCATTGATCATTTACCATCAGTCCGTCTCAGATCCTTCAGTTTCCATGTACATGTATACATGTATTTGTATGTGTGTGGTGGGATTACCTTTGGTGCAGGATTGTTCAGAGTGACAGCACAGTCTCATTCATCCTTTCTCTCTGCACTAATGAACACATAACCTATTCTGTATATTATTAATAAAACCTGAAAATTAATACATTTAAATGAAATGTATCAAAATCTACACTGTCTTTTACAATTATTATATATTAAATATATTATGTAAAAGTATGAATGATGTATTTTATTGTGGAGTCCTATTCATGCTTCCCGTCAAGCATCAGAATAACGGGCGAATGAAAATGCTTCTAAAAGTATTTGAGCAACTTTCACTTCCTGTCTTTTGTAATTGATATATAACACATATACACGTGACCTGTGCAGAGTTCAGCAGAGTGCTGTTTTCTGCAGCATGTGATTCCTCAAATGTGTTTTATCAAAAAATAGTAATAATTAAAATGAGGAGTAATGTTTTTATGAGCCTGTTTGTCATTTTAATGGACAACAACAAACACAACCCCTGTTTTGAGTGTGAGATGTGATACTTTAATGACTGAGCTGTAAATGTCTGTGTAAATAAGTGTGTGTGTGTGTGAGGACGGGGTGTTAGTGGGGGGGTGTGGTGGTTAGTCAGTGCCACAGGCAAGGTTGACTGAGGCCCTGCATAAATGTTCACATCTTTATGTATGTGCTTGCTTGAGTGTGTGCACATTTCGGATGCTCTGTTGTGAGTGAGTCCCGTCCTGCCTCTTTGTGTCTGTGTGTGTGAGGGTGTAATGAATCTGCAGTTTTCGTGACTTATTCGTGTTCAGCCTTCTGTTTGGCAATCTCCATTTTATTATTTTTTGCTTGAATTTTTTCCTTTAACAGCCTACGATGGCGTGATGATGGCCGAGGGAGTGTGTGTGTGTGTGTGTGTGTGTGTGTGTGTGTGTGTGTGTGTGTGTGTGTGTGTGTGTGTGTGTGTGTGTGT
>JAUMTR010000011.1:14818104-14853158 GCA_032270685.1 Microctenopoma stevenorrisi | reverse complement strand
TGTGTGTGTGTGTGTGTGTGTGTGTGTGTGTGTGTGTGTGTGTGTGTGTGTGTGTGTGTGTGTGTGCGCGTGCGTGCAGCTGCAGCCAATCATGTAGGCAATCTTCAGTGCCTGTCTTTCCATCAGTATGGTCATAAAAGTCGAGGCGGCTGTAAAAACAGAGTGACAGATTTAAGAGACTCTGGTGATGATTTTTACTGCTGCCATCTTTGTTTTTGATGCCCCGCTGCATTTCACTCATACCCATTCAGGGAGGTGTTGATTCAAATAATCTGCTGCATTACTCAGAGAGGACTTTCTGTTATTAAACTTCATTGATATAAATGGCGTGGACATAATATTAGTCCAACACTCGCACTCAGCAGCACAAACCACATCCTCCAGAATGTTCACACAGTTTAATTGACACACGTGTGAAATGTTATCGGCCTCATGAAGAGTTTATTATACTGTGTATATATAGAGTCTGACCTAGTGTTTACTTGGTAAGAAACTGGCAACTCGTGTACACATGTGATCTTTATGTTGGATTTACTTTTATTGGGGCCCATTAAACAAACTACTTACTGTAGATTTGACTATGCCTATAGTCATTCATAATTATTAGTCATTTCATTGTAGATTATGCCCATTGTGGTGTACTGCAGGTTGGAGACACACAAACACTGGCATCTTCTTATCCTTAAATGAAGTAGACGGTCACTAAGCTAATCACTGGCTGCTTGTTGCACTGAGGGGGTAATCTGCTGTTCTTTATCTGATGCAGTAAACAGTGGGATGTCCAAGTCTAATGCACCATCCACACACACACACACGGTCATATTGAGTAAGCTGTCCAGTTGTTCTGATCCATCGTGTACTGATCAGAATAATCAGGAAACCCTGTTATTTTCAGATGCCGTGGCATGAAATTGCAGTATTAACTGAATTTTCTTCAAATCAAGTCACATCAAAGTTTTATTTATATAACCCAGATTCACATATCTGCCTCGAGGAGCTTTACAACAGCTCCCTGTCCTCAAACCCTCAAGTGTAGAATCTCAACAGGGAAATATGGTTTGTAAGTCATACATTTTGTGTCATATATATAAATGTCACATTAGCTGGAATGAGCTATTTCACATGTTAAATATTACATTTAAGATGTTAAAGTTTTCAGAATATTGTTTTTGGATTCTGAGAGATCACATTTACATTTTCTTTGTGTGAAATGTGTTACAGTGAGACGCTGTGATAATGTCATTCAGTATGTCAAAACACTGTTGTCTGAAATGTGTGTGGTTTAACCCAGAGACACGTGTGGGGAGACATTTTTGCGGGTGAAGCGTTCAGTCTGACAGCTCACTCTGAGCTGCGATTGTCCCTTGAGGGCTCCTGTATCTGAAGACACCTCTGGTATTCCTGAAGAGGCTTAGCAAAGGCTGTGCCTGACAGAAATGGGCTGCTTTTTAAATTGAAACGGTAAGAAAAAGAGACATTCAGAACAGAGAAATAAGCAGAAACAAGAGAGATGTGGAATTAGTTTTGATGCCACAGATCTGCTGCCTGTTAAATTAATCTGTGAGGTGTCACCAGTGCCGAGACAATAAATAAAGTCGGTGTGGGGCCATGAAGGCAGAGAGCTGGTCTGTCCGAACCAAATTTGATTATCTTCTTTATCATCGCTAACCACTGACCTGCAGAAGAGGGAAAACTAAATCATCTCTCCCGTTACTGTGAAAATGAGTCAATTTGACTCTGGTTCAAACATTCGTCTGTTTGTGTTTCACTCGCAGTAAATGGTAACGAGCTGGACCAGACTGGGTTTCGACATTTGGCATCATGACTGCTGAAGGTCAGACTGAAATTAGTCACACTGATACTGGAAACGGCGGAAACCCTTCTCTGAGATGGCTTTCGTTAGTTCCACTAAACTCTAAAAAGCTAAAAAAATGTGCTGCCCCAGATTTAGTTTACGGTATCTGTTGGGAGACCAACAGTTACACCAGCCAGAGCCGGTCTACACTGGCCTCGTATACTTGGGCAGCTGCTAATGTGTGTTGTGTGGCCTGCCTGAGAGCAGTCTGTGTGTGGGGCGACGCTGGAATGAGCTCTGTGTTCAACAGTGCTGTTATCTGACAGACAACAGACCAACAGGCCACTATAATAATGCTTGAAGAAACATCAATGCACCAGCAAAGATGGGGAAGAAGAAGAGTATGAGTAAACATGGCTATAAATGATGCAGTGTACTGACTTATAAAAATAACTACTTTAAAAATGTTGTGTAGGCCTCGAAGATACTAAACACAGTATGTGTTGGTGAGTTACACTGAATGTAAACGCGTGTTGTTTACCAGGAAACCCCACAGGGCAGCTCTAATCTTTCCCGCCTTCTTCCCAAAGTTGTTTTTCACCAGTCTGCCTGTTTGCTGCTGTATTCCTAATTATTTCCTGTTCCCTGACCTCTGCATGTCTCAGCCACTGAGCGTAGCAGAAATCATCTTTGATCACCTTCATCCTGGTTTAAGCCCCGTTGTTGTTTTCATCCAACCACAGGGCCCGACCTCCGCCTCCGACCAATCCTGTCTCTAATCGCTGCAAATACTTATCCAATAAGACACAAGAGAACAGGCCCTTACAAAAAAAGTAAATCACTTTCAAGGCCCTTGTCTTGTTTGGCTCATTACGTTGGATTATAGCCCGATGAGAGCAGGTTACATCAGATACTCGCCGTTTAAAAATCTACTGGAGGCCAGTGTTGTTAAGCCTGTTTTAAAGCTGCAGTGCTTACTGGGATTGAGATTAAACTCTGGGAAAATATGCACATGCTCCGTATCTGTAGCGTAGAACTGTACAATATATCACACACCGCATCAGGACATATTCAGATTAGGATGTGTAATACAGAGACCTGTGTGCCTGGGAGTGTGTGTTCTTTTCTGTGAACTGTTTGGCAGGAGGGAGCAGGGATGAGTCACCTAAAAGCTGCTAAATATTGCAGGCAGATAAGGAGAAGCTGGTTGAAACCCATTTTAAAGTTCCCCCCCGGCCTCTCTGCTTTAATGGTGGAAATGAACTGTTCGATGACGCCACTTTATGTCGTGGAAATTATCAGAGACTCTTAAGAACTGGGTTAAAATAGGTTTTATTCATCAAGTCAGCAGACAGAGGAAGGCTGAGCGGGCAGAGAGCTGAAGTCCGGACGTCCCAAGCGGGGATGGCCAATGCCAGAGAAGCAGAAGCCCCGAATGAGGACCCCGAGGCTTTTTATCCAAACTTGAGACGTCATGACTCTGCGCTCTCTGCCGAAAGTGAAAATCAGTTAAGGCAATCTTTCGCATGACCCCTATTATTAGGCATGACTTGTTCCCCCACCACTTCCTCTTTTTCGGGACACTTGAAATGCGAGCTCAGCACAAAACACTTGAACATTTGAGTACATCACAGTTGAACATTCGGACATGAGTTCTGAAATTGCAACATACTCCTGAGATCAGAAATTGCAACATAGGGGCCTGCAGAGTGGCCCCAACACCTGTTTCACCGGAAGGATACAGGTTGATAAAAATACACAGCCGTCTTTCTCTGTTTCAGAAAGCATTAGCAGAGTCTGGGCTCACTTATTTGTCTTTACACTGTCGGCCTCTGGAGGTTTTACCATCAGTGTAGGTAGGAATCACCTAATCAAATGTGTTTTTGACTTGACTCTCTGGCTGAGTCTCTACCAAAGAAAGAAGTCCAGTTGCCATGACTAAACTTCAGACAACTTCACCTGGATGAACGAGCATCTTCACACAGCCTGTTTTTAGCCACAGTATCAACTTTGGATGGATTTCACAAAGACTTGACTCGGTGCTTCTGTATTGATGTAGGCGTTGCTCTGACTCTCGTATTGGTTTTCTGAGATCTGAGTTAATCTTTTCACTCCTGGTTGATGGCATGTGGGGAAACACAGCTGTTTTCGTGCATCGAGTGTTGGGACCTTGTCGATCCACCTTGTTTTGTTCTGACTTTAGTTTAGTTAAGGTGATAGGGTTTAAGTGGGGTCTCCAGAAGTTACCCAACTCTTCAGACCAAGTGTTTAACATGCCGAACACTCTTCGTGCCCTGATGCACCCAAAACACAGCATTATGAGATGCTAGTTAGGTAATGTTTACCATCCAAAGTGCAGGAGAAAGCCGGACCCCGGGGCAAGGGAATAATCTGCATGCCAACCGAAACACAAAGACGGAGGTAAAAGTGGACTTAAAATGCCCACATCCCCCATGATACTGTGTGAAACTTTCAGCCCCGGCGTAAGCGGCACGTTTCTGTAGGGCAGACATGTTCAGGCTCTTCACATAAAGCTCACATTGTGTGTTAGAAGTCAACCTTCGCTCTGCTCGGCTGCAGCCTTACCTGACTGCTTAGCATTGCAGAGCAGCTGTTAGCAGAGCTGTTAAGTGCCCCGAGTAATGGCAGTAATGTCAAACACACAAGCTGTCCGCAGCAGAATCAGCCTCTCCTGCCTGAATACACAAGCAGCCTTTCATGTTTTCATGCAGTGGTTTGTGTGCGTGTGTTTTTATGGGTGTGTGCTCTTGTGTGGCTGCAGAGCTGTCGGCGTGTCTGTCTGTGTGTTGTGCGTGTTTATGTAAGTGGAGGGAAACACTTGGATATGAAGTTCCTCAGATTCGGCTTCAATGACAGACTGTCCCAAACAGCTTATAACTTTATATGTTATGTTATTATATAACCATATAACAACCCACTGCAGCAGACAGGGAACAGTAACAGCTCTATGGAGACTGTCTGTGCATTTACCATATTTTAATTAGATTTCAGTTTACATATGTTTTAAAAAGCCAAGTACTTCTAAGTGTGTGTGTGTGTGTGTGTGTGTGTATTCACAGAGGATAATTAGTTAATATCTGTGAAGGTTCTCAGTCATCCAGGTCATGGTTATCTCAAAAGGTTTATCCAATAATTAGTTAATGTGATTCATGATTGTATTTTAGTTTTGCAAATTTGTCACATAAATAATTAAGTATTACACAAGATAAACTGAAAAAAGACTAAAATCAGTTATAAAATAATAATTACATTTATTAAGGGGGAAAACTACAAACCTGCTTGTGCCAGATTGTTTTCAAGAGCAGAAGTTAATAGATGATATTTATACACGTAGTGTCGAGTGAATCTAAATTAGCATCTGGACATTGTCTGATTAAACTCTCAAAAAAATTCACAAGTACCAAGAAGAGTCAAGAGGGTTGAACTATTCTTTGTTCCTTAACTAACAAATGTCACAAATATATATTCATATTAATGTGTGGATGATGAGTCCTGAGAGAAAAAGCCATTAGTTTGTCTCTCGTCAATGAAGTCTGTACTCCCACTTAATTAAACCAAGCAGCTCATTACACACGGTGTGTGTTTGTGCAGGTCAGTGTCTCCGCTCAAAGAGCTGAGAAGAAATGCTTCTCGTCAGCTGTGGAAATGGAGTTCTCCAGCTGTAACATTAAATCTTCTGCATGGGAACCGTGTTTGTAAAAGCCAACAAACAAACACAAACCAGAGCTTTGTTTGAGATTCATTACCAGCTAGTGAAGTGTGAGAGCTCCACAAAGTCATTAAAGTTCCTCAGAGATGAGATTCAGCTCTCATTCAAAGCTCCTTACCTCTAACTCATTGAATGGCCGAGACATGACTGTGTAGGTAAAAAGAGAAAGTCATAAAGGAAGGATGCCATGCCATGCCATGTACCCGCAACTGTTTTTTATTTGCTGACATGTCAAAGATCGGTCTGATTAATGGTCAGAGCAATCTACCAATCGACCACCACGGCTCAGTGTCACGAATCCCACCAGCCAATGGCTCCTGCACAAACGCCTACCTTTGTGTTGCTGCATAAACAGTGAGTCGACCTTTGGTCGTCGTCTGGCACTGAGACGCGTTTTCCTGACTCTCCTTCCGCTTTGTGAGTCCTGGAATGGCCCGTCTGCTCCCGTCTCCATGCTCCTTTGTGTCTTTGCACCTGTGCTGCCTGTAGAAATTTACTGCAGATGTCTTGTTTGTCCAAGGAGCAGTCAGACGTTGGCTGATAAATATCTCCAGGTTCTCTCTAGCTTCTGTTTTTGTACCTTTATAATCAGATTTGCAGAGAAGAGATGACGTGCTGCCTTTAATGTACATCTATCATGTTTCGCCTCTGAGTGACTGGCAGACATTAATTCCTCTGCTTAACTGATAAGAAAGGCGACACCGGGTGTTCAGCTCGTGGAAGAATTGAACTGTCACAGTGAGCGTTAGACGGCATCAAGAGAAGCAGGTTTGTTTTCTAACAACGAAGCAGTGGAACCGTTTTAGGATGTTGATTAAATAATATAATGATGGTTATTTAAATGACAAACCTGCTTTATCGCTGCCACAACCGGTGAAGTTTGACATTAGTCAGTCTCATTTCTGCTTCTGTCCTACGGAATTTGTGTTTCCCACTTGATGATATTACAGCAGTGTTTTCATTTCTTATGTTTTGTGATATTGTCTAATCGGACATTTTAAACGCAGAGCTGCAGTACAGCCGTATGCTTAGTGCTGCTCCAGTCCACTCCTGTGTGACATTACCTCTGACCTGAGGGATGAATAGTGAAGCTTCCATCCACACAGATCTGAGAGATCTGAGAGTCAGGTTTACCTCACCCTCCTCCTGTAATGTAGGCCCCAGTCTTTTCTGTGTTGCTGCTCTGGGTGCTGCGGAAATGCAGGCGTCACATCTACCATGTCTGTTTCGTTCTATTGATTTCATAATAAACTATATTGGTGGATTGACTGAGCTTCCACGGGGCGATGCAGTAATAAGCTGTGGTCATAATTAGGTGTTACTTTATGTGAACGCCGTTCAGCTCAGATCTTTATTGTCCTGAAAGAAGAAATCCAAACATGAAACACAGGATGGCTAATGACAGTGAACATGGTGTTACTATACACACACTCAGAATAAAAGAAATGGTTTGTAATAAAGAAAAAAGATGACCATAATAAAAGGCTGAGTTATGTTGTTTATCCACAGATTATATGTAAGCAGCAAAGAAAACTTTCACCGGGTGAATGCTTTAATTTCCCCCAGGGGATCGGTAAAGGCTGTCATTACTCTTTGAATATGTCGTTCTACCAGATCTTTTCTCAGCTTTCATAAAGGCCAAACCTGGGGTGGAAAAATCTCAGCTACTGTACTTTCACTACTTCTCTTACATGTGATTCGTTTTTTGTAGTTTTTCAGTGATTCTTGTGTTTCCTGAATATGCAGATGTATTTATTGTTTCTTACCGTTAACACCGCTGTCAGTAGAAATGTGCACAGAAGTTCTCACTGTGGGAAGAGCTGACAACTGTAATTACTCACTGCGACAGACTCGAGTGGGGTTTTTGTAAAGTATAGAATCGGTGGTGGATTCATGTGAAGACCGATGTGATTTGTGTAATGGTTGTTACTGATGTAACGTAATAACCTTATAATTGTAATAACACGTTACTGCAGAATCACAGTTCCCATTTCCCAAACGCTGGACTTGCTGCTGGTGTGTTTGTTGATTCAGTTGTATTCTCATGACTTTTTCCCCTCAAAGAACGGAGTGTGTTTTCACACAGAGATGATGACAGACGCCGCATGGTGCTGTGTGATAGAAAGATGGAAATGTAGTCCACAGTACTGTACGTGTGCCACATGCAGGGTTTATTCAGCGCACGTGTTGCTTGGTGAGAAACTAACAGATGTAGGCGGCGCGGCGGATCATTGGAAATCTCAGCGTCATGTCACGGTGACAGTTCCTTGATTGCAGAGAAGTGTGGCGAGTCGAACAGTAGAGCCTGTGTTATTTAGAGGCAGCAGCACAAGAGTTGTACTGTGAGAGCACGCGTCATGCAAACCACGATTTCAAGATGATGAACCCGCTGAAGGTCGTTGCACTCAGTCAGTCAGTCGAACATACGTCTCCTGCCCAGTAAACCGAGTGCAAGGCATGACCCCAGGAGGGTTTTCCTGCTGTGATCCCTGTCTCTCTGAATACTAAAGCAAAGCATGTGGGTGGTATATTATTTCAATGCTGGGGTATGGTAACAAAAGGAATAAGTTTCTTTACAACGACCCACTGGGCTGAAAGTAATGGTTCTTCATGCTGAAGTCGGATTTCTCCAAATGTTCTGTGAAAATAGATGAAGTGGTCCTGGGATTATCAATCACTGAGGTCAACAAAAAAAGCTGCTTCCTGCTGCAGAAGTGTGACTGTGAAGTACAGAAACAAACAAGGTGTTCCGCCTTGTGCAGCGAGGGTCCTCTGAGCGGCCGGAATTACTGCTGAACAGCTGCGTTTGAAATGAGAAACGTACGACTGCAGACACCTGGAGAATTAAAGTGAAGCTGCTTCTCTTTCCTCCCTCCGACTCATTACGAGATAAGAGCTGACAGTGGAGCTTCATTAGAGAATATCTGCCTCAGTGAGTCGACATTTGAAGAACGGTGACATTGTCTAACATTTGCTGTCACAGGTATCTTCATATCACCCCTCTGTGATATTTCTCCCTTTGGCGACATTGTGAAAAGGCAGAAACCTGAATATTTTCCACTCCTCAGATGTGAACAGCTCTCTGGTGGCCCACTCGGGAATGAGCCGAACTTTAACAGTCAGGTATTTTCATCTCTGTGTGGGTGTAATGAGCCGAAACCAGTTAAAAAAGCTTTGGGTCGTAATGGCAGCGTGGTGCCACTGAGGAAATGAGTCATCAGACTTGGGCTTTGTTTGTCTTGTTTTCTTTGATTGTGTCAGTGCTGCTTCTGACAGCAGATATTGTACTAATGGTAAAGCCTGTCCCCATATTTGTAGGATTTCATCAGAGTTTAACTACTTGAGAATGAGTCATGAAAACATCCTGCATGTAAAAGTGTTGAAGCCAAAGAGTTGTAATAACTCTGTTTGATCATTTCTTTGTTGCTTTGGCACGAGGGCTGATTAAACATGTGTAGAAATTGAATCTGCTCTTTTAAGGACTTTATTTACTCTTCTCAAGGAGATTTGTCAGCATTGTATGCATGTGATTGAATTCACACGTTCACATCATACTTTGATACGTCTGATTTTCCAGTGGAGGCTCTGCATGTCTCTCTGGAGTCTTTTCATAAGCTGCTTGAGCTGAATGTCTTCTTGGCAGGAGCAGGCTGAGGGCGTTATGTTCAGCGGGCTGGAAACATTTTTGATGGTTCTAATTTAAAAGTAAGTAAAGCAGGTGATGCAGGCATTTTGTTGAATTAATACACGTGTGGTGGATTTTGGAAAGTTTGGATACTTTTGAATTTAATGACAGATTGGATTTGGGTTTTCTGGTACCTAGGGTCACTGTATGTTACGTGTGACATTAATAACATTACAGGTTTGCTGCCAGAGAAAAGACGTTAGCACACGCTGGTGACAATTTGTCTGCTTGGTTTATTTTCTCTGTACGCCTCCTGGACCTGGGAGCATGGCAGCACCATGCCGACCGTCATCCTCCACCTCGTCCCAGGTGGAATGATCTGGTGCTTTTAAAACCCAATCATCGTAATCAAAATACATGATCTAAACACAAGCTGCGAACAGAAAACATCAGGTATTCTGCAATGTTTGTGCATGAACCAAGGGGTTTTTACTGCCAGTGCTGTTCAAACGAGACCCAGTGGGACTGAAGTGGGACCAAAACGACCATAAAGCTTTGGTCGGCTTCCAACAAAACCCTGCGCACGTCTATGTTTTTCAGCAGTGTCTTCACAATTAGACTGAAATTCATCAGACAGTCCCAAAGGGCTTCAGAGAGTCATTTCACTCAGAAAAGGTGTGAAACGTGGGACTGAAGTGACAAAATTGCAGTTGGAGTACACAGCTACTACAGCTCTTTGATGACACTCACGATGCCAAGACCCAGGAGAAGGAGAGATCTCTGGCCTTCAGCATGTTGGAAGCTTTCTGAGGAAGAACGGAATAGAACCGCGACTCCAGCCACTCGGAGTTCAGTGACTTGACCTGAACACAGCAGGTGTTACTAACGGATTGTGTCACGTTGGACTTGATCAGCTTATGTTCTCTCTCTCTTTTGCCAGTGTGTGTGGTAGTGGTCTGAATCAGAGAGTGAACACTCTTAACCCTCCTGTTGTCTGGAGGATGTTGATCTTTACTAGATCAAACCGTTTGATATGTGTGATCTAGAAACCTGTAAATACATGTGTCATTTGCTGCAGCTTTAGTCTTACGAGTGTGTTTTTTGTGTTTTGTTTGTTTGTTTAGGTAAATACGAACCACTTCCTGTCAGGAAGGAATGGCAGGGTACCCGAGATCCAAAGTCAAATTGTGTGCATCAAGTGTAAAAAGGTTTGTGTGTCTGTTTTTGGACAAACTGCACAGAGCGATGAGGTAGACTTAAGCCACCAGACTCTGACTGTTCAGAGGTTAATTTGTGTTTTTTATTTTTTACTATACGAATCCATGCTATGAAAACAACAATATCAACATGATGGTCAGGCAATGAAATCGCAGCAGAGCAGAAAAATAGATGTTGTGGATGCAACCGGGGGCTCGGCTCAAACAACAGAGCTCCTGCCCATCAGCTGTTCAGCTTAGTTATTTATTCAGAGCTAGAGGCAGATTAGATTTAAGGGAACGTCAGAGTGGAATTGAACATAAAGATGGAGACAGCTGCCTTCAGGTGCACGTTCTGCACGCAGCCTGCTGTATATCAAACCGTACACACTTCACCACACGAGCTGCATATATAACAAAGGTCTGCCTATGAAGAATTCATCTCAGGCTTTCTGTGAACGTGTCAGACATGTTTTCGCTTAGACTGAAATACAGCAGCGAAGGCTTTTGGTCAGTGCACACTAAAATATGAGGTGGTGGTTTTGCTCCTATATAAAGATGTGAGTTTATGAAACGCTATCATTACCTCTGTCCTCACAAATGAGCTGATCCATGAACCGCTCTGACACAGTGTCAACAAAAGCTGAACAAATACTGTTATTACCGCCGGAGTGTAGTCCCCATACCTTGTAACCATGGTAACCCAGTGTATGTATGTATGTATATATATATATATATATATATACACACACACACACACACACACACACACACACACACACACACACACACACACACACACACACACACACACACACACACCATAGGAGCCTGCTTCTCTTTCTTCATTTGAGATCAGCTTCATTGATGTTTCTGCAGCCTCAGGTGTTTTTTATGACAGCAGGTGTAAAAACAAACAATGAAATATTGATTTCAAACTTTATAACAGACACCTCAACGTGCTGCAGGTCTGTGATCAGCACACTCCTCAGGGGTTTAGAAATGTCTACTGCAGAGGCCATTGCTTTCTAAACCTTGTTATAATTATGAATTAATCTGTTTTGGTCCTTTCAGCCTCATTTTAATGATTTATTGAACCAATAGCTTTATTGTTTTTATTGATGTGTCTGTTCTTTGGTTGCTGTGTTTATACACTCAGTCTTTAAGAGTGATTGGATGAAGAGCAATTATAGTTGTGACGTCACCGTAAACATTAGATCCCAAGACTTGAGAGTAGGTTGGTTTATCTGGTTAGGTTAAGTTTGTTCGGATTAAGGAAAACAGGCATCTACCCTTGAGCTTAGGCATCGGGAATGCAACACAAAAATAATGTTAGAATCAAATTGAACATTTTAAGCTCTAAACTTTTGTAGAAAAAGAAAAGTTTAGATTTTAGTTGCGCTCGTCATCCTCTTCGTCTTGTCTACCTTCCAGACCTTTAACCCGTGTTTTAAAGAACCTGCTAATGTTTGTGCTGCTGGGAAGAAGTTGTGGTGAATACAAATGGCTGATCAACAACACCCCGTCCCCCAAAACATCCATCTCTCTCACAGTCCTGTGGGCTCTGCTCCTGCCTTCTGGCTCAGGGTGAGAGGAGGTGAGATCTATATCTGTTCTCAAAGCAGAGAACTGGGTGAAAAAGGAAAAACAACAGTATAATACACATCAGCAGAAGGTGTACTGTAAATAGCAGGTTTGGAATAAAAACTTCAGTCAGTTTGTGTAAATCTTGAGCTTTAACCTGAAAGAAGGCAACGGGAGAGCTGAATGCAGCTGGATGATTAGGACACCGCATGCTTTAGTCCTTAGCTTTGTTTCTGTGTGTGTGTGCCGACCAACCAAAAGCTGGTTCCCATTCACGTGTGTGTACTGTAAAAGCACAGTGACATTGAAACAGGGCGGAATTTACAACTTTGTGTACTGCTTTTGTTGGCTTGTTAGTCGTGCTGGATCCTGTCAAATCCCTAGTATGTGGGCTGTGAAGCTCATTTGTTGTGGTCTGGTCTTGTGTCTACAGCTTCTGTATTCATCACGTCTCATAGGCCAGTTTCCTTGTGAAGAATCAACATACAGCGAATAAACAAAACACCATGAAGATGTGTGTTTTGTAGAATTGATGGATGATCTCCACCAGATCACCCATGCACCAAGGAAAACACAGAATAAGACGTTGTTTGATAGTGGAGCTCATGCCTCTGGAGCTTTCACCCTTGTGATTAACATTTTTCTCTCATCTGTCATTTACAGCTCTAATTAGGTAGATAATTAGCTGAACTCATAAATGGACCCAGCACAACGCTGCTTTCTTTGAAGAGTCACCGCACGTTTCCTGATTCATATACGAAGCCTTCTGAGATGTAAACAGTGCAGCATACATAAGTACAAACGGTAAGACCGGGCAGGAAACGTGCATCTTCGTTCTACGGCATGCCATCATATTGTTTTTCACCCTAATGTTTGGTATCATTTTCCAGCGCGGCCACAGCTGTGTTACCTACATATTGGCTTATTAGCACATCAGGAAATTAAAGTTTAAGAAAATAGGCATTAGTTAGCTCCTCTCCACCATCTCCCTCAAGAACTGTAGTTACCACATTTCAAGCATTGTTTTTATTCGCATACAATTAAAAGCTCAACTTCATTAAATGCTAAATGTTCGCTCATCACCTCTACTCTCAGCACGCTTCCTGTTTCTGTGCTTGGCAGATCTGTTTTTTTCTTACTCTTAATCCCTTCAACATAACGTGATAAATATTAGAAAATATTTGGGAAATGACTAGATGCATCCTAGTTTGTGCAGTTTAACATGTGAACAGGTCAAACTCCCTGAACAGTGGACGTGCAGAGAAACTACGTTTGTTGCAACCTAAATACGGTGCAGTTCATACTTGTTGGGACTCACCTGTGGACTCTTCCTTTGGCTGGAACTAGAGGAATCGGTTGGTGTCTCAGCATCCTCCACTTTCATTTATAGTCTGTAAGTGACTTCAGGGACCCTGTCGATGCTGCTGCTGTTACAGGTTCCTGAACCTGCAAATCACAGAGTAGTGTAGAGTAGAGTACAGGCCCGCTCGAGGTGTAATAAGGAGTTCAAGGCTTTTACTGAGACATGGCCAGACATGGTGTCACGTGTCACAGTCTTACTAGACACTTTCAGCCTTGTGCCTGTAAAACAGTATGTTGATATCTAGTGTAGTTTTTGAGTTACTATGATTTAAGTTTTAAAAACCTGTGAAAATCTTTGCATTCTCTCCATTTTTGGAAATATTGCGTATATATTGCGTATTGGGAAAATTTCACTGCCGCACAGCGTGTGACGTCACGCCCGTTTTTCTTTACTCCCTCAGTCAATTTTCATCTTTCATAAACAAAGTATAATTAAAACTTATGTGTTGACACATATGCTTCTCGTAGCAATAGGACGTACGGTTTCGGAGCACTGAGTCCAAACGCAGAGCGAAGTACATTTTCTCCTTCATTGACTGCCATGGTAATTTTTCTCCGTGCGCCCTGCTCAAGATGAGACGAGCAGTTGGAAAAATCGCCGCCAGGAGCTCATGTCTTGGACTTCAACACCAGGAAGGTATGAGATGGTTTGTTAGAAGCATGTGGGTGCTCTGGTGCGGCTAACTTTTCAATGCGACCAATGCTCGTTGTGTTATTGAAGCTTTTTGTGGACTTAAATGTCTTTACATGTTATCAGGTGCTAGGTAAATCCTGCTTTCTGGTCGGGGAGATGGGTCTGACGATCAGCGGCGCGAGGTTTCCCCAGGAACTTTCTAGTGAATACTTTATTGATCCCTTGGGGAAATAGTTTTTTGAACAGCTGCTAGACCTGTGTCTGCGCTACTACGGGGTATCAGTGACACCTCGACATGTAGCTCTGTGGAGACAGAGATGACCCTAAACTTGAAAGACGACTGCGCGACGCGCTGAGCTATCATGCTGCCCTCTTTTTTTTGGTCTGTTCTAGGTCACGCTTTGAGGCTGCAATTATTTTAGATGACAGTCAACAAGCGTTGTGGTATTTTAGTGCTGGTGGGGAAAATCGGCTGCATTAAACTCGAGTCAACGAGATACATGAAACTGTTACAGGGAACCTGTGATTAGAAACTCCAAGTGTTCACAAAGCGACGGTGTGTTTTTTTTGGTCTGTTCTAGGTCAAACAAAAATATACAGTATGAGTTTTTTATTGTAATCCGCAAATTAGAAGGAAGACCTGGAGTATTTTAACTTTCCAGAAGTGTTAGCAGGGAAGTTTTCTTTTGTTTCCTTCAGTATGTGGAGACTCCAAATGTTCAGTGGTAACCATTGAGCGTTAGCGTTAGCAGCTTCTTATCAGCTGCACCAGCACTGAAATGGTTCTCTGCTTAATCGATTTCATGTTTCTTGAGGGCCAGCATTAGTGTAGGCAGCATATTGTATTTTGCAAATATTTCTCACATTACCTCTGGACTCTAGCACCAGATTCTGATGCTTGTCTCTGATGATTTGGACTTGTATGCCAATCAGCGTTAGTCTCCTCTCAATAGTGAAATGAATTCAGAGCTATCAAGTCTTCTTATTTCTGCCTCTGAGGATAGAGTGATTTATTCCATTTTAAGTGTCTGTTCCACTCTCTCCTCACCTGCTTTCCCACCTCTTCCATTTCCTGTGAAATTACCCTCTGCTCGATGGGAATGAAGGCCTAGGAGCTCGTAATGGCCTCCAGACATTTACCACATTTTCTTCACCTTCTCTGCCTCCATCAGTCCTCCTCTGTGTCATCTGTCTCTGCCTTCATTTCTTTCTGCTCAGCCTGACCTGATGTCACGTTGGATGTACAGGTCTCAGAAACGCTTCCAACTCTATCAGCAGGGTGCAAACGCTAAATCCTAACGCGTCGTAATTAGTTCGAAGTGTAGACGTCTGCGATTTATCGGAAATACTGTTTATTTTAATCAATTAAAGTTCCAAACCAAATGTGAAAATACTGCACTATACAAACAATACCTGTCCAGACAGAATCAGGTATATTCTTATCTGTAACAGTTCTCTCCAGTCTGTTGCTGTTGTTTTTTAACACGGTCAACACACATTCTGAAGCAGTTTGTTTGACTTTAAAAACCAAAATACAAACGCAGCTCCTGTGTTGGGCCCAGTTTCCTCTCGCTTTATTCGTCCTCCATCTCTGTTTTCTCTTCGTCCACCACAGCAGCTTAACCGGCTGAGAGCCGTGGGTAGTTAATTAGTAGGAATAGACGCGAGGTCTGTCCACATACACACGCTGTGTGCTCTGTAACATGTCGAGCTACAGTGGTGAGCTGTATAATACTGCTGCTATAATTTGGTTGCAGCTGTTGATTCAGAAATGTGACGGCACGTACATGAAGTATTCATGCTGTGTGGACAGTCCTGCTGCCCATCGCTGCTGGTTCTCCATAACACTGCACATAGATTAGCTGTGGCTGAATCTATGAATATGTCAGTGTCAGGAGTGGTGTTTTCAAAAGCTTCATTGATAAATAGTTTAGTTGTACCTGATTAATAATACTCAGCTGTATTGAAGCAGGGTCACGGTCAATAAGAAGAAAATATGTCATCAGTGTATATCGTGCTAACATGCTAATATTACAACTAGGGCCTATATAACCTGTTGTTATGTTTAATTTTCGTTTTTTCCATTTGTATTCTTCTGAATGCGTGTTTTACATTATAATCATATTTATTCACCTAAAGTGTCTGATTATGGACTGGATGGGTAAAAACCAACAAGATTTATTAATCTTCAGGTTCAGCAGAACACTTGGTACTTTGATAAAGCTTTTCAACCTGTAAACAACAACAAACGGTTTTCATGCGAAACACAGAACCGCAAGTGCTTCACGTTTAAATATCGCATAAAAATATATAAAATAAACAAATAAGATTTGTTTGTGTGACCCAGACTTTGCTGAAGCGAGCAGCTCGTGTTTCCGTTTCTGATCTGAGTCTTTGACTATAAGTGGGCGTCTTGTGTTCTTGTGGGTCCAGGTTGTTGCTGCTGAAACTTAGAATTGTTCTCCCGAATCAAAGAAATCCTTTGTATTGTTCTGCTCTAAACGTAGCAGGAGGCGTTGAAGAGCTTCAGCGTTTCGTTGAGTCTGTTCCTCATATCTGACCGTTGACCGTGTGTGTGCGTGTGTGTGCGTGTGTGTGTGTGTGTGTGTGTGTGTGTGTGTGTGTGTGTGTGTGTGTGTGTAAAGCCAAGTCCACTTTAAACTACAGTTTTACTTCACTAGATTCTACGACGTTCTACATTTAACAACAGATTCCATCTTGTATGTTTGATTCCACGGTTCTGTCCGCGTGGCAGAGGTCATGGGGCCCTGTGCAGCAGAACAAGGTACAAATACTGCATATTAATGTGGTCTGGCAGTGAGTGCAATCAGTGGTGTGATGCTGCTCATTTCTGATCATGGTTATAAAACCAACATGAATCATCTTAATTCTGAGCACAGCCAGGTTCCTCTCACTCTCTGCAGGAGTCCCACATTTTCTTCGTCTTTGGTTCTTTGTGCACTCTCGCTCCTGGTACATGCAGCTTCACCTGTGTTTCTTGATGGATTGTGATTGTAATTATATCGTCTCTTGAAATGTAGAACGCCCTGAGTGCAGCGCGCTGCCCTGGTTATTCCTGTGCCTGTCACTCAGCACCTGGCTGTGCAGCAGGTCTGTGTGACACCTGGATGTTTACCAATGTCAGAGCAGTACATCGGCTCTCTGCTGCTGTTTTCCTCATGTTCTGTTATTAGTACTAGTAATATTGCTGTCTTTTGCAGTCACTCCACTCCTGCAGCGTCCACTTACTGAAACAACAAAACTAGTCTGCTTTGCTATGGTTACAGGGTTGTTTTGTGTCCTACTTCACACTAGCTGTGAGCTTGTCATAGTGCTGCTGAGTCAGTCATAAGATGTTTTAAGCTTACTGCCAGCTGCCTTCTGACAGCTGAAACCAACCTACCTGGAACAGAGGAACTAAACTTCGGCACAACAAAAAGTTGTTACCTGCTGTCTGCCCTTTGTCTCCTCACAGAAAATGTTAATTAAAATGCTTCATGCTGTTTCTTCATCATCACTCTAACGTGACAGCCAGCTGTAAAGCTGTACCTCCTCCCACGTCGCTGCCCTGGTGTCGACGCGTGTACCTCAGCTTGTAAAGCAGCATATGCTGTGCGTCTTCACACGGTATAAATATACGGGATGGAGGGGAGCAGCCTGGTAGCTCAATGGGTTAAGCGTCAGACTGGGATGTTGAAGGTTGCAGGTTCAAATCCCCGTCTGACTCCTAGTCCATCCTCTACCAGGTGTGTTTCTGAGCCAGACACCCAGCACCAGCTCCCTTTAAGTCGCTTTGGATAAAAGCGTCTGCCAAGCAGAGTAAAGTAAAGTCATATTAGAGATATGTTTAAAGGACCATGTCACCCATTTTTCCATATATCCATTTCAACCATATGTTAAATTTCCTGCTTGTTCAGCCGACCTGTTGTCCTCAATCATCCAAGTAATTAGATGTTATCTAGTTTTTACTTGCGTAGTCTTCTGATGAGCTTGGCACACACACATGACTCCTCCCAATCCCAAGCAGATTTAACGGCTGTTCACTCAATGTTTAGGTGTACCGTAGCCCTAAGTTTACCAAAGAAAAACTAAGACAAAGATGGGTTGTCTGACCCAAACGTGATGCTAGACGGTCTTCAGTATTTACAGTGAACGTTTTACTTATTTCTTCTGCAGTGAGCTACTTTCCTTGACTGTTTAAATGCGCTGAAGAAACCTGGTTACTGGAAATCTGCATATACTCTGACTCTGCCCCACACCTTTTAACCACTGTGCTCTCATAAAGAAATCATAGCAGAGGTGTTGGATTCAAATTTTCGGTTTCTGCTGGAAATGTGAGTCAGCCCGGCAGGGACGCCACATGTTTCATGAATCACCAGGTTGTGGCGAGGTGAGCAAACTGTCAGATTGTCAGACGGAGAAGGGGAACAACTTGATGGAGTGACGACAGTTTGTCATGTGGTTTAATGCCGTCCTGTAGCTGGGGAAGACTTCCCTCGGCCTCCCTCCCATTTATTAATCTCAATCTATGTTGTAGCTTTGGCAGACAGAACGCCATCAGGTCCGTTGACCAGTAGAAGACGAAGTGCACAAACAGTTGTGTTGTATTTTTCATCCATAAACACAAGAATGAATCAGGACAACGTTCACCATGTCTGTAAATGGGTAAAAGGAACCTGGGTTCACATGTGTTGTCAGTTACCCAGCAACAGTTTTATCAGGACCTTTCAAACGCCAAACATCTTGACCGACTGGTGTACGAGCCTCGCCATAAGTCTCTTATGTGCGCCTGCTACATCACATGTTGTGATGTTGTTAAACAGCCTTCCCAATCAGAGGGAATTATCACACTTGGGGAGAGAGGCTCAGGATGTGCTGGGATTAATCGTCTCGCTCTGTTGCCCGTCGACACCAGGTTTGGTGCGAGATGAGTTTTGTTTCCGACTGCAGACCTGCTCTGTCAACGTTACCGTACAGCTCCTCTGGTGGTCGTTAGCGGGTGGACGCCATATGGGCCACTTTTATCATTAAAACAGCTCCATCCCTCCGGCTCTGAGAGGAGGAGGAAAAGAGGCCTCAGGGGACGCTCGAGCATTCGTCTGGAATCCTCAGGAAAGAGAGACCAGGGAGGGAGGTGGAAACGAGGGAGAGCAGGAAAGATTGGATACAAGTAGGAAATACTAGAAATATGATTCTGTTTTTAGTGGGAGAAATATTTCAACACTCATCCGAGTCTCTTCCTCAGTCTCAGCTGACTGAACCCTATAAACAGAACCACAAAAACTATCATCAATGGGCCTTGTGAACCGGTCACACAGGGTCGGGGAACGGCTGCAGGTTCCTCACCTGTGTTGTGCCGTACGTTTAGCCTCTTGGCTGCGTTTCTCTGTTTGTGTCTAGTGACCCAGTCACTGTGATGGACCCGTCTTTGGTGACCTTCACTCTCTTACCCTCGTGGGTGGGGCAATGGCTCCCCATTGGTACAGATTTGAAATATTTCCATCTCTAAAAAACTTTGTGCAAACGAACAGAATCTAAATTCTAGGATTTCCTTACCTGGATTATGAGGCATGCATCGAGACAGATAAGAGGGAAATGTTGGAGACGATGAGAAGCACAATAGAAGAAGAAAGAAGAAGAGGTGGATCTGTTACGTGTGGAACTGTCCTTGTGTTATTGCCTCAGTGGGGGTTTAGTCCATTTATTTCTTGTATTTGTCACTGGTTTATACCATACACCAGTTTATACAGTTCTTATTTTCTGTTCTGACATCACATAACTGAATCTCAACAGCTGTAGTACTTCAGGAGGCTGGAAATCGTACAATAATGAACGTTAAAGCTATGTTTTTATCTGCATGTTGCACGTTTATTGTCCTAAGCACAGTGAGCATGTTTTATTAAAACAGTAAAAACTTAGCTTCCAAACAACAAGTGTAATAGAGTAAAGTAATAATGACCCAACAGTTGAATAAACCACAGACCTAAACAAATAATAATATACTGTGAAGCTAACAGAAATACTGAGACGTCCGTGTTTGGTCACATTATTTTCTTCTTTCTGAAATGAAGATTAATATTATACTAATAGATTCTTAACCTGCGCAGTAATTATTTAAGGTTTATAATTAATATAATATATAAATGAAAATAATTTATTCCCAGCAAAACTATTTTTTATGATAGAAAATAAAAGAAAGGAAGTTGACAAAAGAAGGGTGTAGGAGGAGGAGGAGGATGGTGTGATGAAGAAGGAGGTAAGTGAGGAAAGCACTGGTGTGGGTGGATCCCACTGGGTAAGACCCATTTCTCTGCTTTGATGGCAGAAAAGACAAAGTGATGTGGTAAAAATCAGGTTAGAGCACCGTAAGAAGCTACAGGTCGGTTTGAACATGTACAATAAATAGTCATTTGATTAGTGGCACGTTTTCTTCAAACCACAGTGGACTGCGTCAGTGTTGGCGAATTACACCGATGGTCGGGGAGAGGGAGACGTGAAAACACCATCCAGGAGGCATCACATCATCACACTTCAGGTAGAGCTTAAGACTATTGCTCTCGGCTCGTAAACCACCACCAACAGACGCCAGACACCTGACGTCGTTCTCCTGACACGTGGACATCCGCGCCGCCTCCTGTGGGAGCGTTTTTGTCTCTAGCATTGCAGCTGGTTGAAACACTATCTCAATCTGCCATTCATGTCTGTCGCGCTGAGATTACAGGCAGTTTCATTTGTCAATGCCGCAGCCTTATCAGTGGTTCGAACTCCCCCGGGGGGAGCTAAAGCGCCGCAGCTTTCCCGCCGCCGAATAAACGCCTGTTCTTACATGTGGCAGGCAGGCAGGGCTCAGAAGGTGTGGATGAGAGGCGCACTTAAACAAACAGAGCATCTTCTACGCGCCTGTTACGTGTTGCTCTACACCGTGTTTACTCATGACAACGTGCTGAATATATCGCCTGCTGCCAAAAACAAAGATCGTTTTGACCTTGTTTGTACATGACATGCTGGGCTTCCTACTACACCTATGTGTTCTATAGATGGAGCGATAATGAGGACACACACCAGTGTACACGCATCTCATTAGTCCAACATATGGCTTCCTTTGTCAGCAGTTAGCAAAACACATCTACAGCATATCTGCTGTAGCAGATACTGTGACCCAGCAGTGCTGCATCTAATCCCCATTTCATCCTGAATTAATGCAAAGTGCAAAAATGCTATTTATTTACATGTCCAAGGTTTGAGATAATTCTTTACTAATTACGTAACTGATCACTGGGCGCAGCTGTGGTTTTAATCCTGGGGATAGCAGTGATAAATACGTGTTCTGAGTTTGGGTGACTTTACTTTATCCGGTCTTTAAACATGTCAGACGAGAGTCTCCATAATTAACGGGTCTCCCAGGAGGTCGTAGTGAAGGGAATAAAACGTGCTGATCCTTTCAGATATTTAGATGATCAGCGTGTTGTGTAAAACAGGCGTAGTGCGTGAGAAGCTGTGTAGTGTGAGGTGACTTTATTATTAATCCTGTAATGGCAGCTGTGTTCCTCACCACCTCAAACATATAGCAGCTTCTTTCATTTCACTTCATAAAGCTCTAATTGAACTCTCAGACTGTAATTCTTAGTGTTCAGACTCGACCTTCTGTTCTGTCCTCCATCTTTTGTGTGTCACACCTGTATCTCTGCATGCGAGTACCTACTCAGCCTCCTGTGTCGGTGAAGAAGGGACGGATGACCGAAAGAAACCAGCGCAGAGAATGACAGGAGAGAAAAGCAGAATCTGGTAAATGGACAAAACGCTGTGTGTAAAGGAGATGGAGGGGATAGGATTCAGAGATGATGAAGAGAGGAGGAAAAGAATAACGAGAAAAATTGAAATAGGGTTTCATGTGAGAAGAGGGGGCAATAAAGGGGAGGGAGGGAGGAATAGCAAGGAGAAATGTCAGTGTGAGGAAGAAGCCACAGCTCCTTTTGAAATATTCATGGTTGTTGGACAAGGTGTGAACATCGCACTGTAACATCATAGAGCTGCTGCCTAAAGCATATTTGAGTGGCCACACGCTTAGTCACAGGCGCAAACCCCACATTTTCTGCTTATTCCAACCTTTTCTCTGTCACCATCCAGCACACAATGCTCTGTTCCAGCATGAATAGTGCATGACAATGTGTCGCTAACCTTTTCAAAAGTGCTGAAAAGAATTCAGAGTAGAAGCCAAGGATGAATTATCTACCCTCTGTTGGACTGTGTCGCTTCTTTCATTGAAACTTTCTTTCTCTCACAAGTCTAGTGTGGCGTAGTACTCTAAATGTGTTCAGGCCCCACAGCTGTGCTCTAGTCACAAATCTCACTGACACACGGTGAAAACAAACCTTAATTCTACCTTTTGGATACATTTCTTCTCTACAAGCTTCAGATCCTCTGAGCTGTGTCCACGTCCCTTCACATGTTCAGTGCGCTTTGAGGCTGCAATTATTTTAGATGACAGTCAACAAGCGTTGTGGTATTTTAGTGCTGGTGGGGAAAATCGGCTGCATTAAACTCGAGTCAACGAGATACATGAAACTGTTACAGGGAACCTGTGATTAGAAACTCCAAGTGTTCACAAAGCGACGGTGTGTTTCAGACAATTATTTCTTTTTCCTCTTCTGGGGAACTGCTGAAATGAGTTTTTGTCTCTCCGAACAATTTCTTCTGCCTCGATTTCATGCTGCAGAACAAAACAACAAAGAGAATTTCTGGATTGTTTTCCCATCGCTGGCTTTTAAAGTGAAGTAGAGACGGTAAAAACCTCTGACGTTCACTTAGACGTCTGTCACCGGGGGGTGCAGGAGCAAAATATCACAAACCCGGTCCATTAGTTAGAACCAGATCAGTCAAAGCACCAAATGAGATCATCCAAACATGTCTCCTCTCTCTCACGCTGTGGAAAGACGCGGTTCCACTTCCACCTGTTTACGGCGACTGATATGTTCAGCTTGAGTCGTTCTATTAAAGTTTGGTGTGTTCCCCGCTTTTACCATCACACAGACGCAGTTCCTCACCTGCATCATCAGGGCCGGAACCCGAAACGTTCCCAAACAGCCTGCGCTCCTGGCGGCTCTATAAGGAATAGTGGGTCGGTGCTCAGGCCCAGTGCAGCACTGACTACGTCACAGTCACTGACACAAAGCCAAGATGTCAGTGTTTCCACTCCAGGTAACGTCTCTCTCACTGCTGCACTCCCCTCGGTCGAGTTATTGCCGGTCTTGCGTCCTTGAGGGAGGGATAGTTAGTGGACCGAAAAATCGACTGTATTTCTGCCCACTTTCTCTTCCTCTGTCCGGTCTGGATCGATGGAGCGCTGTGTGCTGTAACTTGTGTTTGAATCTTTTACTCTGTCCTTTCTTCCCATCAGCCATATCTCCCTGTTTTCCTCCATCGTTTGCTCTCTGCTTGAAAAAGACATTAAAAAGTCTTTTGATATTACACTGCCGCTCTGATAGCATCAGGTTGGGATGTTGAGGTTTAAAATTGAAGGCATGCTGCAGTCCCAGCAGCCCGGGCTCCATGGCTGCAGGCTCCACAGGTCTGATGACACCAAGCAAATGATTCCATTATCTGATATTATTATCTACACAGATGCCTAAATCTGACTTTACAATCAGGAGCTGTGAGATTTCCACCGGCATCAACTGAGCCGCGCCTGTGTCACAGCAGGAGCTCGGCTACAGTAAGACACTGTAGGTCAGTAACACGAGAAGCTACTCGTTTCCTCTTTCCTTCCTGCTGTCGTCGTTACTTTGTCTTCAGCGGGATCAATCTGCTGTAAATTGCACATCTTCTCTGCTGAATGGCAGCGCTCTCATTTGCTGGAAAGTGTCTCCATGTCCTCGTTGGTGTTTGCCGCAGTGCTTCCTCCTGCCTGCCGTGTTTGTGGGATGTGGTGCTTGTAACAGCAGCCTGTCATTGTCTCCGACAGCCCTGCTGAACTGTGAGCAGGTCTCGTGTTGTACTACTCCCTTTTAGCTTGAAGGTTTGTCGTTAGGTTTGTTAGCAGACAGCCCGACGTTGCAGCCATATGTGCTCGTATAACGTGATTTTGACACTGCGTCATTAATGAGCTTCTGGTTTCATTTTCACCAGCAGATGTTGAACTTGCAGCAGGAGTTTTGATGGATTTGTTTTCCTGCAGGAGTTACTTCACCTACTCGAAGCTAAGAGTGTTAGCATGCATCCGCCTCCATTCAGCTAATTGTGCTTCTCTTAATCCCCAGACACATGGTCGTAACAAACTGTGCCAGGAAATGTCTTGCTCAGGCAACACAGACTTCCATATTGAATTTCAAATCATCACAATTGAAGCTCTCCGGTGTCAGGAGCTAGAATAAATTGAAATGCAGGAGACCCGTCTGAAGCCTCGCTGTGGACAGAGCTAAATGATAAATGAGGTGCTTTTATTCTGCTCTTCCATTCTCTAATGTCCAGGAAGAAAATCACATTGTTGGTTCTTCGGGTTTGTGTGGGGTCCACAGTGTGGCTCCTCCATCCTCTGTTGTCATGGTTACTGTGAGCATCACCACAGCGACCTTAATCACATCTCCAGTGAAGCAAATGAAAATCCTCTCTACCTCCTTACCACCTTCACTCTTGATCTTTTTCTACTGCCGTATTTTGAGTCGTCCTCTCTGTTTCCACCCATCTACCCCCTCTACTCTTCACTGCTGGTGTTCTGCCCCTCTTCGCCACGTATTTGTCTCAGTTTTCGTTTGAGTGTCACTTCTCTGAGTCACGTCTTGGATGATTTCTATTACTGTGGAGTAGCAGTCAGGCAATCGTACACGTGTGCGTGTCCCTGGCTTTAATCATTTGGATGTTATTTCATAAAGGGAATCAGTGCCGAAACAGATTAACTCTCACGGTGATTCATTAGGAAAACTGTGTTCTTATTGTTTTTCTTTATTTGAGTCTATATTTAGTTTTAATAAATAAAAAAGAAAAGCTGTCTCTTTCAGCTGTGAGATCCTGCATCCGTCTACTTTATTTATTTTTTACTTCATTGACATTTAGTGTATTGAGGTTCGAGTCTGGAGAACGAAGCTTTGCTGTTCATGCTGCTTCAGTTTTGCCTCTTTTTGGAGGTCTCGGTCCATTGATTAGTGCGCACCCGAGTGTGATTGATGCTCTCACACGAGCCGTTTGGTGTGCACCAACTGCCAGTTCCTGGAAAGTTGAATGAATAAACAGGAGGTTAATTGATTTAATTTGGGTTTGGAAGTTGCAGTATGAACGTGCTAACCTGCCCGCGTGCACCACAGGTTTAAAGGTCCACAGTGTTTTTATTTGACCGTGTCTTTGTGCAGTAACAGGTATGAACTGACTTCAACTCATTAGTTGGTCTTTGGTGTTTTCTTTGCAGATGAAGATTAGATTTTGTCCAGTTTAGAACCACATCCAAATCAGAACCAGTCCCTACAGCTTCTCGTGCTTTGAAGCTTTTTGCAGCGAATATCTCTGCGACAGTTTCCCTCGGTTCAGACCTTCTCAGCTCCACCTGTCTTTTGTGTGAGGTGCTGCAGAGCCACGTGGGGTGGAGAGGATAAAAAGGTGCAGACTTGGTGCATAGACTAATAGGGCTGTCACAAAGAGCACTTATTAAAATAGACTGGAATTACTGGTGTGATTTATAATCATGTAACTTTGTTCTGAGTGATCTAGCCAGCGGTCCTCGGTGTGGGTAATTATATCTGACAGGCTGTGACACACACGCACACACTGAAGGATAATTGGGTTTTCTGGACGGCTCTTTATTCTCAGCCACGTCTGGAAAGTTCATCTATCACACTGTGAAGTTCTGAGGATAATGTGTGTGCTCTGACTCCCGGTACTCCAACAGGAGGAGGTGAGAGGCGACACGTGCAGCTCTGAGGGCAGCAACACGCTGCATTGTCATGTGGATTAGTCCATGAAGGCTTTATCTCTGTCTGAACGTCTCTATGTGGCAGATTTAACCCCGACAGTCTCTGTGATGAATTCATGCTGACCACGTGATCATAAGTGGTTGATAACCACCATCTAGCCTCACTAATAGAGAAATAAATATGCTTATTGGCTGCTCCTGTGCGTGTGTCTGCAGCTGTTGTTCAGGGAATCTGCCTCAGATGTAATCTCCTTCTACTGTGTTATGGAAAAGAAAACAACAGCCTGCCTCGTTATAACTGCATGTTCTTTCTCTAAATTGCGAGGCTTCCTGGTGGTTCAGGTAAATTTGGTCTGCGACCGTGGTGACCTTGTCCTCTCTGCACCTGTGTCAGACAAAGGACAAACTGCCTGAAACAATCACTACATGAGTTTTCTCGCGGCACATAGAGGATGTTTTGGTTCGGCTCCACTGTGCAGCTCTCATTTAAAGGACTCGGCTCATTTACATCGCTGCTGCTTACAAACTTTTACAGCTTAAGTCAGAGCAGAAAACGTGCAACACGCTCTGATTCCTCCGCTAACGTTTGGAACAGAGATCATAGTTTGGGTCAGGCTAAACAGGTTTCAACTTCCAGAGTTTGGTTCTCATGACTAGATTACCTGTGGAAAGGTTCCTGCTTTTTAATCACAATCGTGTAGACCAATCCCGTTCTAAGTGAGCTTCATGGTTTCAGGTACAGGACGCTTCTCTTTCCGTAGTCTCTCCGTCCCTTTGTTCTTCTATCCCTCCATCCTTCCTTTTCCCAGAAGGCCAATGGTTCCTCTCTGCCTCCCTCTAATTGACAGCAGACCATTAAAAGGCCATCCGAGTTGCATTTTGCATGACAAGCACAACATTAGACAGAGAAATGTCTTTTTAATAGCTTCAAACTCCAAACTCCATCACTGACCAGAGGAAAGAGAGAGGCGCAGTTCTGATGACATCCTCTGCACTTTTCTGTTTCTGTGTGATGTTCAGTCGTTACAGGAAAGTCTGTCTGATTGTACAGATGTTTCTCAGAAGCCTTTTTATTACGTAACAAAAATTTTTGGACTTTTTAGATGTATAATAAACTAATGGATGAGTTGTGGCTGAGCACTAAACACCTCAACATGAGCTGCAAATAAAAGTGAAAACGCTCACTTCCTGTGTGTCCTTCCACCCTCCCTGGCCTGCTTTCCTGGTTCCCTGGTTCCCTGGTCTCCGTCTCCCACTTTGGTCACGCCCCCAGCCCCATACTCGTCTCTAGGTGTTTCTAATTTCCTTGTGAGCCACTCGCTTTTTAAGATCCCGTCGCCTCATAGTGGTTCTGTCTAAAACCAGCTGATGGAGCGGTAGGATGCAGACACGGGTGGTGCAGAAACACTGGCGCACATGTGCAGTGGGCAGCGAGGCCAGAAGCTAACAGACGTTTTCCTTTAGCTTATGCACGAGAATACATTCATGCAGCAGGCACAGTGAGTCCTGTGTGGATACTGCAGAGCTGTTTGGTGCTTCACACTGGTAGAAATCTCACTTAATCCACCTTTAAGCTCTGTGGTGTGTGTCTGGACAGATGAAGTGGTTTTGACAGTGTGGAGATCAGGATTCCTGACAATAATGAGGGTCTCTTAACGCCAAAGACCTGCTCGTGTCAGACGGGCTTTAGAAAGAAAAGGAAATCCTGGAGAGTGACAGAGGACGAAATTAAAGCCTTGTTGAGCTGAAGCAGCTGCAGAGACAGAATCCATCTGAATTCAGAGCGAAGGAGACGAGCTTCTGTTATTCCACGTCGTTAAAGCTCGACAGAAACTGCTGAGGGGGAGGAAGGTGTCCAGAGATGGTGGGTGAGAGCAGCGGTTTTTCTTCTGCCTGTCAGCATTTGAGCATGGAATGACATCAAGGTCGGAGACGGAGGTCCGCGTGGAATAACATGTCTTAATGTTGTTGAGGCTCCACAGCGGCAAAGTGAAGAATCCGAAAAGTGTTGCTGGATCCGTCAGTAGGGAATGAACCCTGCTGATCCATTAGCCTCTGGAGTATTTAGTCCTCCACCCCTTCAAATTCAACCAGATATCAACCCAGAACTTCAATTTCTCACCTGAGATTACAAGAGCCTCTGCAGCAGGTTTGTTGAGACTGATGCTGCTGGTATTGCATAATAATGCTGGGGACTGTTTAGTAAAGATGCAAAGGCAGTAACACAGTCCGTGTTTTATTAATGTGAGGCTTAGCTGCTGTTTTTTTCATCAAACTTTCAGCATTAGCAAATTGCTGCAGAATAAAATCAAAGTTCTTCCAGTCTTTTTCCTCCCTGAAGCAGAACACCGCTTGTTGTCTAACGATTCTTTCTGTCCTTTTGTTTCTCTTTTTTCATCCAGTGTTCCTCAGATTTGCCTCCTTATACAAGTTCCCGTCGATAGTGCTGAGATCGATTCTGCAGTGAACAATGTGACAAAGCGTTGAGCTGCTTTTCTCCATCAATAGCATTGTGATTTTAGCTCTTTTCATCGCTCTTCTAATGCTGCAGATCGCCACATTGAGCGTCTGTTCGCCTCGTTTGGGTGATAAAAGCCATTTTAAAAACCCATTCATACCCACTATAAGCTCGGTGAAGTGTGTGTGTGTGTGTGTTTCCCTCAAGGCAAAATCCTACAGTTTTGGAGACTTCACTTCATTCTGTGCTTTACAAATTGGCCTAATTTCAGAGAGCCACCTCTCTGATGTTTACAGCCACTTGAGAGCCGAGGCGCCGCCTCCCTGCTTCTGTGACTGTTAACCTGCTGAAATCGACTGTCAGTATGAGTGGATAAAATAAGACCCGAGTGGAAGTGCTCTCAGGAGGAAGAGGAGACGACGGGCGGTTTTAAGATCGGGGGTCGAGCTGACAAGAAGCTCAGGGAGTGGATGAAGGAAGATGATTTATTAGAAATGAAAACCCCCAGTTCTTTCAGTGTTGTAGTGAGGAGTCCATTAGTGGGATTAAATGTTAGCGATCTGAATTAGCAACAACGGTGACTGCTGCAGTCTCCACAGCTTAACTCGGCCGATGATGCACTCTGAGTAAAAACAGTCACGCGCAGGAACATGTGATTCTTTGTTTTGATTGTATCTGCCTTCGCTGCTTCGGCCGTGAGAACAACATGAGCATTATTATTCATATTATTATTTCAGTTCATCAATCTGAGGGCAGACTGGAGGCACTGGCATCTCGGTATCTTCACGCTTCTGATATTTAAATGTTTGTCAGCAACCAGATGCTGTGACACTTGTATTACGGAGCACTACTGATGTTCAAACCACAAACATTCACCTTTCTAATAATCTGTTTTTCCTGAGCTAACATGAGACACTGGTCCTACATAAAGACGCTGTAGAGAGAGCACGTCCCCTTTATGGTGACGCATCCATATGAAGAAGGCAGTTGCACAAAGCAGCTCTTTATTTTCCCGTCATTAATTGTCCATGACTCCTGGTGCATAGAGTCAAATGCTCTTATGTGTGGGCTGCTGTTAACATGTAATTACCATAATGTAGTGAGCCATTGGTGCGTTCTGGTTCCTGTTAAACTGAGAGGAATCATTAGGGGGGGTTGGCCCACGGGCCTTGAGTTTAACAAACGCTATATAGTAAACGGGTCTAAAATAGACCTTTGAGTAACAACTTTAGCAACTGGACCACAGATTGTAGTATTATATTGATAATAACGCTTCCTAACGATAAGTTGGCTGGACGGACATTTTTAGGTGGATATGGACTCCACGGTTTGTGTCACAGTACGGTATCATTCCCTCTCGATGCCTCACATCTCAGATGTTTGACACTGTATTCTGCACCAGATCACAGTGAAGCTGCCGACCAAACAACAAATTATTATTTGGTATTTATTATATTTTACAAAACCAGTTTCTGTATTTTTTCCTGTATGAATATTCACTGCTATTCATCTGGCGGTGACCATGACACACAGCTGCTGACCTGGTGTTCGGCTCTGCTCAGATGGTCCGAACACGCCGACACTGAGCGACTGTGACGCCTGCAGCTTTCTCCTAACATGCAACATTACAGAAAACCAGTACAGAATCAAAACCATAGCTTTAGTTGCTTACTGGCAGAGTTGGTGGGAGGTTGGCAGGTCGGTCACTGGTCCCATTGGACCGATTCTCTTCACTCTGTACATGTCTCCATTGGGCAACATTAGAAACAAATGACATTTTTATGCAGGTGACACCAGGAGAAACAAATGTATTCGACATCTTTTAGGCTTGGATGTAACTCAGAGAGACACAGGTTATTTTATTTGTGGTTTAGCTTCTCTGGTGAGGAATCTCTGACCAGCGCATCTCCTGTAACGCTTCATATGAAAGAATCTGTAGAACCGGGGGAATGTTTCTAAACTTATAAAGCTCACTGTCGTTAACTGTGTGTGTGTGTCTCCTGTTGTTTTGCTTCTTCCTGTCTATCTGCGCACACACACACACACACACACACACACACACACACACACACAGCTGTGTCATAAATAATTTAAATGTTTGTGCTGAGAGATTTTAAATACCAGTGTAATTTAATACCGCACTGACTGAAATTTTAAAGTGTCTGAATTTATCGCCCCCTATTTCCCCCTGTGCTGGATAAAGTTTTACTCAATGACATGAATTAATCGCTGAACACAACATGGACCTGCAGCAGCTGAAATCAACACGTTACCAGAGAAACATGTTCATTATCTACAACTTAGAATCTGCTGTTTACTGTTAACTGATATTAATTAAAGCAACGTGGAGGCTTTTCACAGCAGAATTGTTTTGTCCGTTAGTGTTTATTTCTCCCTTTGGTCATTTGTTAAACTGAGTCAGTTAACACCTGTAAATCAGCGTAGAGCAGGGGGGTCTCATAAGGACCCACACAGATGAAGATGAAGATGAGTGTGGCGTGTTCACACCTGCTGCTGGCCTGAAACCCGCTACAGCATAAAGCTTTCGTGCAGATTAATTTAGCTTCACGCTGCCAAAGCACAGGTCACAGGACTCTTTTTGAAGGACAGAGGGTTGGTGATGTGTCGCTGCTGAACAGACGCCTCGGCGTGCGCTGCGTTTTGTTGTGCTCGGCTTCTGAGGCGCGTGAAGCTGCTGCTGGCTGTGAGATAGAAACGTGCTTTGTGTTTGCAGGTTTTCATGTTCTCACACCTGAAGAACTGCTCTGCTGCACTTTGTTCTGAGCATGAAAGTGCTTTTATTTGCCATTATTTTCCTTTTATTGCTTCTTCTTTATCTCGGCCGCACTGCGTCTGTGTTTTGATGCAGAAACCGTCGTCTTCACCAGCATATTTAAACCACAGTAGAAACCCAGCGGAAGTCAAATAAACGCTGAATCTGCCTGTAACACGTCGACGCCGAGCTGATGACTGTTACTCTACATGTACGCGGGGTCGGTAAAGTCGCTCTTTTACCAAAAGCCCAACCAGCCACGCTGTCAGTCAGCTACAGCTGCAGTAATATGTGAGGTGGTGCTGTCTGTAACTCATCCAGCTCATCCGTCAGTCCACCATATGCTTCAGCCGTCCACATTCTCACCCAGCCAGCCTGGGCGTCCCAGAGCCAGCAAGCCGTTTAGCTCATCAGTCACTGAACTCCAGGCCCTTCATGAAGCAAATGTCTAATCAGTCAGTCCTTCCAGCTGCCAGCCGCTCCAGTCCCTCGCCGGTCACTGAGGCGGAAAACCAGCCGGCTAATTAGCAGAAGTCCCAGCAGCCGGCTCAACGGCCCGTTCTCCAGCCGGCCTGCAGGCGGCGAGCAGCCAGCCAGCCAGCCAGCCAGCCAGTTAATGTAAAGCAGTGTTGTCCCTGTTGATGCAGGAAGCTCAGTTCTCCCCCGAGGCCTGAATTATGGGCTGCTGGAGGTTAACAAGAAACAACAGAGCAAACATCCCCTCCTCTCTCCTCCCATCCACCTCCTCACTTCATTACCTGCCTAGTCTTCCTTACTCTATCTCTTCCACTGCCTCCGTCTCCTCCAGCTTCTAATTTATGAACAGACTCTCTGTTCCCTAAGAGTCCTCTCCTCCCCCATAAAACACGGCCTCTGGCTTTTCTGCATGTTCCAGGTGAAATAAATTGACTTGGCTGCTGCCCTCTGCTCCATTTCCCTGTGTGCTCTCAACGCGCAGCAGAGCCCTCAGTCCATCATCCTCCCTGCTGATGAAACCTAACGAAGCACTTTACCTTCACCCTGAGAGCTGCATCGGATCCCGTGTTTAACCACCAGCTAAAGCAGCGCTTTAAGGTCGCAGGTTCGATTTCTGTCACACAAACCTGCTCAATCACTGCAGATCCCTTTGACCCAGACGCTCGCATGTTGGTGCACGTCTGTGTTCAACAATGAATCTGCTCTCTGTTTTTGAGGATATGTCATAACTAGGATCGGTTCTTTGGTCTGAATCCTTTTTTTCTATTTTCTTCTTCTGAATTCCGTGTTTACCGTTATATTGATTCACCTTAAAGTGTCTTATTACTGAGCAGATGGGGAGAGAAAACCAAAACCTTGTGTGTTTCACATTAAAAAATAAAATAGTCAAATAAAAGTTCTTCACATTTGAAATCAACGTAAGAAATAAATCTTTTTCCTTGACTAAGACTTTACTGGCAGCCCCCAACTAACATGAGAGGTGCTGTTCACACGTCATCCCCGCTCTCCTGACCCCCACTAACAACTAGTCCGTCCCTAAACCTAAACCTAAACCTAAACCTCTCTCATTTTATAGTTCGTTATATTTGTTTGAACTCTGTGTAGACATCCAGGGTTTCTCCTGGCTGGAAATCTGCATGTTTAAAAATAGAACAGAAAGAGGGAGAGCGACAGAATGATAGATGGAGAGAGTCAAAGATGGCGAGAAATGAAAAGAGAGTTTAGTGATTGCCAGCAGCTGATGAGCTCTCATCAATCTTATCAACACAGACTCGCTCTGGCTCCTTACCTGCCTGATGAGACAGTAATGAAGGACACACCTTCAAATAAAGATGGGTGACTGTGAGCTCACACACACACACACACACACACACACACACACACGCTTTCATGAGGACACAGCTCTGGTGCATCTCAGGACCTCGCTGCTTCTTAATGATGTTGATTTAAATTGTGTAGAAATGTTATTTGTCGTCTGATGAATGTGCAAAGACGTGTTCAGGCAGCAGTTTGTGGCGTTTTCCTGCACTATGAGGACTTACGTTACGACTGGGGGCGTGGCTGGTTCCTCTGGGTAAAGGATTTGACTCCCACATCCTATAAGAAACGCGCTGTTGTCAGATAAAGGTTAGTTAGTCTGGGTTCTCTCAGGGTACCGTGGACACCTGTCCCCTGCGGACCCACCTCTCCTCTTTCTGTAAACTCTAGACGGGATGTTGATGTTGTGTGTTCCACCAGTGCAGCCGGTACCCAGAGCCGCTCAGTGCTACCGTGACCCAGTCTATTAAGGGTTACTTATCAGAACAGAACTAAGTCCGCACACACACAGACACCTGCCGGTAATAAATAACCGGTGACGTTACACTCACACTCTCGTTTGCTGGTTCATTAACGCCCATTCCCGGTGTGACGACACGGGAAGCGAGGTCATCCATTCTGCTCTCACGGTAACTGATGAGATGCCGGCACCACCCGACCCGTTGTTCTGCCGGGACACCGATGTCGGTCGGAGGGAAGGAAAGATGAGGCAAGGTTTAGAGCCTACCTGACCACTTTTCTTTTACTAGCTGTTTGAAAAACAGATCCAGAGACTTTCTGGGTCATCAGGAAACGCAGAAATGTTCTGACTGAGAGAATAGTTGAAGCTGAGCCCAGCTCTGGGAACATTTCACAGACAGTCTAAGATATTTAATAACCGATAAGAATCAATAGGAAAGATTTTCCATGGAATGACTGATAATAACATTTACATTTATTTAAGTGCAGACACTTCAGGTTCTTCTCTTACTGTCAAATCAAAGTTAAACACATTTTTGAATGATGCCATCGTGTGGTTCAGCTACGACGCGTGTCTGTCACATTCAGGCCTCATACAGCAGCATTAACATTCATTACCATCAGATCAAATATTTCATTTACCAGGAAATAACGATATCAAGGATGCTGGAAGTGTTTACTCCAGATAAATGACAAAAAGAACCTCTCTAGCACTCAGCAGCCTGAGTATCACTACCCTCAAATAGATGTGAGGGGTTTGAGTTTTGGGTAAGGTAAAGGACGGTATCAGCCTCCGTCCTTTTCAGTTATTTATACACACAGTCATAGTTAAACTGTTAAATATTATGTGCAGCAACAGAAAACAGAAGTAAAGGTCATAACTTTGATGTGGTATCAATTAAAATGGTAGAAACGTCAGTACGAGTACGCTGCATCATGTGTCCATGGAGCTTCACTCGCAGAAACATTTCTCTTCTGTAATTGTCTCTTCAACATGTTTCACCTCCTCACCTGCAGATATTCTTTGAACAGACACGTATTTTCATCAATATTGGTGTAATTAATGCTTCTGCCGAGCAAACAGTGCTAATCCATTGTTTATCCTCAGCCAGCCAATAATGTTTATTAATGGGAGAGTGATGCAGGCAGACGGGTCGTGGGCTGCTCCGGTCCCTCCCGGTGTTTGTATTGATATCTCATTACTCGACTCCATCAAACAGAGCAGCTGATGATTAACACGCCCCCCATGCAAATATTTGACAGGGAATTAAGGAGTTTAGTTCAAGTCCAATTATGAGTTCAGGACTTTGTCACAGAGAAACGTGCTCCGAGGTGATGCAGCTCTTTAACCTGGGAGAGGTAATTGGTTCTTAAAAGCCCGTTCTGGTAAACCTGGCTCAGAAGAGGGACGGCGAGTTTCCTTCCAAGTTAATACGTCGGGTTCTGGGTCGTGTCCTGTCGAGGTGCTGGGTGGTGTCGTGTGGAGGTTCTGGGTGGTGTTGTGTGTAGATTCTGGGTGGTGTCGTTTAGAGAGGTTCTGGGTCGTGTCTTGTGGAGGGTCTGGGTGGTGGTGTCGTTTAGAGAGGTTCTGGGTCGGGTCGTGTGGAGGTTCTGGGTGGTGGTGTCGTTTAGAGGGGTTCTGGGTCGTGTCGTGTGGAGGTTCTGGGTGGTGGTGTCGTTTAGAGAGGTTCTGGGTCGTGTCTTGTGGAGGGTCTGGGTGGTGGTGTCGTTTAGAGAGGTTCTGG
>JAUMTR010000011.1:14789734-14814950 GCA_032270685.1 Microctenopoma stevenorrisi | reverse complement strand
TGTGGCTGCCGGGACTCCCCCCCCCCCCCCCCCCAGCACCAGGGGGCAAACTGCCGCCCCTGAGACATCACATCTGTCTTTAGGAGGAAACTTTCATTCAGACTTTTATTAACCGGGGAGCGTCTCGTTTTTACTGCCAAGGTTAGTTCCCTCTGGCAGTGTCGGTGCTTCCTGTGCATTACTGCTGCAGTTATGGATTATTTGTGCCGACCGCTTTAAACTGTTGATTTCAAACTTGTCAAACTTTACATCATTTATTTATTTTTTAAATATTTATTTGGAGGAATAGTTTCTCTTGCTTCTAACGAGGCTGTAGAGGGCAGAGCTTCACATGCAGCAGAGACCTGGTTACCACGGTGCCCAGAGCCCAGAACCTGGACGCTGCAGTTACACTTGACATTTCTAATCGTGGTAGAGGCCACGTGAAATGAATAAATGAAGACTTGGTAATCTGTCTACACGTAACCGTCCTGAACAGGCGTTAGACTTTCAGCGTTTTCCATTCATTGTCTGGCGACTTGTTCAGCCCAGTGGAGCTGAGGATGCTGAGGTCTGACTAAACAGACGTGGCCTCTGTTTGTGCTGGAACATCATTTTGCACTTAAAGAATTATGAGTCATTTCAGGAGTTGGAGACTCGGCGAGGAGAAAACGGCCTTGAGGTTCAGTTCATGAAAAATGGATTCGCATTAGCTAATGTGGCTAATACGGATTTAAACACGGCCCGTGGCTGTACAGTGGTTTAACAGCATCTGGTAATTGGCAGAGAAGGTGAAACGGCTCCTCTCTGCACAGAACCACAACAGTACCTGTTTTCCACATTCAGGATCTTTATTTGGAAAAGTGGACCTGGATTCCTCTTTACTCCACAGCTCCGTCTCTGCTCGCACATGGCAGCAAGGGTGGAAAAGTTATTTGTGGCTTTGGGCAGAGCTGCTGAATACATCAATGTCTGAGAGTGTTCGTGCCCTGAGGCTTTGATGAGGAGACAGCGCAGACATGTATATTCGAGCTTTGTGTTACGGTGAATTCAGGCGGCTGCAGGTTCAGTCACCTCCGCAGCCTGCGAGCAGCCGCTTGTCCCGTCAGCCGCTCTTTGAGGAGGGAGCAGTGTCAGCAGATGTGAGCAAGAAATCAGAAGACACTCCCTCCAGGCTCTTGATTTAATCAGAATACACTTATCTATGTTTTAGGATTTTTGCTGCAGGAGTTTTACATTGTGCCCCTTCTGAAAATCCAGCCTGAAGCTTAAACAAACACATTTCTGCAGCAGGTTGAATGTGAGTTTAAAGTAAAATGCAGCAGTAGAGGTACTTCAGTCTGATTCCTTCCTTTAGTAAAAGTACTAATATCATAATGTCTGTGTTTTGTGTCCGCTTTGATCACTTCCTTTGTAAAAACACTTATTTGTTTTTTGGATTTAGGGAGTTTGTTGTGGAAATGCTGTGAGTTTGGACCATATGCGCTAAATGTGATCCATTTGGATAAAGCACAGTGGCTGTGTTATGTCCCTGATTCATAACTTAATAGCTTTTCAAAGAGCATCCATCAGCTTTGTTTGGACGCTTCCTGTTGTTCCTCACACAGCAGTTTTCTTTTCCTTGTTGATTCAGCCATAGAAAAGTTTGAAGCCGTCAAAAGGTTTCGCACAGGCGCGACATTTATCCGAGCAGCCGCGCGGCTCGCGGCGGAGCTCCGGAGCTCCGGAGGAAGACGTGACTGTATTTGTCCTAAAGTCTCCGAGAGCCAGAGAGGGCGTCATGACTCCCTGTCAGAGAAATGAGACAGAGGAGAAGAACAGTCAGAGATGCTCTTGTTTCAGCAGAACAGATGAGGACACGAGGAGGACGATGAGGAAAAAGGTTTGAGCAGTGTAACTGTGCAGAAGCCTCGTTAATAATGCAAAAGAAGGAATTGTGGGAAATCAAACCAGAAAAAGAGTCCTACTCCAGGATGTATGGACTTGGAGAAGTGCTGGGTGCTGCCTGATGCATCGACAGTGAAGAAGAAATGCAACACAGTTCCACACTGGTTGAAGTTTTGAACGTCTGCTGCAGCTGCTGCATGTTGCACATGCTGTGCACCTTCATTCTGCTTTATTTCTGTTGCTTATTAGTGTCTGTTGAACAGCGTTACGCCATTTAGTGCTGTTTGGCTGTAGCCAGCTGATGAAGCGTGCTCAGACTGCAAAGTTTCTGTTTGCTCTACACAAAATGAATAAATGATTAGTTTGGCCATGAGGGCCCAGCAGTCAGGTTCACCTGTAATGTAGCTCTGCTAGCGCCTCGGGGCTCATATCTAATGCTGCAACTACCTGTGTGTTTCTTTTTTTTATTGATTGACCTGTCATTCTCTTCCACTGAAATGATTTAATCATATGACAGCCCATCACCAGACGTCAGCTCTTTAAAATAAAGATTTAAAGCCTTCAACAAGTCAGAGCAGCAGTGGTTAATGTGAGAGGTGCTGGTGAATGCATCTTGTCCCGGAGAGTCCTCACAGGTATAGAAATAAAAAGGAGCATGAGGAGTAAAGACATCCAGGGAGGTGGAGACACGCAGACGTTCATGCAGGTGCTGATATTTCACCTCCAGTGTGCAGAGACTCCAACATGAAAGTTTAATGCTGCCGTGTTGATCCGTCCGCTTCCTGTGGAGTATTGATCACCGGCTCTTTACTTGTTTGTCGCTCGCCCTTCACTGTGCTCCCGTGACTGTTGGAACGAGACCTTTTACCACACACGAGTCCAGACGGCCCGACTTTGTGCATCCTAATCTGGAGATCAGAGAAAGCAGATGCCTGCAGGGCGTCTGTTTCATGCCGGAGAGGTCCACAAAAGATCACAGGTGATAAGAGAATTACTGTCTGATTCTGATCACGCCTGTCGCAGGGAAAATGTTTGCACTTTCCCTGTTGGGGAAATTTCCTGGCGACGGCGTTACTCAAAGAAATAAAGATCTTTCTCTCTAACAAGGAAAGATATTTATGAGCAACCATATAAATGACAGTATGAAATAGAACCATTCTTTTTTCAATTAAATGTATGTTTAAGGCACATCATCATCTCAAGACATTTAGGGAAGGAGAACTCCCTATACCGAGCAGAACCTGGCTCACAGTGGGCCGTCATCTGCCTGGACCGGTGGGGGCGAGTGGACAGAGGAGAGAGAAAGGAGAGCCCGCCCAATGCTTTGACCACCAGCATCTAATCAGCTCATCCTTGATTTTAAGTTCTGTCGAAGGTTCAGGACAAAACAAAGACAGATAGATGTTGAAAGATCATTTCTTTGTTGTACTGCTTTCTTAAATGACACTTTTTGACTTTTCCCTGACAGGTAGCGCGTTAAACAGCTCAGGGTTAATGGGCAGCGGTGTGTTTCAGGTGTGTTTCTCTCTGTCCGTGTGCTAGTTTGAACCGTTGCTGTGGCTGGAATCGAACCTCTGCTGATGGAAGTAAAAAGAAACGATCGTCTTTCTCTTTTCACCACCAACAGCGGATTTCCTTGATTTGTTTGCTGATTTGTGTGAAGCAGCTGGTGTTGTTTCTCTGCTAGATAAACCTGCACGCTTGGCTGTCTGCCTCATTGTTGGAGACTGTAGCTCTGATTTATCTCAAGATATTTGCTCCTTCCGAGCACAGAGCCCCGGAGTTCCTACTGGCATCTTGGGATCTTAGTAGAACCCCCACGATGAACCCAGCACTTCAGAGTTTGGCTTCGACGGCGGCATTAACTAATTAACAGCAGCGATCGGGAGTTTAATTGACGCCGGAGCAGTGGGGGGAGGTCATGATATCGGGTGATTGCTGCCTGTGCTGTGTTTGAGCTGGAAGTGATTTTGTGGCTAATCGTGTGGTTAAATGTGGAGCGACATCCCCCTCCTTCCTCCTGGGTGTGTTCCCCTGCTGGGTTTCAGCATCTCAGGGAAACGCGGTGTAACAAACAACCTAATGATCATTTATTGCTCTTTGTGTCGGAGTCGACCAAACAGCATCTGTTCTTTGGCGCTTGTTTGGAGTTGGGTGTAATTGATGCTTTCTTGACGCCGTTTTCATGGAGATTAAACATTTTCACTGCTTCTGGGACATTAACGATCCACATCGTCTGTAGGACATGTTGGAGACGGCTGCCTCTGTTGGAGCCGTCATGGAACCAGGGTGCACTGAAGCTGCCCTGGAACTAGCAAGGGGGCGGACTTAATAAACACACAGTGATTAGTGAATGGTCTCTTAGGTGAGACACAAATGACTAACCTGTCCAGGGTGGACCCCGCCTTCCAGCAGCGCAGTGATGATTTGTCTTAGCTTATTTTACTTATGTCTACAGCAGCATCGCTCCCTGGTTAACAAACCCAGTTAGCATCCGGTCCGTCATCACAGACTAGACAAACCCACAGAGCTAACCAACAAGATGTCCAAGTATCTGGTCCAGATCCGGGACATGGAGTCACAGACGGTGATCAGGAACATTTATTTGTCAGCTGTAAAAAGCAGGAAGCAGCCTGATGACACCGTTGCTCTCGATGTGCATGTATGTTCTGTCCAAATTCTTCAGTTAGATTTTTATCTGGCGCCAGTGACAAGCTGAGATGAATATTTTTTTTCTGCGGGACAGAAATGATATGTCCTTGCCTCCCTGTGTCTGAGTCATTCTGTGACAGAGAAATGAGCCACTAAAGCTGATGAAAGGCTGAGCCGAGAAACACCTGAGAACGAGAGAAATCTCTCCCCCAATATTGTGTTGGAGGGCGACGGACGGAGATGGAGCTCTCCCCTTAAGGCCTTTACTGTGAATGATAATTAATGGAGCTGCGTCTCAGCACTGCACCATTGCATCCTGGGTAGGTGGCGAGGCTCTTCCCATCGATCACTGCTGACACCAGCATTTATCTGGTTAGCACCACGCAAGGCTCCATCCAGTCAGTTTGCTGCTACAGAGGTCAGGGAAACGGGAGGGTGAGGCGGAGGAGGACGAGAGAAAGAAGATGAGAAAGAGCAGAGATAAGAAAGCAGAGTACGATAAATCCTGATCGACGGAAAGTTAATCGGCAAAAATCAGGCCTGTAGATTTTAGAGGTCACGGTAAGAACCCAGCTAATGTGGCTGTGGCTCCGTGTCCTGTTTGCTGTAACTAACGTCTCTCCTCCGCGGCTGCTCAGCGGTGTTTAACTAAGCCGTGTAAGGAAAAACATTTCATCAACCTCTACGTGCCCCAGCACAGAAGCGTAGTGTTGACCACGCGTTGGTGTTTGTGTGAGAAATAGTCGGATCCTCTTCCTCGACTGGTTGGGCGAGTGGAAAAAACAGAACCGTTGGCAAAGACAGAGCAGCGACAGCAAACGGCAGGCTGGTTGATGCAGAGACCGTCCAGCTCAGAGCGGTGATGCCTGTGGAAAGGTCCAGAGAGAGCGGACACAAACTTCAACTCAACTCGGCCTCACATTCATAGACAGACTCTAAGAAGTTCACATGTTTGCTGATGAACTACTGTGTGTTCGTGGTTTGTCTTAAAAGCTTTGTGTTCAGTTTCTTCCCCAAAAAACCTCAGATAATATAAAACTCTTTTAATATAGTCTTATCTCTGCCTCGGGCAGTTAATTATAAACCGTTTGGTGTGAATCAGTGGGCAGTGGGTTGAATTTAAATGGGTTAATCATTTTAATTACTGAGACCATTCATTGATTTTATGCCACTTATCTCAGCCCAGGTTACATTAGATTATTAATTATATTCATTGGAATTATTGTTAAATTCATCGGGGAAGAACTGATGAATTGTGAGATAATAAATAATTCTAGCTCCTTCTAGTTTTTCATGATAGTTTTATGTGTTGGCTGTACAGGTGTGAGCGTTTATTAAATAAGGTTCTGAAAAGTCTGAAATTTAACTTGGTGAAAAGTAGAAACTCTGCGTTCACATTAAATATTAACAAAATTAAAAACAGTCAAAGTCGTTTTTCTTGTGGGAGAAACACGAGCAGGAACCAGCCTGAACCAGACCAGATCAGCCTGAACACAGAGTGTAGAAGGCTGAACTATCTATGGGAATGTTTCACCTGAACATCTACAAAAGACTGTTACTGAAAACTGAAATGGTGTTACTGGCAAAAATTATTAGTTAGCAGTACTAGAGGAGTCAGGCAGGGTTTGAACCTGCGACCTTCTGCGTCCCAGTCTGAACCCACTGAGCTACCAGGCCGCTACAGAAACTGTAGTATTTACAGTACAATTAGAAAAAGTGGTTAAAGCTCTCAGAGTGAGAGAGAGAGAGGACGGGCCGAGCGACACACACACACCTGCAGCTCATTAATGAGTGATCCACGGTGATTCTCTCTGCCCTCGCTCTGCTGACGTGTGTTCAGTGGGGGGAGGAAGCAAAATAAAAAGAAAACACAAGCCACACCCCCGTTGGCTCAAAGTTTGTAGTAGTATTAAAGGAAAATATTAAGATGAGTCTGCTGCAGTCTGTCTCCACGGTAACACGACCTGCCAATCAACAATCATTGCCAGAGTGAGGTGTTCAGGGACCGTACAGAACATAGGGCTTCCAAGTTACAGAAACAGGATAATTTGAAGATGAAGACTACTTTAAATGTACTTTTACATTAAATTAAAAAAATGAATGTAAGGAAATCAACTAGTTTGGATGATTAAACTATTTATCTCTGTCCTTTTTTAACAGAGACAGATGTGCTGCTGCTGGACGGTACAGCTGAGCGGCTGCAGACAGTTAAACCCGCGCTGCCATGGCTGGAGGAAATGTTTGGCTTATATAGAAAGAGAGAAGTGAGGAGCAGTTGGTGGCGTTCAGGAACAAAGCGGTGATCGTGTGGTCTCAGAGGTTTGTTTTCACCACAGCGTCGACTGAGGAGCGGAGAGAGACGAGAGGTCGCGAGGACACACTAACAGCTGTGAGAGGTCGCAGCAGGTGCATCTCGGGAGAAAAGGAAGTTTAGAAAGGTGAAGAGGGCGCGGCGTCCACCGAGAGTTTCTTCTCCACAGCTTCAACCTCTGACTCTTGTTCTCTCAGCTCTCCAGCAGCTGTGGAAGCTCGGTGAGGTTTAACTGCACAAAGAAACACGGACGTGTCTCAGACCTCAGATCCTTCTCCTCATTCTCATCGGACACATGCAGACGTTTTAAAAGCTCTTCCTTCACTCTCAGCATGAAACTTTCACATCCTCCTGTTAATATCACGTGAATGTGCTGATTTTCACACCAAAACCACCCATCATCCAACTGTGTGTGGGACCCTCCCCGTCCACCTCACTGAGCATGGATGTACAGACGCTGTCTCTGGATCAGTTTGGTCACAGGGAAAACGTGAGGAGTGAAGAATTACGGCTCATGGTGACGGAGGTGAAGCTGCCAGCTAAACATCTTTGTGATAGAAAATAAATAATTAACAATGAATAATTAATTCACAGGAAGAGGTTTGTAGGACAAGAGTCGGATCAGGTCAGCAGACCTGAGGACACTTTACGAACCTCGTTACCTGCAGACGATAAGACCTGAGGACTTTTACATGGAGATGATAGAAGTCCACGCGTCCGTCACACTGTACAGAGCTGTTAGAAGGAAACGGTGAGGAGGTGAAAACGCTGTTGGCCAAAGGTCGGCACCACCGAGGAGGAGGACGACACAGTGGGTAAAACGACGGGAGACAAATGGAGCAGGGCGACAGGGTGACAGTATCAGGTTAGCCCACGAGGCGGGATGAGGAGTGACAGTGAAATGGGATAAACAGGGGCAAGAGAGGAGGAGAAACATGGAGGAGCTGTCACTGTGGACATGACTCACTGCAAGAAGGTCATCGCTATCGGACAGAGAGAGGAGGAGGAACAGGATGACGGCCAGAGCTGGACGACGAGGTGAAGAGCAGGAGGGAAGAGGAGGCGATGCTGTCGGGTTGATTCGCTGCTCAAATTAAAACGAGGAGAAGGAAGTGAGATTGTGAGGGAGCGCAGAGGTTATCAGGTTAGTGCTGAGGTAAGGAGATGTGACAGGAGGAGGAGGAGAGCCACGGTGAACACGTGACCCTGGAGACTGATGAAATGTACAGCGCTGACCGCACCTGACCGAGCAGGACACATCCGACACGGTTTATTTGGGTTCGGTCTCGAGTGTCGCGACACAACAGATGTAACGAGCAATAAATACATATTTAAATTTTTATTTATGCAGCATATCATTAACTCGGTATATTTATTGCATTAAAAACAGTTATAATTCTATTTAATTAAATCATGGTCTGTTGCTGCTCATCATGAATTTATTTAATCTGTCACTTCGCCCTTCAAAGTCAGTGGGCGGGTCTAATGCTGTTTTCCCGTCACACGATTGGCCCGGTCTGAGGGTTCATTGTGTTGGTGGAACGAGTTGCTGACAGGTTGGTGAGAGACTTTCTAAACCTGACATTAAATCAGAAGCAGCTGGAACAGAATATGTGACCAGGAAAAAAGTGTGTGTCGCTTCTTTGACTGATTCATTGGCCAAGACGTTCAAATACTGCGTAGTGTAGACAAGTGGTTTCCATGTGTAAATACACAACCCCTCAAAAGTCAGGAGGAGGCAACGACATCGAATAGGGAGGTGCAGGAACAAAGAGGCCTGTGATGATTAGATAAGAGAGGCAGGACCAGCACATTCTTTCTGAGCACGATCTGAAATCCATTTCGTCTTTGTTTGCGGATTGATTGATCTTGTCTCAGTAGTCGGACACAATTAGTCCCTTGAGTTCAGCGCTGCAGCCAACGGTTCAGAGGAATCAGAAGAACGTCTGCTGGATGCTGTGGGGTCACTGTTCATGTGCTCAGTTCAGTGTGGAAAACGCTGCTTCATTATAAGGAAACCTTTATTTCCCATTTAATAATGAGTGATGATGATTCCTCTTAACATGGCGAATAGTTCACTCAGTGACCAAGCGTGAAACATGGTGAGCGCACACATACTTCTGAAGATTTCATGTTACATGAAGGCAAAACAGAAGCAATGAAGCTAAATCAACACATAAAATGTCAAGCTACTATATTTACGGACATAATGAATATTAGAGAAAATAAATGACGACTTTACACATTCAATGTAGTAAAAACAACACAAAGCGTCTGAACACAAGTCGTTGGAGACTTTAACACACACACACGCTGAAATTTAAGCAGAACACACACATTCATTTGGACATAAAACAGGCTCGAGACTCAAACCAGCTGCTGCGAAACGTTTATCTGACGCCATGTCCTTCTCACAGTTTATCTGACGGTTGAGCGACGTGTTGTTTTGTGTTTGATGAATGATTTTATTGTAATTTGCAGAACTAGTCTTTTATCTTCCAGCTTATGTTTGTTTAGCGCTGCTGTATAGTTAATTAAACAGGACAAATAAATATATTATTGTTAAATAAGGGCCTGAGGAGCTGAGTAAGGAATTAATGAAAGTCCATTTGCGGCTGTGGTTAAACAAGCTCTAACAGCTGCTGCCTGTAATTGTATTTACTGCGATTGTGAAGAGTTCAGGAGACTTTTTAATTCATGTGTCAATCATTCCTGTGTCCGTTTGGCAGATTTGAAGCTTTGAAGCGAGAGAATCAGTCGACATAAACAGCTGGTTCCATGTTAGCGTTAGCGTTGGCTTTCTCTGGGTGCGTTCTATAAAATATTAGATATAACGTCTACCTGCCCCTTTGAGTAGCTGAAGATAGTCAACAACAATTCTTCTGGTTCGCCTTTGCATGAATGAATTTTAGGGATGAATAGTATCAGAAGAAGTGGTTCCTTTGTTCAGAAGTGTTAATCAACTAACCAAAAAATGAGGTGACCACTCGGCTTCGTGTCGGTGGAATAATGGATTAGTACGGACGGGGCGTAGAGGTTCACTGGCTCAGAAACGAGAGGAAGACCCCACGAGCGTCTCATTTTCTTTGGCAGTGCACCACCCTCACATGTTGTTCTCCACCCGTCACACACACACCTTGCCTCTCGTCCTTTGGTCGTTTGTCTGACTGCATCCTCTCCCTCCCCCCTTCTTTTCCCACGTTCTCCTACCTCACTCTTCTTTTCCCAGCAAATATTGATCCACCAAATTACTTCTCAAGGTCGCCAGCGTCTCCGTGGCGACTGGCACCGTGTCACGATAAGCCCCCCGAGCTGTTGGCTCGCGTTGCCAACTGATGGCTCCTGTGGTAAAACATTTTCTGATGAATGAAATGTCAGGTGTCACCGCTGCGCGGTGGGGGGAGAGGAGTTTTTCCTCATGTGAAGCTGGTCTGTTCATCATTAACCCGTGTGTAGGAATAACCAACTCTTCCAGGGTTGTCTTCAGGCGTAGCTTTGAGATCTCTGCTGTAGTAACAACTAGCTCCGTACCTTTTCGATGACCACAGGAGTTGGCTCCTCCTCCTCCAACACGAACACAGCTGTGGTTCTGTACTTTGGTTTACGGCCCTGATGACAGGACCTGTCTATGTTTGCAGCAGCGTGTTAGCATGCTAGCTGGGGTATGTCTCACTCGCTATCTGCCGTGAAGCTGCAGCCCCCCCCGTAGGCCTGGCCATTATGCTTTTGATATATCACCTTTTCACTTGCAAATGACTGACACCATTGAAACCGGGCACTCGCAATCTGCAAGTGGCACTTTGTCCTCCAAGAATAGAGCCCGTAATAAGTCTCAGTGTGGTCAAGCACAATAGGCGGCGTTTTATCACGGTAATGGCCGCCGTCACTGCAGAGCACGGCTTCCTCTGTACTCTTATTACTGTGTGGCCATTGTGGCCGGTCTTTAGAAACCACTTGACATTTATGGTGAGTTACAGACACAAACCGTGTTTGGGTTCTGTTCCTACGTCCTCCGTATATAGTGTGTGTGTGAGTATAGCGATGCACGTCGTACAGTAAATCATCTTCCCCGCATGGCTGTTTGCCACGTGTCCGTTTGAACTCGAGGATGAACTGATCAGATGTTCTTAAGTGATTTTAGACCACCGGGTCAAAACTGTTGTAGAGAACCTGAGTCTGATGGTCTAAGACCCCCCCCACCATAGGGATGGTGTAAAACATTTCTGTGAGGAGTTTTGGAACATATTAATTTGCTCCTTTCAAATTAAAAGTGTGGGTATTTGACAGCTAAATTCTTCCCCTGGATGAAACTAACGGCAGGAAAACACTAAGACTACAGGACATTTTCATTGACGCACAGCAGAACTCAAAATGCTGCAGAAATTGATCTGCCTGAGGAAATCGGTGTTTCAGCTGCTGTATCGAGAATCTGCAGAATCGACTCGACCTCCAGGTGATTTCGCACATGCTGCCGTCTGGCTCTTCTGTTCTCTAAGAATCTGCTCTGGGGCTGCGAGGGCGGACAAACTACCAGCAGCTTGACGAGCGCCGCATCCCGCCGATACCTCTCGCTCATACTAACTATGTTGCTCCACTCTGTTGCCACGCAACTACCTGTTAGAGTCTTGCTTCGTCAGCAGGAGAACAGGACTCTTTGTGAGAGTGAGTGAGTGAGAGGGAGCTTTTTGAGGCCGACTGATACATGTGCTGCACAGAGAGACCATGAATGACCAGGGTGATAAAGAGATGGAGACATAATGAAGGTAGACAAAGGCGGAGGTTGTCAGAGGCACACAAACTGCAGGCAGATGGAGAAAAGGCACAGACGGTGATGAAGACGAGTGTTTGAACTGCTCCAATCAGAGCTCTTGGTCCTTTCATGTGGAAAAGCAGCACAGAGACGGTGGGACAAAGCTGGAAAATGAGAGCTTGTGGCATTGTTGCATGTGGCTGAAAGCTTTGTGCTGATCGAGCCTCTGTCGATACACACAAAGCACACAGCCAGATAAGGAGTGACGATGCTTTTCATGTTGAAGAAAGGCAGAGGGCCGTGTTTGAGGGGTATCGAGAGCAAAGGGGGGAAATGTGAGATATGGACGGAGCGTGACGACAAAAATGATCAGTGTGGCTGCAGCGCGTGATGCAAACGGGAGCAGAGACACAAAGGCAGAGGCTCAGCGTCTGTCTGACGTACAGGGCGACGTGTCAGGGTCCAGTCAGGAGCTGGTGGTGCAGCCTGAGCACGCCTGCAGATGCTTTTAGGTCCTCCTCAGTGAAACCCGTGGAAGAGTCAGGAAGAAGTCAGGAAGATTCTGGAAGTGATCATGTTTGAACTCCTCACCTTTAATAGCTTCTCGTCCTTTGTGCAGTGACGCCGCTGAGACTCTGTGAACGTGCTCCAGGTTCTTGTCTGACACGTGCAGGCTGGTACCGCTGGTACCGTGCTGGCACACTGCAGCAGTGCATGGAGCAGTGATCCATTAACATTGACATTTGCATTTATTAGAGCCAGCAGGCGACAGAGCATTATTTCTTCCTGTTTAGGAATTACCACCATTAAACAAGGTTTGGGTCAGATGTACTGAAATACCGACCAGCTGACGACAGAAACGCAAACTCCAAATACTAATGTTAATACCAATAAAGCATTTATTAGCAGCTGAAGACTTTGGTCAAACATGAAGGTAAAGACGTTTACCGTGGTGAGTAGCAGAGGAACGCTTGGTTTGCCGTGTTGCAGCTGATGTTTCCGGCCTACAGCGGGAGACGAAGGCTGATGGCGGAACATGACTCACGTTTGTGGGAGTGAGACGGAGGTTTATGAGGTGTGGAGGGCCTGATTTAACCAGACGGTCCAGCCGGATGCTGCCCTCCTGATACACCCACTCTTACACACAGGACTGACGGTGATGACGCTGGAATCAGTTCATCCCTCCACACTGAGAAGATCCAGGGTTTGGAAAGCAGCTTCTGAATGTGCGGATTGTGCTGCTGACACTGAGCTCGCCGGTGATTTCTCAGTGTGTGTGTGTCGATGTAGACAAACCAACTCAAACCTCAGTGTTCAGTCCAGTTTTTGTTTTCTTCCAATAAATACCAACAACACGAAACGGATGAGAAGAGGATGCAGCTTGTTTCCTGGGTCCAGGAGATGTTTCTGACGGTTCCTTAAACGAGGTGCGGAGCTGAGACACAAATTCAACTGCCTGTCAGCTGTAATCTTTCTCCCTGGAAGATAAATATCTGTGCAGACGAAACCACAGCATTCAGCACATCCTGAGCTAAATATGTTTATCGCTGCATTGTTCAGGGTTCTCTTTGTCCGTGAAGCTCAGATGGCGTAGTAGCATGAGGCACAGTTGCAGCAGCGTGTGGGGAAAGTCTCCTCCGAGCATTTGTTTGCTTGGACTGGAAGGTGTAATCTGTTTGAATATCCAGGTGGCTTTGGTTGCTCAGGGTCAGGTTTGTGTGACAGGAATATGACTTCAGCATGGAGGTGGGGTAACGTGTGGCGTATATGTCACATGTCACATGAGAATGAGCTAGCGTGCTGTAGCCACGCGTTCAGCCCTGCGGCTCTACCGTCCTGCTGAGGAGCAGACATAAATCGCTCGCCGTGTTTCCCCGTGACCTTCAGATGTAAGTGATTAAACGTGACCCTCTGCTCGACTTTACATGACTCCAGATTTACTCAGGATCGTTGTCTGGTCGTCTTCTGTTGTAGATTTCCTTAAGTGCTGTGTTATGTCCAAACACTACGAACAGTGTTTCAAAGTGTGGAAACTTTTCTGCCCCTCGTCACTCTGTACTATATGAACCCCGGTCTACTGCCCCCTTCAGGACAAACCTCACACAGCAGCTTCTTCTTTTCATTCAGAGGGGCAACAGGAAAGCGACGGGGACATAACTTGTCCTGTGTGATGGTGCTGCGGTGTCCAACTGTTTGGACCAGCGATCATCATTTAAGCTGCGTGTGTTCTTCTAACAGCGCCGTCAGTCCGTGCCTCAGGGAGGTGCAGATGTTTACTGTTAGGTCACCTCTGGCATCACACACTGACCCACAGTGACCGTGGTCTTTTCACACAGCTCTGCTACGTAAACGTGACCCCACGGCTTCACCCGTCCAGCGTTTTGATTTACGACTCTGACCCGTCTTCCCGTGTGACGGCAGCTCAGCCTGTAGCCGTATAATGGCTCATAACTGCCCAGCACTACTGGACGCTCGTTTTTATTTCTTCCAGCTGCTGGAGGTAAAGTGAGTAATGAGGTGTTTTATACAGAAGGCACAACTCAGCAGCAGGGAGGAGGAGTGTGTCATATAAACACACTAACAGCTCTAAGTGCTCAGAAATGGAATTAGCACGAGGAAAGCAGCTTTCACTCGTATTATTTATCAGCGTTTTTCCACAGGGCAACAAAAGATTTGAGTGTGATCAACGTGCAAAAAGTGGGAAAACGCTTTTAAAGGTTAATGTGACACTGCGCTCTCCGAAGACCTCGCCAGTCACATGATGTTTGGCTGAGTTCAAAGCCAGACAGGAGGAAAACAACATCCTGCACGTCCCTGTGTTTCTGTTTAAATCCTCCTCTCGGTGCGTCGCACTAAATCTTCCCCTTAATTGACAGAGCAAATGAGTTGGATGCAGTGAATTCAGGGTCCAGGAGCCACGGGGACGAAAGGCGAGAGACCATTGATGTTCCCGATGCAGGACACTGAGCGACTCAGTATGTGACCTGTGAGAGACGGAAAGTAACTTTTAATGGTTGGGCTTGGCTGGCAGTGAGGTCAGACGTCTCCTGTAGCTGTGTTGTTATTGTTCTACAGACCTTCTCTAGAGCGGTGATGTTTTCTGTCGCTGGACAACACAGACTTTCAACTCCCTCCACAGATTCTCTATCGGACTGAAATGTTTTTACACTCCTTCATTATGCTGGAAGACCCAGACACGTTTCACCTTCCGTGCTCTCACTGATGGAAGGAGGTTTTTGATGAGGATACATGGCCCCAATCGTCTTCCTTAATACAGGTCAGTCGTTACGGGCCTGTGAGGGACAGAATTCTTGCTTGTTGTTGGTGCCAAATACTTATTTTCTGTTCAGACAGCATGGTTTCCTGTTTTTTTTCTTTACATTTAGTCTCTCACCGTTGATTACAGACAGTGGGACAACTGGTGGCTGCCAAATACGTTTTTGCTCTCCAGTTGTCTAGGAAGTGCTGGAAGACACTGGAAAAACAGTGTCCAACCACTAGAGAGGCAAATGTTAAATCCAACCAGTCTCCTAGAAACGATCTTCCCGTGCAGGTGGCTTCCTTCAGTCAGAGCGTAGGCTGCATCACAGCACGACGTTACGGTAGTAGAGGTTTAGTAGCAGGATGAAGGCAGAGTTGGACAGAAATATTTTGTCTTTAATGTGCAGGACGACAGTGGTCCAAAACACTGAAGACATTACCGTTAAATGAAGCCTTAAGGACGGACCTAGACTTAACTGCTACACTAGAGTTTTCTGCCTGTGCCAAACGTGACCAGACATCCCGCTGTCATCAGACTCTCCTCTGCTCAACACGAACACTCTCAGCCATCAGATGACTATTTGGTTTCACAAATCCATATGAAAGTTTTTCAAGGTAAAATAACTTTTTAAATTTTCCCCTCAGGCCTGAAGGCAAAAAGCTAGAAACTCTCGGTGCAGATTGTTGCCATTCTCCTCTTAATGAAGGAGAATCAATAATTGATCAGAGCATCTGCTGGATTATATATTTTATGGACAGACAGTGAGTCCGTACGTTAGCTGCCCAACGTCTCTTAATTCTGAATGTTAAACTTAAACTAAAATGTTTGTGCACAGCGGCATCATTTACGGAGTCATGTTCTCAGATTTTCCCAGACTCTGTTTAAAAGGCCTCATGTTTCACTGAATCGTTATTTTGATTTAATACATTTTCTTTTCTGTCAACGTTTCTGCTCCACGTTAAAACTATAACATTTTCAGCCAAACTGATCACTGAAGTAACTGAAGGTGTTTTATTATCATGTTTCCTGTGGGAAACATTAAACAGTGAGCCGTGCACGGGAGAAAAGCTGTTGCTAGGAATCTGAGAGTAGACGGATGGACCTAAAAAAGAAAGCAAGCACTGGTGCCCTGAGCAACAGGTGGTGCTAGAAGCTCAGTGAGGCCTGAAGAAACAAACCTCCACAAAGCAGGATGAAGCTTTCAGTCCGTTCAAATCAGACTCCATGAGCAGAAACACAACAGCAAAGAACCAGAAAACCATCAGTGTTCATTGACACACCATGAGAAACCAACGTGTAAACCATATTTCTTTATTAAAGATTAAGAAACTCCAAGCAGCATATTCATAAATAAAATAAGGGTCTCCCTTAGTTGTACGGTGACGGACTACACACTGACACTTGTCATGTTCTCGCCAGTTTAAACGAGGAGCTGCCCCGCCTCAGATCCGTCAGGGTCCCGGCTCAGTCCAGTGGAGCACAGTGTGAAAAGCAAGTCGGTTCACAAGAGCAACTACTGACAGTTAGAAAACATCCATGTAGCGTTTGTTGATCAGATGAGAGCCGCGTTGGTCGGTGATCCAGCGCGCACACACACACACAGAAGTGAAGTCTGACGTCTGCTTTTCTTCTGCTGTTCAAGTCCAAACAGGATGAGACACATGTCCTTCACACAAGGAAAGCACCTTCAGCAGAGACACTTACTTCTGTTTGGGAACGTTGAGAAAACATTTGGCTCCAAAGTTTTACCATTAACCCAGAACAGCGTGTGCCGCATCCATCTGTTCATACGTCAGCATCTTTAACTACTCAGCACCTGAGGATTTACTGTACTTCCACAGCCAGTGTTTGGAGTAAAGGCAGGAAATAGTTTGTTCTTTGTCAATCTGTGACCGTCCAGCAGGTGAGAGTCACGTAGGGCGCCGGCATCAGGCATGTTCCTCAGCTCTCCTGCCACAGTGGGGACTTCACCGCTGCAGTGTTCTGTGCGGCAGCCAGTGAGATGAAGTCTGGAGGCGTGCCGAGATCGGCTTCCTCCTGAAGCTGAATGGTGTTTCACCAAATTTATAGGGGAATAGGTGCAGCCCTGGGAAAAGGAACTAGGTTTAGGTTCTGAGGTTCTAAAGGACGCAGCGTCCATGATGCGTACATGTTTCTGAGACAGTGACAGAAAACAAAAGATGAGCTCAGTCTAGACTTCAGGTACGAACGGTTGGTTTTGTTTACTGAACTGTGACTGGAAGTGAAGTCCTTCATTCTGAGGCCTTATGAGACCACGCCTCTGCTTCTGTCTGTGTGCTCCGCCTGTTTCCAATGAGCTTCAGATATCTGGCTAACGTCATTAGCTTCATAAATGCACATTTATTGCACTTATGAAAGCAAAAGGAAAAGTGGAGTGTGTGGGTTTGAGTTCTCTGTAAAAGTAGTCCCATAAAGGTTCATCCCTCCGTTTAGCAAACATTATCAGAGCTCCTTTCAGTACGAGCGTGAGGTATGGGACCTGCTGAATCTCCACCGTCACCAGCCTCTGATTGCACTTTGGATAACGACGCCCTCCGTCATCCCCGCGGGTGATAATGATCTCATTAGGAATGACTTGTGGGAATATGAGGCCTCTCCGTCAGTCTCACACTGTTTTGGATTAAAATAACTGCTTCGCAGGATAAAAGCCTGTACACAAGTGTTCGACAGTAAATTCTCTAGTATCAAAATTAAAGACCTCTCTGTGTAGCTGATAGTTCTTCTGCTAGACTCTAGTTTAATACAACAGAGGAACATGAGAGTGTTGGGCTGCGCTCACACAGAATCCGCTCTCCGGAACGCCGGGACGGCAGATCATCCTAAAACCTGAGTGGTTGAGTTCTGTTGTGTAGGTTTCTTTTGATATTTTCAAGCTTTATTTACCGTCACTGCTGCATCTGAAGTTACTGCTGGTGGTGACAGCTTCCAAATGTCCTAACGCGGGTCAGACCAGTCCTGAACCCGACGGGCCGAGCTTGTTTGGGTTTAACAGTTTAACAGACAAAGTCCCGATAATTCGAGCAGTCCAACGTGTCCGTGTCCAACGTGTCCTCAGGGCTCTACTTCTGTCTTTCCGTCCTTTACAAACACAACCTGGACAGTACTGCTGCCAAATAAAAACACCCCCCATCAGTGTTGACGGACACATTTCCAGCCAACGTCAGGAAATGAATGTAGACTTTGATTGAAAAAACAATGTATAGTATATATTTAATACAAATGGGGAGAAAGTGATTATTTCTGTCCGATGCTGAAGATATATATCGGGTTGGTACAGAGGTGCATAACAGTAGGTGTCCAACACTAAAATGTCCCTACAGTGGTGCATCATGGGTTCACATCGATGAGTTGTGGAGAGACATCGTTTAATTTGGGCACTTAGAAAACAATCACAATGAATTCCGCGTCATTGTTTCATATTGAACAAAATTTACAAAGCCATTCAAACAGTCATAACTTTTTCATCAATGTTTATATATATATATATATATATAGTTTTTTAATCTTGTTTTGTGTTTTATAACTCAACTTCAAAAATTGAGAATATTCAAAATACACTTTAACCTCACTTCGTTCTCTTGGTATTTACACATATGTACAGGAGAGAGACGACACTCCCGCCCCCCCGTTTGTTCCGTAACATCTGTTTTCAGGTCGTGAGATACAAAATCTTTTTTCTTTGTACATTAGGTTTTTCCTTTCTATAATCATTTTCCTCCAGAGATTTCCCGACCCGCCTCCAATCCAGAACCAGACCCGTCCAGAGCCATTCATCACTCAAGCAGTTTGACTCCATCCTGTCCCAATCTCGCCCCCCCACCCCCCAGCTCTATATGGATGTACTGTGGGTGGCCTCAATGGCTTCGGGTATGGGTCCTGCGGAGACTGCCTGGTAGGACATTGGCATGGGTGTCTTGCCAGGGCTCTGCCGAAAGAGCCCCCCGTTGGGGGCCCTGTGTTTGCACTGCATGGTGCCGCTGAGGCTGGTGCTGCTGAGCGGGTGGTGTAGGGGCAACGTGCTGCCAGGGCCCTGGGACGGAGGTAGCGTCCTGCCTAGGGTCCCCCCATGGTGAGGGTGGGGAAGAGGAGGCGCCCCCTCCCCGGGGAGGAAGGTGGTCACAGCGAGGCCCGAGGGCGGGTAGTCCCGCACGGACTCCGGCCCCTGCACCAGACAGGCCTGGCTGGGCTGCATGCTGCCGATGTCCAGCGCAGAGATCTCGATAGAGGGGCCGGGGATCTGCTTGTGGGCCAAGTCCTCGTCCAAAAGACTGTTCATACGACGATGCACCTGTTCCAGATTCACCTCCTTGTCCTATAAGAGGAGGAGTGGGGGTGGAGGAGGACAGAGGAGAGACAGGGGGAGGGAGGGGAGGAGGGAGGAGGGACACAGAGGCTGAGATTGGCGATGGGCCGGTTTCTCAGACTGTTTCAAGGCTGCTAGTGCTCAATGCATTCGCGAGCTGATCTTTACCGGTGCTCAGCTTCGTCTGAGGCCACAGAAGCCAATTGGTACGTGCACCTTGAAATCAAACTTGGCCAGTGAGTATTAAAGGTTTGATGTCTGGAAAACAATCCTGGAGCCAAAATGACTGAAGGCGGTTTGTTGTAAAGCTGTTGGAGGCTGTTTGAAATGTGGTGGAGCGAGACAGTTAAGTCTGAGAGAATCACACCCAGAACTCCTCTTTGTACAGTTATTAACGTAACTGAAGCCTCCGAACAACTCGTCAGGCATTAAGAGACACTCGAGTGTCTCCCTGTTGAACCTCGGCCCGGTTCTGTTCTGCACACCGGATCACGGAGAGGTGGAGGACTGAGGAGGAAGGAGAGAACCTGGAGGGTGTGATTCGTGTGTCTACCGTGCTGCCGCGGATTTAAACATCCAGTCACTTTACAACAAAACGTCGACAGGGTTCCTGAACTGGGTCCAGTGTAACTCGGGTACAACGATATTAGTCACAGGGACACACTGATACCACGCATAGCAGCAGCAGAGCCCCAACACTTTGTCTCCATCAGAAAGTTTTCTACACACCAAGCTGGGTTTTCATTCATGAGGACTATTTTTATCACAGTTGTCATGGTAACTGGAGGAATTTTCCTGTCTGATGCTGGATTTAAATGAACTAGCTGAGTTTAGTGTTTGTGTTGGTAACAGCTTTGATTTAAGGCACGTGTCTGAGGAGTCGATCGTTACTAGCTGTTAAAAGCCCCTATGTACGACGTACGTGACCTCGGTGCGGTCGTAGACGCCTTAAGTCCCTGCGCTGAGGAGAGCGCTTGCTGTGAAGCATGTCTAACACCGTATAACAGCGAACAGTCTCGGCGCATCTTGCCGCGCTGCGGTCAGATAGAGCTCTCACTAAGCGTCTGTCTTCAGGCTTTGTTCACATCTTTACGAAACACGGAAACATACAGTGTGTCTCCAGCAGGCCTGAGCAGGTTCTCAGTGATCCCTCTCCATGCTCAAAGAGCTCCTCTCAAAGCTAATTAAAGCGTCTCAGTACAGGTTATTGTTTCAGCCGACTGGCACCTCATTAAAATATGTTTTCAGCAGTGTCAAACTGGCAGCTAGCCTAAATAAATAAAAGCCTGGGATTAAACCTCAGCCGCTCGTTAAAGACAGACTGGTGATGTAAGTGGAGAGGAAGAAAACAACGGCCGAATGAAAGCCTCCATTAATTTGGAAAACAAACAGCTCTTTTAATGAGGGCTCCCAGCGGGGGGGGTGGGGGGTTTGAATCACTCTCACTCCTGCTACTTTGCAAATACTGCAACTGTTGAGTGGGTTGTGCTCGAGTGTGATAAGAACAGTTTGTAGTTCATTTTGGATTCAAGTGGCCCTTTGAAACATTTAAGCCCTTTGGCGTGGAACGTTTGATAGAGACAACTCTCCCAGGGAGACGAGTGGCGGCGCGTCCCTCACGCCTGATGATGCCGCTCTGAAGGGGACACACACACACGATGATGCTGACTTTTACACAAAGTAAAAATCTGATTTCAGTCATCGTGTCGTGACAGGTTGGCAGCTCTGCGAGGCAGTGGTTGGGCATCGAAAGCATTCAGCTAAGATGCTAAATGTTTGCCATAGTTCAGCATGCTAACCTTTGCTAACGTCACATGCTAACGCTACATGTGAAGTACAGCTGAGGCAGCTGCCCTGCAGTGAGACAACCCTAGGAACGGGAACGGGCCATGAGGTGATACCTGGACCCTACGGAGTCAGTCCAACTCCACCAGGATGGGACATTAATCCCTGCCACTGTCAGGAGGTTTGCCGTGTCTCCCAGCACAGGCTCAGTGGACGAGCTGCAAGGAGACAGATAGTTACTCCAGGAGAGCTGGACAAGGCCGTCGACGGGCCTTAACTCATGAGCCGGGCCGGTGTCTGCTCCTCTGTGTAATGAGCAATGGGACCAGCTCTGTCAGAGTCCTACAAAGTGACCTCCAGCGGGCCACTAGAGAGAATGTCTCTGACCAAACCACTAGAAGGGGACCTGAGGGCCCCACGTCCTGTAGTGGGCGCCGCGCTCACTGCCCTGCACATGGGACCTCGACGGACCTTTGTCAGAGAACACTAGAAGTGGCAGGTCCGGCACTGCTGCCCTGTACTTCTCATGGATACCAGCAGGTTCACTCTGAGCTCCAGGACAGACATTAAATCCTGGTGCATGATACCGTCCGAGTCTGCAGGCAGTTCCTGACACCACCAGGACTTTCCAGGACTGTCCAGGGGATGGAGGATGGAGCTCAGGACGCCCTCTGCCACCCCATAAGGATCCTCCCCCCATGTTGTCGGGCATGTACATATGTTTGAGTTCACGTGGACCGGGTAAAGGCACTAAGCAGTTCTACCCTGTTCAGGTCAGAGATCAGCCCTTGTGACGTGTTCACACAGTTAAAGATGACAAACTGAAAAAAAGCGAGGAGAAACAGAAACTGTTTCTAATGGCGGGGGTGGGGGTGCAGCGTCAGAGATGGGATGGCCCGACGGAGCATCAACTATGACTTTAGTTATCGAGTCATCTGCAAAGAGTAAAAGCCCAGATTCAATACCAAATGAATTTGGTCTTAAGGAGCTGGATTGTGTGGTTCTGGAAATAAGCAACCAGAAATGTTCCCCCTTACTCGAGTAGGTAGAAACATTAGGTAAAGCTCTCAGTCTCTGCCGTGTCCTGATGTCTGGAGGACATTACACGAGCTTTACTCAGTAATATTTATGTAAATGAGTTTACTTCTAGAATCAGAGCTCCGTCTGGGCGGCGGCAGAGGCTCGAGCCGTTTTCTTAAAAACCCGTGGTCTTTATTTTTGATAGTGGTATAGGAGTTTCTATTCTGACCTGTATCAATAGCTTCTGCTTCATCCCAGCCTCTCTCTCTGTCTGTCCAAATGTCCCTCCTCCCCTCCGATGAAGCAGTTGTAATGTCATTATATGTCAATGGACCAGAAACCCTTGCCAGTCTGTAATCCTTAGTAACCTGCACGAGATCATAGACAGTCAAGTGTAAATAAAGGATAGATGGAGAGAGGGAGAGGAGATAGATAACACTGGTGTCCACATTGACATATAATTTACAGTAAGACGTGACACAGTGATGGGACCAGCGGTCATGGACTGGGATGCTGGACACAAATCTATTTACTGTCTGCTCACACTTTAGTTTATGGATCCATCTCCTGACTGAAGCCTGCCTGCTGGTGAAGCCGTGTTGCTACGTCATGTTCACTACCTGCAGTAAAAAAAAGATGTGCTGCTGCTTTCTGAACGAGACGATGTCCTGAGCCGCCTGACATTCAGCTGGCCCCACTGACTGATCCAAATAACCAACGTTTCCCATTCATGGCACCAATCTGATAAAAGTCTGAAGATAAACTTCATTCAGTCAGCTCCAGGTTTGTTCTACTGAACCTGTGTCTAGGTGTCTAGTGTTTTACTCTTTTTGCTCATCAGTGATGCTGAATGTGAAGAGTTTCTGACCTGTTTTACTGCCTCGAAGGAAATAAATGGTTCAGGTTTAATAAAAGCTCTAATCGCCCCAGAGACGAGTTTCTCGTCTGATAGAGGGACACACCCTGAAAACTGTTCAGCGTAATTTAGACATAATATGATGACGAGTTTAGTTTGAGTGCTGTTAATTGATCTTTATTGACGCTTAACACATTCTGAGACATTTCCTTTAGAGTCATGTTGTGACTGGTGTTTAATGAATGAAGGTGTAACTATCAGCTCCGGCGTGTGTTTCTCTAATAACGCAGCGATCTGGTAATTGACTCCTGTGTAGTTTGGATTCAGCAGGTCGCTCGACGCGGCTCGAGTATCTATTAGCAGCTGTGATAATGTCAGAACCCGGGGTGAGCTGCGCTTTAAGCTTCTCTCCGATATGATAAATTATGCTTTTGTCTCTTGACGTCTCATAAGGATTTCTCGTTGAAATGGAAAACGTCCAAAAGTGTTAAGAAAGTGTGACTGTTACGCTCCTCTCTCTCTCCTGCTAATTGTAATCTCCTGGCAGGGCCCTGGGCTGCAGGAAATTACCCAAGCTGCACTGTACAAAATGAGTTTATTACAATAATTCAATACCAAGCACTTGAATAGTTCCGGAGCCGGCACTGTCAGAATTAATCATTAAAATCTCCGGGTGACATCAGCTGGTTTAGCTGCGTGTGTGTGTGTGTGTGTGTGTGTGGGGGGGGGGGGGTTACTGGGAAACATGCGGGACATGCCAACAGCTATAATTTGCTGGGCTCCTTCAAATCTGTCCGTTCGGGTTCTTCGTTGCCTCGAGTGTTTGCATCAAGGCGACGAAGAAGGGCGGGGTTAGTGATGGTCAGGAGGAGAGAGGCGTGTGCTGCAAACAGGTCGGTTTGGGTGGGTGGGGAAAACCATGGAGTGGGGGGGGTAGCAAGGGACCAAATTTGATTTCAATCAGTGGCCTGGGCTGATGTGGCACAGAGCACGTCTGCCTACTCTGTCCTGTCTCATACCCTCTGTCCCCCAGCTCTCCAACACTAACACTACGTCCCTACAGCTGGGTGTACTGGAGCTCCACTAAGTCGGGGCTCGCATCTGCAGCTGGATCCTTAAAGTAGAGTGTGGCAGTGTCTTCCCCCCGCTGGCCCGTCCGCCGGGCCCTGTGCTCGGTCACCTCTTTGGGCTGCTCCTGGCGGCAGCGGTTGCTGTTCCACCAAGCCTCCAGCCCGGCCACCATGCAGGCCAGCAGCAGGCCGGCGGCCAGGATGCAGAAGATGCCGGCGAAGCTGTGCAGCTTGAGGGAGCGGCCGTCGGGGTGAGCACTGGCGTGGCTGTTGAGGTCACAGCGGCCGGTACGAGGCCACCACTTCTGCTTCATGATGTCCAGGTCGCCTTTCTCCTGCAGCTCTAAGATCCTGCAGGGGGACGAGAGAGCAACACTTAAACTTTTATCATTGTTAAAAAGGTGAAACACATTTTCTCCTCAGACCTTAACGAGCTACATGACGTCCCCATTCATTTGATCACTCTTGTTCTTCCTACAACAGAGCGCTGCGTTATTTCAGAGTGTAACTCTAATTTCTTTACAATCAGCCAAAGAAACCTGGTTCAGTCTTCCTGGGGTCCTGAGGACGTGTCTTATCTGAGAAGGCTTCCACAGTGAGTCCCAGGTATTTGGTCTCTAACATGCAGCTGCTGCATTCTCCTCATTCATTCATACAACATGGATACGAGCAGGTTGGACTGTAACACGAACAGGGAACGGCAGCTCGATGAGAGCTCTGCGCGTCTCACTGTAATTATTTGACAGGGTTTGAACTCAAAGAAAACCCACAATAGGTCTGAGCAGCGCCTCTCACAGAGCGATCGAAGCCCGGCTCCATCATAGCTGTGATGTAGTTATTTCACTGGTCATTATGTGGCGTTACGGGACGTGTTAAATGCTGCTAATCAATGAGGAAACGAGTCCCAAGCCTCAGTCGACAGCCTGCTTTCAATGACATGACGTTAAAGGGGAATAAAACATAACATCACACAATCATCCTGGATCAATAGTGGTTTGTGCTGCAGGAGGAGACACTGAGTTCTTTAGCTTCATCTGTTCACGGCGACAGCTGCACCGATACAAACGCTTCCACTGTACTCTGACAACATCGTGTTCACACAAGCCACAGGTGCAGCTCGGGAAGCTCCCATGTAGCTGACACGCCTTAAAAGCTGGAGTACGTGTTGGCTGGCGACAGACAGCAACAGGCCGGCGCTCTGGAGTCGATGAAGCAAACTCTGCTTTTAGCTGCAGTAAAATCTGAGCCCAATTTGCTTTATTTAATCTGCTCAACTCAGCGTGAACATGTTGAAGGTCAGTGCGCTGCAGTTTCTGTATC